>NQII01000120.1:1095766-1176276 GCA_002778355.1 Clitarchus hookeri | reverse complement strand
AAAATATTTGACAGTTCCCACATGGCACTGTTTACAAAACGTTTGACAGGTGTCACATGGCAATGTTTTGTTTACATACTGCGGAAGGATACATAATCGGCTCCCTGAAAGTAGATATTTAGCAGGGTTTCAGAAAATCTTGAAGTTACCGTGAATACATTATACATTAGGGAAACTTCATATAATAGATTAGAACTGCACACCACCGCAACGCTTATTAGTCTTTCTCTGTTATAGATAGATATATGATACAGTGAAATTTTTTTTTAGGTCTTTTTATTCTACACAATTCTTTACTATAGTCCATACTGTATAAGAAGGCCGTTTTCTGACAGGTANGTCCATACTGTATAAGAAGGCCGTTTTCTGACAGGTCTGCGAAAGTAGCGCCACTGTTTACGTCTGACTACATGTGACTATGTATCCTTCCGCCATCAGCTGGTCCGTCAAGGCGGGCCTGTATTTTTTATCAACACGCTGTCAACTAATCCACTTGCCATTGTACTGTTATGCTAAACAAATTTTAAGATACTTTAAGACTGACATCTGTCTAAAAAAATAAGTAGGTTATACAAGTAAAAATATAAAATGTTGCAAATAATTAAATATTTGCTAACTCTTTTTTAATTTGTCCGAGATAGTGAATTTGGGTTAACATTTGCGAGACGGTCTGTTGTATCTATTATCACACTTTGGGCGTTATAGCTAATATATTCGAGTTGGAAATATGTGACGTGAATAACATTAGAATTGCTTAAAAACTATTCACGCGTCTCACTTTCTACAAACAAGGAGATGTGTTTCATGAGAACAATATGGCGTATAATTTACGTAGACGAACGATTACCGGCCGAATATAAATGACTTTTACTCCAAATCATTTTACATGAAATATATGTTACTTTAAAAATTATGCAGAGCTCGTGGATAAATATAACTATTGGCATTTGTTTGTAAATTTGTTATATATCGTGCAAAAAAGAGGTTCATCTCTGGCTGATAATACCTCGCATAATATCCGAGAGATTGCGCGCACAGCGCGTCACGGCGAAGTTTGAGCCGCTGTTTTTGGATAACAGATAGCGTATTATTTTAAGTTGATTGTTCTTAGATTACGGGCTGGAAATATATTTCAAATTCGTGTCGTTTCGTCAAATTAATAGAAAAATAATTCTACAATATTATGCAATATTTTTATATGCTTTTCGAATTAATATCAAGGACGTGTTGAAAGCGAGGTTCGAGAGGGATGATACGACGTGAAAAAACTTTCTGAAGTTAGCACAACTTCAGAAAACTTTTCCGCGTCGTATCGTTCTATTGTACATTTCATTTTGAACACCTATACATAACTACATTATCACAAAGTTTAGTTTTTAACACTAACAACCATTGTTTTGTGTCCTTGTAAAATAAAATGCATTAATAAATGTAAGAACTCTTTCTTACCCACGTATTTTCTGATTTTGTGATGTGCATTGGCAGTGCACTCAGAATAGCCAACGTAATTTTAACTTTTGTTCGTTCGTGCATCAGCTGATACAGGATTTTGTAAATGGCACTTTGTTTGTTTTGTAAACATTAAGTTGCCACTCACTGACTGTCAGAAAGTGGCCTTCTTATACCGTATGAACCATACATTATATTGTGCCATCTTTAACGGTTTATACAGCATATTGCAAGAGAGCGCTCTGGCGGCAAACCTTTTTCCGATTTGATTCACTATTATCGTCACTGCTTATTCCTTATGTTACTTTACGTAACAAAATACATATACTAAAACCTGGCCAGAGAACATCGCCTGCACTGTTAGGTCGCACCATTATTTTCAAAAGGCGTTAAATAAAAAAAAAATTATTCATTATAGGTTGCGCTTATTGTTGTAGATATACATCCTGTACAACACGGCGCGCCTCGGATGGCTGATGCACGCGACCTTGGCAAAGGTCGCGTGGCAGCTGTGTCCTTGCAAACAAACGGTGTTGCCAAGCGTAGCTACAGGCCTACAGCGCAGTCACAGTGCGCCGCAAGTTTGTTGGACGTAGTTCTTTTGGAATGTACAGATATAGCGCTCGAGACACAACCTTGACTGCCAAAGTTTATATATTTATTGGAAAAAAGAAATAACTTATAAACATGTAATTATATTTGAAATGATATTTTTACGAGATAAATTTTACCGAGTTTTCTTTTTATATATTTCAAGTATTTTTAACGATGTATGTTAAAAGCAAAAACTTAACCATTATTTATGTAGTTTATCATTGAAAGTTTTAAATAAATGTGCAAAATATGGAAAGGCATTTGAATATTTCCGTTACGTAATTCCCTTCGTAATCCTTAACAGAAATAGAAATTTTAAATAAATAAAAGTAAATAAAAGGAATCAATTCTTGCCATACGATAACTGACAATCGATTATTCTTGAGTACCAAATGTTAGCATTGACTTACACGTCTTTCTCTTATATAAACTTTGCACCGCACGTAGTGTTGTTTTGATGTTGTAACAGTGCAGAAGTGCAATAGAGTTTCGTGATGGAAAAGCAAAGTACTTACACCGCCGGTTTCAAAATGAAAGTAATTTTGTTCGCTGAAGAGTTCGGAAATCGAGCCGCGAGCCGTGAATTCGGAGTAAAATAAAAGTTAGTGCAGGGCTGGAGGATACAGTTCATTTTTTTCACTTATGGAGCTCACCCCTAATTTTCAATAAAATTTTTAAAATAAAATGTACGACTTATATACGACAAAATACAGTATGTATAGATTAACACTATGTAAAATTCAACTTTATTAAAAAAAACCTAAACAATAATTCTGTAGTCCACGCGAGCGGAGCTGCGGGCACAGCTAGTCCCTTATATAGACAACTATACCACCTCCTCTTTTCAGAGTTGGGTAGTTTCTGTACAATAGATTTCCTGGCATGTCAACAAGGGAACTTGACAGTGATGGGACAAGCCATGTCTGTGCTACCAACATAGCATGAAGATTTAGTTGTGAATATATAGCGCAAAAATTCTATATATTTGCAAGTTACAACTGGGCGTTGGTGTTTGCAGCATGAAAAGTGCAGGAGTGGCACAGCAGCTGATTACTAACAAAGCTGCTTGCAGTAACAGGAAGTGAGTACAAACCCGTTTTGGTGGTTAAAAGAGGATCTCCAAACAATTCAGTTAGGTAGTCACCACTTCACTTAGCTTGAAAAACATTGGTAAAACTAGACATTTGGACACCAGTAGTTAGAGCAAAAACCACTAAGTTACTCACCTCAGTGGTAGAAAAGATAAAATTGACATATCCGCATCAAGAATTAAAAAACAGGAACATACTACAAATAAGTAGTGAAATTATCTACTCACATTGAAACAAAAAAACTTGCACTCTCACACAAAAACAATACAAAAACAAAATTATTAACGAACTGTAGCAAAAAGTACACATGGTTAATGTTATGTAAAAAAATTAATTAAAACTAATGGCAAGAAATTTGAGGTTTTGGTTTACACTGTGCCTAAGAGAGGTCTGTCTTCCGGAGTGAATTTCCTGGTCTCTGTTGCCGTCCATTGTCCGTACGTTTTGTAAACTGTGTTTCATAATGGTAGCTAATTAATTCTGAAGATTTTGAATTCATAATTGGAATATATATGGAATAAAATGGCAAAAGCAAAATAATGTACTTTATTTTTAACATAATATAAAACTTCTGATCTCAATGATTACTAACCCGAAGCTTATTTAATTCAGATTAAGTTAAAACATTATTCATCAAAACTTGAATCTTCATAAAAATTTGAATCTTCATCAAAACTTTATCCTCATTAAAACAATNAAAACATTATTCATCAAAACTTGAATCTTCATAAAAATTTGAATCTTCATCAAAACTTTATCCTCATTAAAACAATTTTCATCATTATTATTATCAAAACCTTTATAGTCTTAATTTGAATCTTCATCATTTGGTAATATGCTATCTCATGGGATAATATTAATTGTAAAATCATTATTAGTCCATACCATTTTAATATTTCATTATCACTTTTTAGATTTGTTATAATTTTAAATNAAACTTTATCCTCATTAAAACAATGTTCATCATTATTATTATCAAAACCTTTATAGTCTTAATTTGAATCTTCATCATTTGGTAAAACTTAATAACCACGTATATGACAGTTCTTTATTCCAACACACGTCTTCGCACATACGTAGGTACACACACACACTGATAACTGCCAGTTTCGCCATCTTGATTACGTCTTATACACTAACGCACTCTGCGGTATGAAAAGAGAAACAACAGAGGCGTATTCTACAATTACAACACTCCCCCTGAATACGACATCGTTATTATAACAAACCCTCACAATACAAATTGGCACAGACTGTTTACTTTTACATACAACACAGATTGATATTATGTTCAATACAAAAACTCAATAGGTAGGTAAATACTTATCAACAGAATTGTTGAATTCCAATTTCTTCTTTGATAATATGAAATCTCTGAAAACTTAAAGGTTTAGTAAAAATATCAGCTAGTTGTTTTTCAGATGGAATATATTTCAAAGATATTAAGTTTTCTTGAACCTTTTCTCGAACAAAATGATAACGGATATCAATATGCTTAGACCTTTTGGTTTGACCAGCAGCCATTTTTACAGCAGACTGGTTATCTTCAAATAAAACTATTGGCCTAGGAACTTCAATATTTATGTCTTTTAAAACATTTATAATCCACACAAGTTCACTACAAGATTCACTAAGAGCTATATACTCTGCTTCAGCAGTTGACAATGACACAGAATTTTGGCGTCTACTTTGCCAAACAATAGTACATCCATACAATTTAAATAAGTAACCACTGGTAGACTTTCTTGTCTCTTTGTCACCCGCCCAATCAGCATCAGCAAAACCAATGAGAATATTTGAATCAACATTTTTATTATAAACCAAGCTCATACTCATAGTGCCTTTAAGATACCTTAACACTCTTTTCAATGCTGACCATAATTGATTATTAGCCTTTTGTTGATACCTAGATAAAATATTTATGGCTACAACAATATCAGGTCTACTACAAAGACTTAAATACAGTAACCCACCAATTAGACTTCTACAGAGAGATTCATACTTGGCTTCATAATTGCCTTCATACACAAAATTTATGTCTATTGGAGTATTGATAGGTTTACAATCTTGCATTTGAAAATGAATCAATAGATTCAAGATGTAATCAGTTTGATTTATAATTATCTGGTTATCTGTTTGGGTAATTTTCATGCCCAAAAACTTAGAAATAGGACCTAGATCTTTCATTTTAAAAATGGTTTTAACTTTACATTTAAAATTTTCTATCTCCATATCAGACTGTCCAAAAATAAGAATATCATCAACATATATTAAAATATAACTGTTTCCCTTGGTATACAAACACATGTCATTTTGTGATCTTGAAAACCCTTCATCTAGCATGAACTTATTGAATTTTTCAGACCAATACTTAGGGGATTTTTTCAATCCATAAAGAGATTTACATAGTTTCAATACTTTGTTATTACTTTTAGTTTCATAACCCTTAGGAAATTCCATAAAAACTTCCTCCTTAATTTCCCCATGAAGGAAAGCGCTTACTACATCCATTTGATGTATTTTATAACCCAATTGATTAGACACAGATAAAAGAATTCTTAAAGTTTGAAGTTTTCCTACAGGTGCATACAAATCTTGAAAATCAAAATTTTCTTTTTGTTCAAAACCACGAGCAACTAATCTAGCTTTATAAATACAATTTTCACCATCAATTTTTTTTTTAAATACCCATTTGCTACTGATTACATTTACATTATTTGGTTTTATAACTTCCTTCCATGTTTCATTTTCTTTTAATGAATTCAGCTCAGTATTGATAGCTTCTTTCCATTGAAATGCCTCTTTTGAACTCATTGCATTCTCAAATGTTAATGGTTCTCCAGCGTCACACATAAACAATGCATAATCATCACCATTGTACTTCGGGTTCTGAATACTTCCTCTATCTCTGAGATTATAATGTCTCACCACATCTTCATTTGTCACTCGATTGTCATCAGTTGTCTCTGGACCAGTTTGAATTCCAGTTTCATTGATTGAAACACCATTAGAACTATTGGAGATTTCTTCCTCACAACTCACGGTACCATCACATATGACATGATCACCATTTAAAGTTTCAATTTGACACAAAACTTCTTCAGCTTGATCTTTTAACTCAGGTTTGAAAATGACATCTCTTGAAACTTCTATTTTGTCACCGCACCAAACCCGGTATCCTTTCACATCTTCACCATATCCAACAAAAATACATTTTTTGCTCTTGCTATCCCATTTTCTTCTCTTTTGTTTTGGAATGTGCACATAAACATCACAGCCAAAAGGGTGAAATTTATGAAGATCAATATTCATATCTTTGTTGAACCAAATTTCTGCAGGAGTTTTGTTATCATCTGTTAACGTTGTATTATTCAATGTGTAAGCCATGTAATGGACAGCTTCAGCCCAAAACTTTTTCTCTAGATTTTTTGCTTGTAAAATAGTTCTTGCACCTTCTACCAATGTTCTCATCTCTCTTTCAGCTTTACCATTTTGTTCAGGTGTGTATGGGCAAGTCTTTTGATGAATAATGCCCATTGATTTGGTCACAGCTTGGACATCTTGATTTACTTCTTCAAGTCCATTATCACTTCTCAGTATTTTTACAGTTTTTCTTGTAATATTTTCAAATTTGTTTAGAAATTCAATTATTTTAACTTTTGCTTCCATTTTTGATTTCATAAAATAAACTGTTCTGTATTTTGAGTAATCATCTTTCAACAATAGAAAATATTTTGAACCACCAATTGACGTTTGTTCCATCGGTCCACAAACATCAACATGAACAATGTCTCCAATGTTCTCAGCCCTTGTCAAACTAGATTTGAATGGTAACCTTGAATGTTTACCAAGTTTGCAAGCATCACAGAAGAAATTATCTTCTTTATACTTTATCTTGCTACGGTTCAGTATACGTTTCACATAGGATACATTTTGATGTCCTAGTATACAGTGCCATTGGTAAAGTGTAAAATTTTCTACACAAGTATTAACAACATTACTCACGTGTCTAAACTTCAAATGAAATAATTTGTCTTGTTTTTCACCAACTGCTTGGCATTGTCCATTCAACAGAAAATAGCAGGCATTTTTATCTGCTTGATACACATATCCTTTTTCAAGAGCAACAACAGTAGAGAACAAATTAAATTTCAATTTGGGGACATACAGTACATTTGAAATTGAAGTATTAATCCAGTCTTCACCATCAAATGTCTGGCCTTTGATCTCTCCAATCCCAGCAACCAATAGCTCTGAACCATCACCAACTTGCACATGATTGGTTCCCGTCACTTGTAAATTATGAAATAAGTGTTTGTCTTTACACATGTGTGCTGTGGCTCCACTGTCAATTATCCATTCAATGACATTTGAGTCATTTTCATGTACAACAAAGGCATTTTCTTGGTTTTCATTTTTTTTGGATTTTGCAAACCAACAATCCTTTTGCACATGCCCTTTCCATTTGCAAAATGAACATGTTAGCACATTTACTGACACTTTATCTTCACTTTTGTTTTTATCAAACTTGTTGAACTTATTTGGACCTTGTTTTTGATAACAATCCCTTTTCATGTGTCCAGATTTTCCACATTTAAAACATTCAACATTTGCCTTATTCTTATTAAAAGCCTTTTGCTTGACATAATAAGCCACCGACGAACCAGAATTATTTGACTGATAAACAGGGTCCCTTTCCCTCATTCTCATTTCAACTACACATAGCCTTTCTTGCAACAGTTTGAGAGTTCTATTTTCCTTAGGAACACTTTCCCAGGCGTTAATAAACTCAGAATATTCAGTTGGTAAAGTATTCAAAACTCTGTTAAGAAAAAGAGAATCAGGTAATTTGACTTTATCTTCCCTCCATGTTTCATCTTGAAGTTCCAACCACAGCTTTTCAAGTTTCGCAACGTGTTTGGCTATGTCATCTGAAGGGTCCTTTTCTTTGATACTAAAGAATTGATTGAACAGACGGTCCTGCCTCTGCTCAGTCCTCTGTTCGTAAATACTGTGTAATTTGTCCCACATTTCCTTAGAGCTCTTACACATATTAATTAATTGACGAACCTGACTGGTTACTGATGTGACTATGATGTTTTGCGCCATGAATTCCACCTTGTCAAGCACTGCAGCTTGCTTCTTGTATTCTTTTGTAGCCTTTTCGTCCGTTTCATTCGGTTTTTGCGGATAACCTAACGTATCTTCTACTGCGCCCATTGCTCCATTTACCTGAAGCTGGATTCTGACTTGGAACTTCCAATCAACCCAATTGGATTGCCCCTCAAGTTTGTCGATCGTAATCCTTGAGGTTTCCATCGTAAAAAAAAATTGAAAAAACGGTTACCGCACTTATGGAATTCTGTGTAACCGTCACTAGACGCAAAACTCACTTTTCCAAACTGTCACATACACTTTTCAATCTGCCTAGCGTATCTGGGCCCATAACCTGTTATAATTTTAAATAAAAAACTTAATCTTTGCACATACGTAGGTACACACACACTGATAACTGCCAGTTTCGCCATCTTGATTACGTCTTATACACTAACGCACTCTGCGGTATGAAAAGAGAAACAACAGAGGCGTATTCTACAATTACAACAAGATTTTCATAGTGAGTTCTAATAAATTATTTTTAATACTCTTTCCTTTTTTAGGGTATTCTTTTAAATTTAATGTTCTAGCTAATTCTTTTAACTCCTCAACTCTTATTTGATCTATAATTGGTGCTATAAATTTCCCTTTCAATTTAGATAAAAATTTCTAAATAATTCTTTTACTTCTATTATTAAATAGTCTTCTCTCATTCTATAACAATATTTTTAATCTAAATGATTTACCCCTTATTCTATGCCTCTAACATCCATTCTATCAAAGAATAATGTTATGTTGAATGTTGTTTGTGTGGTATTTTTTCTTTATATTTATTAGAAAATTTTTTCAAAATTCAATGATTTATTAATATTAATGAATCAAACCACTAGATTTAACATAATTATTGTGGGGAAAAGTAAATTAAATTTACCTTGTTTTCTAGAACTTGGCTATTTCAAAGAACATAATGTGACATTTCAGCAGGATATACAGTACTTTAATCAATTAAATTTAATCACTACTTCAAAAATACAAATTAGTACTTTCAGAAATTACAGTTTATATAGTAAATATTGCTTTTTCTCTCTCTATTTATAAAGGCAGAGACATTAACTTATATTTTACAAATTATTACAAAACAACAGTCCTTAAGGTTTTTGTTTGATTTTGTGCTTGCTGATATATGCATAACAAAACTAGCCTATTTTACAAAATACTGCTATAATGTGCTAAATATCTGCAAAGATTCAGATTAAATATAGGCAGTACGAAACAAATTAAAAGAACATGAAATATAACAGAACCACGGATAAAACTAAACTGATTTCACACACACTTTAGTTCCCTTAGCAACTTAGTATTGAAAGAAAAATATTAAAAATTATTTAAAAGTAATATGCTATAGTAATTAGTGATCACTGAAGATGAGATCAAATGAGAACCAGTATCACTTGTTCTCTGAAGTGCCTAAGGCACATACTTAAACAATATATACATTCAAGATTTCCAAATATAAAATTATTAAAAACTGCCAAATACCTATTTGCATAATACATTACGAATAACAAGATAAATACAAAGTACTTACTTTAAGATATGCTGATGATATCTGGCCAGACTGATCAAAATCCAGGCTCAAAATTTGTGTGAAACGAGTTGCATTCAGGTTCATCACTGTTTTTGCATTTCCAAATGCTTCAAGCACCACAGAAACAGCACTAAATTTTTCAACTGATAAAACCTGTAAAAAAATCCTTTATAACTTTATAAGGCAAAGACATAATCTCAAAATGCTGACAATGCTGATATGACCTAACAATTCACACATAGTACATACCTGATTAGCCATTATATTATGACCACCTACATAATACAGTGTAGAAATACCTTTACCCCGCAGAACTGCCACCACTTGGTGAGGCATCGATTCAACAAGGTGGCAGAAGGTATCTTGGGGTATCTTATACCACAAGTGAAACAGCAGGTCCTTTAGATGATGTACAGTGCAGTACAGTGGTGATGTAGCATGAACCCATTTCTTCAGGTCGAACCACAAATGTTCAATTGGGTTCACATCCAAACTATTTGGGGGCCAGGGCATTAATGCAATTTCACTCTCATGCTCTTCTAACCAGTCCTTCACAATCCTGGCAGTGTGGTATGGTGCACTGTCCTGTTGAAAGTGGCCATTGCCAGCAGGAAACACTGTTGATATTAATAGTTGAACTTGGTCCCCAATAATGTCGAGATACAGGACAGCTGTCAAGGGTTGGTGTATCAGAATAATGAGCCCCAATGTTATCCATGAAAAAATTGCCCAGACCATTACACACCATCCTCCTCCATCCTGTCTCAGCCCAACATTGCACCTAGGTGCCATACCATTCTATGGTAATTGGCATACACATGCTTGGCCATCTATGAACCAGGAAACTGGATTCATTGGACCAGACACCCGTTTTCCAATCATCCACAGTCAAGTGTTGATGATTTTGTGCACACCTCATGCACTACTGCTGTATGACGTGCAGTCACCATGGAGGTACAAGTGAGTCTTCATCTATGCAGCAATATTCAATGGACAGTATGCTGTGAAACATTGTCTTGGTCACCACTGTTGTACCTCTGTGTGATTTCTCAAACTGTGGCCCCGCGGTCACTGTTAACAATGTGCAACAGCCTCCGCTGCCCTCTGGCACCATGGTCAAAACAAGGATGACAATGTGTCGTTGTTTCCCTATAGTTGCACCCCTTTAGATACGTGCTCACAATAGCAGTACGAAAGCAACCAACAAGAGAAGATGGTACCAAGGTGCCGTGCCATCACAATCCGACCTCTGTAGACTCAGATAGACTGACTGCTTTTGCCACAGACACTACTGACAGTGAGCCTGTGAACCTACCTTACATATACCATGCTGATAGCACATCATGTGTGACCCTCCATGCTAAAAATGTTCTTGGGTTGGGGTGGTCATAATGTAATGACTCATCATTTGTATATCAGTTAGCTGACTTCATATAAAATATAACATGTATTTTAAAATTTTCAACATTTCAATGCTTATTTTCACAAAACACATGTAAGTTAAATTTTCAGCATATATTGACAAAAACACACAATTTGTTACATTTTAACTCAACATCAAACATTGATATCTATGATATCCTATACCATCAATACTCCAGCATAAAAAAATTAATGAATAAAAACAATTTCTGCAGAAAAGATGGCCTTAAAACAGAGAAGGAATTAGTTGTTAAAGCGCTCAATTAGTTCAAAATTATTTTTAAAATATGATAGATTACTAAGAAGCAAAACACAAAATTAGACAGTAACATTTTTTAATGCACAAACGGGATTCCAACCCATCCACTTTTATGGAAAGGGGTTGATAACCACACCCAATTTTTTATCATTAAATAATGCATTATCCAGAAACTCAGAGCTTTTTTTCTCATAATGGATGTGTTACCATCAATTAACGTCTGCTTCAGCTAAACTTTCAAGGGTGGTTTCATCCTTCTGGAATAGACTTAAGCTATACGTTGTATAATAGTTTTGACCTATTTTTTGATAAGGAATCAACAGCTGAAATTTATCAGTATAGTTCAGTTCTGCCCTGTAAAATTAATATATGTCTGGGACAATAATTTTTTGCTGCAGGTATACTTGTCTATTCATTTACAAACACAATAAGCCATTGCTTCTGCTTACCTGTTTGTGCTTACATAAGAAAACCTATGAATTTTTCCTGAATATTACCTTCACTTATTGCAATACAGATGAAAATTGCAATATGTGTATTATATAGGTTGTTTCATCCAGGATTAACAACACAAAACTAGTGAGCTGATTTCTCTTATGATCAACTTGGCAATACTTTCTACATTGGTGTGCAAAAATTACTGATGGGGAAGGATTTCATAAGTAGCATCATGCAGCAATGTTTTGAATAGGTACAAAGCATATAACATTGTCAAGATGTAGGAGCATGGGAAAGGTGAACAACACTTGCCAAGAAAGGAATCCAAAAGATGCAAAGGACATTTATTAAAAAAAAAAATTCTGAGCACAGCAAGACAGAAGATGAAAACGTCCATATGATATGTGGAAGGAAAGAAAAATGGAGTCCTCAGTAGAGAATATGATCCCACAGACTGCAATGCAGAATATGCACTATCTGTTCATGCTCGGTATGAGGTTATTTACAAGCTTTTGAAGTATCATGGCCCATTACTCTCATTGTGCCGATTGCAGCTGCAAAGTCATTGCTGGCAGCTGGTTACATGCTGCTAGGTGTCTCCCAATAATGTCCCTCATGTGATTGATTGGATTTAGGTCAGGGCAATGTGGGCCAATTTTTGCTGTTAATATCATCTCTCTCCAACAGTTCAGTGACAGCCACCACATGATCTGTTGTAGCAGTGACATCCCTGAAGAGTAACTCAGGGCCCACAACATCCCAGAAAAGATGCATGTGAGGAAAGGACCTCAGTACGATATAAGTCACCAATGACTGAACCTCCTTGGAAGATTTGAAGCACCATACCGCAAACAAGCATTAAGCCTCCCGAAACCAGAAATCTGCCACCTATAAACATGTAAGGGTAATTGTGTGTTCCCTGCTCTCTCCAGATGTATAGACATCCAGAATCACTAGCAAGATTAAATGGGCTCTCAACTGTAAAGATCACTTGACCCCATTTCTAAGCTCCCAATTCCTTATGTTCCAGAATCACAGCAAATTTCATCACATGTGTCTTTTGAATTCACCTGGTGCCTACTATTAAACTCTCCTCACCTGTGGGACAACATATTGGTCCTCCATAATTTTGGTTCTAGTGGATGACCACTACAAAATCTTTGTACAGCTGTTCCTGTCACTTAAAATGCCATCCAAGTCTGTGACACAGATATGTGCCCTCGAACATCCCCTCTCGCACACATGTGTAAGGCCATTGCGGGCCCTTTAATGCTGGAGCCGCCCCACCACATGTAATGTGGCATGGGTCACCTACACACAGGATTGACATGCACAGTTAGCCTATCTGCTGAGTATACACTCTATAGTACCTTGACGATTCCGTTGCTTGCCACAGGGGTGCATGTGCATGCACCTATGCCGTGGAAAGCAGCTAGTCATGTTGGCTCGAAATCCCAGCGATAATGCTTTATCCAGTCCAAAAGGTATGTATCATGCATCTAAAGGTATTCCTGGAGCCTGAATACCAGGAGGGCTAGAGCCATGATAGGGGTTTTACTCCAAGTGCTTTCAGTCTCTATCACAAGGGTGAAGTCACGACCCTGAACCAGAGATATCCTGCTTCCTGCTCTCCATGTACTTATGCACAGCCTCATAGGCAAGCACTCTGTGTCGTTTTCATAATACATCCCAATTGCTTCCAGCCTGAACATCTCTGAAATTTTTTATCTTCCTTTTATTGCTTGGCTAACTACTCCTCTCTTCCCAGTGCCCAAGACTGCACCTGTGACAAATGGCATCCTTTTGTGTGAGAAAAATGAACGTAAAATGCCTAACCGGTGGCCGTAGTTAATTTGCAACATGTGAACGCGAGAGAATACAATAAGTGCCATTGCCATCTTGGACCAGTGAAAAAAGAAAAGCATTTGTCCCCACCATCTTGGGACCACAGCAAAGGACAAAGGCTAACAGTATGAGCCACCAGCCATCACCTACTTGGGAGGACACGCAGTGACAGCATCCAACTGGCTGGCTATGTGTGCATGCACAAAAAGTGGCTGAAGCCGCTGACTGGCTAAGTCTGAAAGCCCAATGAATCTGAGTGCATCTGAGGACAGCCAAATCCAACCCCCCTCCAGCTTCCATACCAGTCCACCCAATGGTACTCGAAAGTGCTCGAGCACACCAGTCACCACCGCTCTGCCTCGACATCAGTCCAACATGACCAAGCTACTTATCTCGTGCTGACATCAGACCTTTGCCATGCAGCCGCATTTATGATAGCATGGAATAAAAGTGGTCAGTATCTATTGACATGGGCGGTGTCATTTATGAAATGTGTGGGTGTCTATAAACCATAAATTTTCCTGGCATGCCCCCAATTGCAGATGTGTGCACATGTGAGAGTGTCAATGAACAAAGGGAAAATATGCTACTCACACCAGGGCTACTCAGCATCAAATGGGTCCTATTTTACATGGCTCCACAATGTGATAGGCATTGAGGTAGGAAGGTGCATGAACTGTTGTGAGTTAAGCACTGTCCGTGAGTCAGGGTGAATGAACATGGTGTCATTTTGCAACTGACTCTATGCTTGCCAGATGTGTGTGGAAGCTAGCCATACTGCATGGCATTCTGCATTTCTGTCCATGGAACCAGCCATACCATAACCATCCACTACAGTAATGGGCCCCATCCCTCTGCCTGAGTTTATGTGTGACCTACAGGATCACAGCTGCGTTCCTTTGCTCATCTGACATAGAGTTCTGGAGCTCGTATAAACTGTGTGTGCCACAGCCAACTTATAAGGTGAAGCACATACATGGTGGGCCTTAGTCAGCGAGGTTGGTGTAATGTAGGATGAGTTTACCAGGCAGTTTGAGGCCAAGTACACAGATACTCATGCGTGCATGAAGTGCCATGCATCCTTCTTCTGCCAAGAGCAGAACACACATGTAGATGCAGAGAGCAGACCAAACATGTAGATGCCAATATATTAAATATTAAAAAGCTTCACCTTCACCGATGGATGTTCTCTCTTGCCAAGATGGAACTTGAATATATGATGCCAGGAGTCAGCATTGCTGCCTCCCAATGTCATTGTGCTCATGCCGTACAACTGGACTGGAGCGGCAAGACAAATAACATCCACCAACCCCACCGGGCACTCGCCACCCAACCGCATGACCACAGAGAGAACATCAGTAGCACCCGGGTCAAACATGGGCCTGTAACAAAGCACTGAATAACCGCCTCCCCAGCCTCGATTCAGCATTGGCATTGGGAATGCCTGGTTAAAAATACAGTCTTACCTTGTGCTCATGAAAGGAAGTTGGGAAACTAATGCTAGGGAGCAAGGGACTGGCTCACCATCATCCCCAGCACACCATCCAGCCAAAGGGGAGACATCTGGTGGCGAACCTTTCTCATTCAGAACCACACCTGAGGCACACTGAAAGTGACTCCAATATGCTCCTACAGATACTAACTAAGATGAATACTAGATTGACTCTGGTAGTTATGTCACTACAAGATGATGTTATCCTGGATCAGCCTTGGCTATGACAAGATACTACCATTGAGGTGAGAAGGGCAAGCAGATCATACACACAAAGCCACCAAACTGTACATGGAATCCATGCATACATGCTGCAACATGCACCGGTTAAGCTTTCAGACTAAAAACATGGAATGTCAACCAAACACCAAGCAAAGTTACAAAGTGTGTTTGACCACCAGGAGCTGCGTCAGTAACTGCCAACCTGTTGTGGTAAACCTCCACGGCAGAGCATTCTATCCCAACAATGGAACACATGGCCATGTTTATTCTGCTGGTTGACTATGGTTATGCTGAGTGACATGTGATACTTAGAACAGGTGGATAAAATGCTTCGCAATGGGGTAAATTAACCAAGAGAGAGCCCACATAATTTTCAGATTGTGATGGTGGAGAAGAACTATGGTTCCCCATGATTTTGTGTAAATTTCAAGCCTATCTATCCATGACGATATCAGCACCCCCACCACAATTGAACACTGTGAACATCTTGTCAGTCCTGGGAAACACATGTGTCTTCTCTAGTTCTGGCCCCAAATTGGGTTATTGCAAATCCTGATACACATAGAAGACTGCCCAAAAACCACATTCATCATCCCCTATGGTAGGTTGTACCTATTTTATACCATAACTTTCAGCATTAAAGATGCAACAGTAACCTTTACAGCTCTCGTGAACTGGGTGCTGGATGTCGATGTTGGCCAGTTTGCAGCCGCATACCATGATCATGTGATTATCTGGTCATGTACGTGGGATGAGCGCACCCACCACCTGGCACTAGTATTGGAACACCTGGGCACCCAAAGCCTCACATGTACAATAATGAAATACCAAACTGGTGCAACAGAGCTGGAACATCTTTCTCGTAATCAACGTCAAGGGGAACAAGCCATCACAGGAGCAGCTTGACCTGATTGAGAGCAAACCAAAGCTGTACATACAGAAACAGATGCAAAAGTTCACCGGTCTGGTCAACTGACTATGGGTCTTCATACCGCACATCTTGTCCATCACTGACTCCCCTGACTGATCTCCTATTGCAGTGAATATGATAATGTTGGTCACCTGCAGCACAAATAGTATTTGATGCCCTCAGTAATTGCTAGTTGCCTGCAGCACAAACAGCATTCGATACCCACAAGACCACGTTCTGCAAATGCCATGCACTTGCATACCTCAACTGCATGCAAAGATATTTGTGCAAACAGACACAACCCAAGTGGTGTTGATGCAGTTCTGAATTAAGAGAAACAGGTGGTAGGGTATGCCAGTGCTAAGTTTGGTACAGCACAAAAAAAGTACCACATTAAGTGAATATGAGTGCCTCAGAGTGGTGCGGGCCCTGAAATGCTACTAACCCCACCTAGAAGGCCACTGTTTTATACATTGCACAGACAGCCAGTGACTACGCTGGCTGGAATTAATGCAAGGATGACTGTCTAAACTGATGCACTGGACACTACAGAGATACACATACCAGTTCAGCATGGAATATGCACTAGGCTGGGAGAACCAACTGCCTGACGAACTACCCAAGAACCCAAACCCACATTTTACAGTCACTGAGCACAAAATTGGTGAAGTTGTTCACCAGAAATCTGCCATTAATGTTGCTGTATGCCATGTGCTGAGGTGCAGGCGAAATATACAGACACACAGTGTTGGCTGTAGGAGTATGAGAAGGGTGCAATACCATAGAACCGTGTGGTGAATAACCAATTGCAGACCTGCCATACCAACAAAGCAGCAGACTAAGTTGTACATAGCCCCAGAGGCAAGAGCAGAGGTATTCCAAATTGGACACCAAAGTGAGCAGACAGGTAATACAGGGGTCAAACAGACAAACCATACAGCAACTGAAGTGTTCCACTGGCCTGGCATGTCCCGAGATCTACGACACGGAGTATAAGACTATCGACATTGCCAACGACAAAAAGAACTATTGCTGCGACGGCATCCAGCAACAAGTGCCATGCCAACCTACAAAACCATTCCATACTGTGACAATCAACATCACAGACCCCTACCCTCAGACAATAAAGGGTCTGCAATTTCTGGTGGTCATGACCAGCCTCTTTACGAGGTGGGTTGAAGCCTACCTAGTCAGTCACACCTGTGGGGGTTACTTCTAGGTACTCCTCTCAGATAACAGTATAAAGCTCCTGAGCTGCAATTTGCGAGACTTGTGCAAGTGCTGGTAAGCAATCCATCACACCAGTCCGGTGTACCAACTCATGCCAACCCAGCAGAGCACCAAAATCAGGAAATTAAAACATAGCTGTGTTTGTGCATAGAGGAGGCGGATCTCACCAATTGGGACACCCGTCTACCTACCATTTTGTTTTGTTTGCACCAGTCTCTGGTGCAGTAAATGCAAGGTTGAAACCTCCCCCTTCTGAGTTCATATAAGGTACAAGAAATTCACCTATGAACCGACGAAGAGACAGCGGAGATACCTCCAGCAATCCCTAGACAATATGAGGGCAACCATGCCGACAGTGGGTCACATAACACCAGAGACTAGACAACGAAACGTACCTCACAGCTTGGAAAGGTTGTTTACCAATGTCTTCACCTATTGTCAGCAGGACAACATAACATTTGTGTAGGTTTTATAACCCTGAGAGTGAAAAGTAAACTTAGGGAAACAACTCGCATCACAGAGACGGGCAAAAAAACTACAAAACCATGTGATTTCCTAATGGACCCTGATGAAAAGTTCACCAACAATGGCAAAAAATCTGAACACCCAAGACACTAGAATCAGAAACAGAGAATGATTTCCATGGCTTCCTTACAAATGACAGTGATAAAAGCATCACACTTGGACAACCAAAAACAAGTAAAACAGACATTGAGGGGGATTTTTACTGTTTTCCTGCAGCTGGTGACACTCATATCACTTGGGTCACAGACCTGAACGAAAATATACCCAACCCAGTATGCCTCCCCCGTGTGAACCTCTGTGGTCACTAGAATAAAGCCTCACTGACTTATCATTCACCACGTCGATCAAGGAAGCTGAGGACTTGGGCTATGAGCAGTTGCCAGAGCCACTTCCATGGCCAGGGAATAAAACTGAATGTAACCTCACTCCATAGCGACATTCTTAGAACCTGCTGCCATGCCTGCTAGCAAAGTCAACCACCTGCAGTCAGGTGAAAGCAAGCGATGGCGAGTCTGAAGCCCACAACTGCCTTTCAAAGTGGGAAAATATGACATGTGCCCTAGAGAACCCCCTCTCAGAAACAATGAGGCCATTGCAGGCCCTTCAATCCTGGAGTCCTCCTGCCACATGTAGTGGGGCATGAGTTACTTATATATGGGATGGACCTATGAAGCTGACTTATCTGCCGAGGATACACTGGTACTGCCTTCAGGTTTCCCTTGCTTGTATGCGCACCCTTGCCGTGGCAGGTAGTCTAACCTTCATAGTTTCTGCAGCTGGTTGTGTTGGCACAACGTCTAAGCAATGATACTTTATCCAGGCCAAAGTACATGTTGCACATCTAAAGTCATTCCTGGAGCCTGAATACCAGGAGGGCTGTGGCCACAATAGGGGTTTTATTCCAGGCAATTTCAGTCTTCACCATAAGAGTGATGTTACAAATCTGAACCACAGATATCCTGCTCTCCATATGCCTGTGCACACCCTCATGGGCTGGTGTCACAGGTCCTTTACAAGATTCATCCCAATTGCTACCGGTATGAAAATCTCTAAAATTTACTACCTTCCCTCTCCCGCTTGGCTATCTATTCCTCTCTTCCCAGCACTTGAGACTGTACCCATGACAACACGATACTGTACGCAATTCCGAACCATCTGCCATACTAGCCATACTTCAACCTTTTTCAAACTTCCCAATGATTCAACCTATGGTAAAGTCATCCAGATTTTGTCTATGGGATTCTCTGTTGGCCATATCAGACATCGGACAGCAAATCAATGTTTTTCAACCTGATGTGCACTGTGCAATAGCTTCCATGCAATGCTGAGCATACGCTCATGCTTTATACCCTTTGCATACTCCTACAGTAGTTATGCTGCATGTAAGTTCATATACTACTGTACTGGACCCAGGTGATCCCATGATTCATCTTTTGGTCGATTCTGCCTACTTATTATATTATTTTAATTTCTCAACTTCATCCTGAATTTTTGCACACCAATGTATTATGTATTTCACTGGCCAAGCCTGTAAAACCTTAAGAGATTTCCAAATGCAAAGATAACATTGAGTCGTAACTACAAAACAAATTCCTAGTTCCACATTTTTACCTAGGATTGAAGATAAATTTTATTTTGCATTTCCAGAACAGAAGTTCTTGTTGCTCAAGAAACATGATTAATCATCGGACATTTCAAAACTTCTCTGGTTTATCTATAGTTCCACTTTGTTTTTGAAAATCAGCACAAACATGCCGGATTAAACTAAATGATCTCACCTGAATCAAAATATCTGAATTTTACACACAGCTGACAAATGTAACTGCGATAGTTTATCTGTCTTCATGAAAAATTGTTGATGTGACTAAAACTACTCTTATTCTACATGATTTTCTCATTTGTAAACATACAATTTAAAAATTCATTTACAGCAAGTAATCCATTTGCAGAAGCTCAAGCATTAATTATTAAGTGTATTTTGCAATACACACCTTATTTTACATTTATTACCATACACAGCACGTCTAGGGTTAGCATTCCAACAGCTTTTTGCTCTTACCTGTTCAAAAGTCTCAGTATTGAAATACAATGCAGGAAATTTATCTATCACACAATCAAAGTCTTTGAGTTTACACCCTGTCCCACCTCTTTCCAGCCCCCTGTCTGAGGTCTACTTAATTGATTGTGCATAAGGCAGTATATGATAATGAAGCTAATAGTACTGTTATGAAATTACTTGACTGGTTTACAAAGAATAAAGTTGTTTTAAATTTTGATAAAACAAACCTGATCAGATGTCTTAAAAAAATAAAATTAACACTGAGATAAATGTTAGAATAGAAGAAATTTATTTGAAGGATGTTACAACATCCAAATTTTTACAGTACAAATTGATTATAAATTGAATTGGAAAGAACATAAAAATTATATTTTGAAAAAACTTAGTGATGCCTGTTTTTCTTTTAGGTATTTAAAACAAATAGTTTCAAAAGATACGCTTAATTTAGTTTATTTTGGTTATTTCCATTCTATAATGAGCTAGGGGGTAATATTTTGGGGAAACACTACAGATTTAATAAAAAAAAATTTGCTATTCAAAAGAAAATGGCTACAATAATATATAAGAAACAACTGGGGGACACTTGCAGTCAGTTGTATAAAGATGAAGGGATACTTGCTCTTCCAAGACAGTAGATTTTTTAAAATAAATTTAGATACGGGATGTGAGGAGAAGCATAATACAAGGCATTATCAGAATACCTTGCAGTTGTTTGTGATCTCTACAAGTTTCTGCAATATTTAGAAGGCAAAATTCCTTCTGGAAACAGATAACCAGGCATTTTAGTGGCATTTGGCTCATCCACAGCAACTTGGCAAAATTGGACACCGGGACATTAAGATTTCATCATTGAAATTTCGGGTGTAACACATTAAACGATCACAGAATATAGTAGCTGATGCTCTCTCTCACATGTTTGATAAATCCAAAGTTAGTAACAAGACTGAAGTTCTTCCTAACAGTAATGTTTTAGCAGAGATTCCTTTGGCATTTACCTATATCAAAGAACATCAGGAGAAAGACAAACAGAGTGAAATTATTACAAATTAAAATCTGGTGTTGAACAAAAGCCTTACTTTCTTGCCATAGGTTTTTTATGTTGTAAAGCCCATGACAATGTAAAACGTGTTGTGTTGCCTACTTATCAAAACAAAAACCAATGGTTTTCGACAATTTTTATTCATCACTTCTAGGTGCTCACCTAGGATAACATAAAACCATTCAGGCCATTTGAAAGCATTTTATTTGGAAAGGAATGGATCCTAATATTTCAGAAAGAGTTAAAAGTTATAAATTGTATGTTTCGAGCAAGCCGCTCAAGACACATACCTGGGTTTTCTCTCTTCAGACATTGCCGAGAAACCTATGCAAAAGCTCTTTGTAGATTTTGCTGGTCCTTTTCCAAGAAGTAAGTCAGGCAACAATATGTTATTAGTTTGTGTTGATGCATTTTCAAAAGTTGTGTGGTTGATTCCTATAAGAAAGGCTGATGTTATATCCACTGTTAATGATCTTCAAGAGTGTATAATTCAAAATTTTTGGAGTAACTTTATTAATTGTCTCTAATAAAGGTTCTCAATTCACCTGAAAAAATTTTTGTGACATGTATTCTTCTTATGGCATTTGCCATATCACCTTGTCCCCATATAATTCCCCACCCTCGCATGTGGAGCAATTCAACCAAATGCTCCATTCAGCTCTCATTGCTTTTCATGCGATGGAGCATTCTAATTGGGACAAAATCTTCCTTGGCTGCAAATGGCTTTCAATTATTCCAAGCATGAATCTCATAAGACCAGTCCATTTAATCTTCTTTTCAGATATGTACCCAATAACCCTTTGTCCAATTTGAGGAGCTTAAATGATTTGTTGCCAGATGATCCCAAGGACATCCATCTGGTTTGGGCAGCTGCCCTTAAAAATTAAAAACATACTCATTTCAAGAGCCGTATCAAATATGATAAACATCGGATTGACAATCCATTTCGGGTAGGTGATTTGGTTTTGTGTAAAGCTCAACCTGTTAGCAGAGAAAGCGACAAGAAAATGGCAAAACTTTCTTACCGTTGGACTGATCCTTACATAATCCAAAGTTTCTTAACGCCATTCACTGCTAGCTAACATTACTCACCCCAATTAGGGAACATATTTTAGACGAGCTCATGTTTCTCACCTAAAAAGGTTTCATTCCCCAGTTTACAAATATAATTTATGTTCTACAGTATATGAGCTGCAGATCCTAATTGTAGGCGGTTTTCAACAAGATTCCTTGTTCATTTGGCTGACCAGCCGCTAGTCTTCTTGGCCTTGACTTGGTTTAGATTGTGGACTGATCACCCACTGGTTAGAGTCTTCTTAAGGTTTATTCTGTTTGGGCATGTATAAAAAACCACAGTACTAGGTTAATAAGAAAAGAAAAAAATTTAGTTTGTGTGACTTAAATTTAGATTTGGGTTGTAAAAAAATCTACAAATGTTGGAATTTTGAGTTCATGTTTTCAAAGTGGTTAATAATGAGCTTGACGCGTGGCGAGTACAGGGGATAGGAATTGCGCAGTATTCACACCCTGAGAAATAACCACCGGGGATGTCCCGAGATATAAGAATACGCAGGGATAAACCGAAGCGACAGAAAAACAGGGAAAGTCCCGAAAATTAGCTGATATAAGCCCTCTACGAAGGAAACAGGGTAACCCCCGCTGAGATTAGTGCCAACACAACTGCCAGGAATCCCCGAGATGCTTGCCACACCCATCCCTCCCCCCTAGTTTGAGCGCGCAAGCCGCTGAGGAGACACTAAATCCTATACAAAAAACGGGCGAGGGACACCAGGGAAGTCCCTGTTTTTCTCGACACAATCCGCTGACAGCCAATTTGAATATATCGGGAGACGGGTTAAATTTGGGAGCAGCCAAGGTTCGTGATCATTCAGTTGTCGTCAGTCGTGAGCAGTCAGTCGTGAGCATGGAGTTGTTTGTCAGCTGCGATGCAAGACAGAGAAGGCAGTCAGACGAGAGGCAGTCGTATCAACGGGCCGGAGTTCGGGACTGGCCCAGGCAGTCAGTTGTAATCAGTTGTTCACAGTCAATTGTTCAGGAGCAATTATCGTCAGCAAGAGATGGGAGTTGTTCGGCGGTACAGCCACGAGACGAGATAGATGAAGCCGAAACAGGAGTAAACAGTCGTGTGACGAGAACAGAGCCGAGAATATGAGTAAATTCCCGGAAACGAGTTGTAGCCCCAGTTCGAGTGGCACCCGAAACTTCATGTGTAAATTCCCGAGAACTTATACGAGTTCATTTCCGAAAACATAGTGGCAGTTTCCGCGGTTAGGAATGCAGACAGAAACGCGATAGCCGGAAGAAGGATGAGGAGGAAGCACTCTCCAACCAGGAACGCCAGCCGGGTTCGCAGGGAAAGTAGAAGTCACGGGAGAACCCTAATCCCGGACTTCAGAGAGAGACCGTCAAAGCCGCGAGAAAAAGCCAACTTAGTACAGCACGTCATCGAGAGCCAGTCCAAGGGCCTGAATCAGAGCCACCCAACTCACCAGGCCTTGCTACCAACGAAGACAATTCACCAAAAGCCGCAGTCAGAGATAAAGTAGAGAATTGTCTCCCTTCAACAACCTTCCCCGACACATAGTATTCAGCCCACAAGCCCTTCAGGGTACGATTAGAGGGGGGTCAGTCTCGCCAGTGTGTGTAATAACTATGTGACCTTCTGATCAATAAAATCCTGGTGTGTTAAATAACGGAGAATATGAGTATTTGTTTACCCCTAACGCAAGAACCACAGGTGCCCTTAGTCTGCACCTAAATACTTTAACTATATGAACTACTGGCCACCACCCTGTATAACTCAGGTGGCCAAGTAGCGACAAGTTAAAATGGCACCCAACATGGGGCATGTTAAGGCATGGCAGGGTATGTTTAGGCATAGTTAAGTATGTATAGACTGTAACAAGAACCAGACTAAACCCGAAAGAAGCTGTTCACCCTTAACGAGCTAGCCAGGCTAAAACCAGACTTCCAAAGGTCTATAATAAAACTCTGTAGCGCCCAGTTCTAAACTGGGCACCACTAAACTAAACATTAAGAGTTCCAATTACCGAAGCAGGCAGCCGAGGAATTAACGAGGACGAGCGGGAGGAGCAAGTTCGAGAGAGTAAAGCGGGAGAGCAAAGAGAGTTAGCAGAACCATACGCCACAGCCCACTGAATGGTGGGCAATAAAATGGCGAGAGACAACGAGAAAGCATGGGCAGGCGAGATCAGCGAAGTAGCGAAGAGACCGAACTGAGAACGATAGGGCGAGAGACAAAACGAGGCGCAGAAATTAAAGGAGACAGAAATTAGCGAACGAGAGCAAAAAAGGAGCCAGGAGCGCGCGAAAGACGTAGCAGCGAAGGGAGTTCAGAGAAGAAAGGAGGTCACTTTCACTGGATGGTGGTAGTGACGTGGGGTCAGGCGGTCAGGTAAACAAACCACGCCGACAAATTACAGTAACCAGAGCGCTGGCGAAAGAAAAAGTAGGAAAAAGTAAGTTACTAATTCCCTGGATGGTGAATAGTGACATTTTCCGAAAGAGTATGCCAGAATTTCCGCCCACCGTAAGACTACTCGGATGAGCAGCAGGGAAAGGGCAGGAAAATTAGTTTCACTGTATGGTACAGAGACTGCGAGATAGGGGTAAAAGCAAGATGCATAATAAACCCAGTGTTATCTCGCAGGCGAGGCCCAAAGATAAATAAACACGAGCGAGCGCACGGAGTTAAAGGGCCAGGCGGCCTGAGTGCCGGCAGAAACTTAGCGCGCGCGGGAAGCAGCGTCTAAAGAAGACTAAGCAAGATAAAACGGACGACGAGTAGTGTGGAGCCACGCGAACAAGAGATGAAGGAGGTGGAAGAGCGCTGGCCAAAACTGTAGCGTGTGCGAGGATAACTATGTGAAGAAGACAGGTGAAGAAGCGAGAGCGTAGGCGGGCGAGGAAGAAAGCAGTACGAGCGAACGAGTGAAGCCAGGCGAGCGAAGAGGTGAAGGAAGGCGGGAAGTGGACGCTGAGAAAGTGGAGAAGGAAGAAAGCGGAGATACATCAGCAGAGAGTCGAACCCCAGCCTACTTCAGCGCGGCGAGGCAGTACCACGGAGACCACAACCAATCTGCGGGACGAGACAGCAGCCCAGAGATGTCAACTGAACGCAAGGAGGAAGGACCCCCCCCCCCCCNGAAGGGGGGCCTCCCCCATCCCCCCAGCAAGCTGTCCATGTCCACAGTGCGTGGAGAGGTGAGGCGTTCTTCTTCCAGCCAGCCAGCCAGAAGTAAACAAGTACTTCTCCAGGCCCCGCCATCCAGTCCACGGCCGAGAAGGCATTCAACCAAAGGTAAAGTGTTTACCACCCCCTGCACAAATTCAGCAACAAGGGCGAGACAGTGCAGCAAGAATATAAAGTTGTTTACAGAGTGCACAGTGAACGATTAATTTCAGTAATTTAAAACCGTAAGTGCGAAGTGTTGAGAGGCATTCAGCCACATTATCGAGGTCAATTACAGTGTAATTATGTGAACAAACACGAGCAATAAGACCACTCAATTCCGTAATAAAAGATGCGGAAAATCAGTCTGTTTGTTTACCACAGTTCAATTCATCAGTAGCACTGTTTGTCAATGTTTACTTTTTGTTTACCCTTGTGTGTCACCAGTTAATTTATGTTTGCCAATGTTTGTATATCGTTTAACAGTCACTTACCGCCAAAGGTTGTTTATGTTAAGTGAGGGATATTAGTTAAGTATGTGTTAGGATTAGAGACTTGTCGCACTGTTAACTAGTGTTTACTTTTTGTTTACCACTGTGTGTCAACAGTTATTTTACTTTTTACTGAGGTTAAGAATTGTTTACCAGTGGTGTTTACCAGTGGTTTCCCATAAGGTTAGCGTGTAGTTATTTTATTGTTTACAGATGTTTACAAATTGTTTACCAGGCATTTACCGCCAGGTTTGCTTGTTGTTAAGTGAGGGATATTGGTTAAATAAGTACATGTTAGGATTAGAATTAGAGATGTGGCCGCGATAAGAATACGTGTGTTTTCGCAGCCCGAGTCAGAATGTGAAAAAGGCAGCCAGGAAGTTTCTTTTTGTTAAGAGGCCTACCGGCCCTCATAAATAAAGTGTGTTCACGTCGCTGCCAGGGCAGTGTTATGTTGTTCATCCCGAGAAATAAGGCGGCAGAACAGAGGAGTGTGTAATTAACCACTGTAAATTTTTTTGTAGTAATGTAAGAAAAGGGTGATTGTAACCAGAGTTACTTTGTTTGAAAATTTTTTGTAACTAATGTCAATTTGCGAGATTCTGAGACCACCCCCCTCCCCCTCCTTAGAGTCGTGAGACAAACCAGAGACGTGCGAGGCAACGACCTTTCCACAGATAACAAACCCCTCACTAGGTCAGAGCGGGAAGAGGGGAAAGAGAGAGACTTCAGCTAGACGAGGGAAAGGAGAGGAGGAACTATCTAGCCAGCTGTCGCACCAGGCGCGCCCATAAAGCAGAGAGGCGGCAAGCGAGAGAAGGCACAGAGCAGTGGACCCAGATAGATTCAAAACACATAGCCAACACTGTTTACAGGGTGTTCAACAGAGAAGTTAGTCAGCGGGGATTGACGCATGGCGAGTACAGGGGATAGGAATTGTGCTGTATTCACACCCTGAGAAATAACCACCGGGGATGTCCCGAGATATAAGAATATGCAGGGATAAACCGAAGCGACAGAAAAACAGGGAAAGTCCCAAAAATTAGCTGATATAAGCCCTCTATGAAGGAAACAGGGTAACCCCGCTGAGATTAGTGCCGACACAGCTGCCAGGAATCCCCGAGACGCTTGCCACACCCCTCTCTCCCCCCTAGTTTGAGCGCGCAAGCCGCTGAGGAGACACTAAATCCTATACAAAAAACGGGCGAGGGACACCAGGGAAGTCCCTGTTTCTCTCGACACAATCCCCTGACAGCCATTTTGAATATATTGGGAGACGGGTTAAATTTGGGAGCAGCCAAGGTTCGTGATCATTCAGTTGTTGTCGGTCGTGAGCAGTCAGTCGTGAGCGTGGAGTTGTTTGTCAGCTGCGATGCAAGACAGAGAAGGCAGTCAGGCGAGAGGCAGTCGTATCAACGGTCCGGAGTTCAGGACTGGCGCTGGCAGTCAGTGGTAATCAGTTGTTCACAGTCAATTGTTAGGGAGCAATTATCACCAGCCAAGATAGGAGTTGTTCGGCGGTACAGCTGTGAGACGAGATAGATGAAGCCGAAATGGGAGTAAACAGTCGTGTGACGAGAACAGTGCCGAGAATATGAGTAAATTCCCGGAAACGAGTGGTAGACCCAGTCCGAGTGGCACTCGAAACTTCACGTGTAAATTCCCGAGACAAACCCAATAAAAGTACCGAGAACTTATGAGTTCATTTCCGAAAACATAGTGGCAGTTTCCGCGGTTAGGAATGCAGACAGAAACGCGATAGCCGGAAGAAGGACGAGGAGGAAGCACTCTCCAACCAGGAACGCCAGCCGGGATTGCAGGGAAAGTAGAAGTCACGGGAGAACCCTAATCCCGGACTTCAGAGAGAGACCGTCAAAGTCGCGAGAAAAAGCCAACTTAGTACAGCACATCATCGAGAGCCAGTCCAAGGGCCTGAATCAGGGCCACCCAACTCACCAGGCCATGCTACCAACAAAGACAACTCACCAAAAGCCGCAGTCACAGATAAGTAGAGAAACATCTTCCTTGAACAACCTTCCCTGACGCATAGTATTCAAGCCCACCAGCCCTTCAGGCAAACGACTTACAGGGGGGCTCAGTCTCGCCAGTGTGTGTAATAACTATGTGACCTTCAGATCAATAAAATCCTGGTGTGTTAATGGTAATGGTAAATAATGGAGATTATGAGTATTTGTTTACCCCTAACGCAACCACCTCAGGTGCCCTTAGTCTGCTCCTAAATAATTTAACTATATGAACTACTGGCCACCAACCTGTATAACTCAGGTGGCCTAGTAGCGACAAGCTTGGAGATTTGTTCCACTCTTGTCTTGGGTAGTTTTTGGGCTATGGCAGTAGCTTGGAGACAATTCCCTTGTAATATTTTCCATGGGGATAATTTGTAGGAAAATTAAGTTTCTGATGCAATTTCAATTTCTAGTTATACTCTCTACCTGTGTTATCATGTTATCTGTTTTAGAGTTGTGTTTCCACTGTGGCTCCATGTTCCTTTACTGCATTGCAAATCTGACTTTGGCGAACTTCGTTCTTTCCACAGTTACCATCCAACCACTTCCGGTACAGTGTTTGAACGTGAAGATGATGTCTTATTTTCTGAAAATACCTACTCAGTAGTGTTGAGTTTTGATTTTATTATGATGTGAGACGAGTGTTCAGAACTTGACACTATGATGAACACAGTTGTATCAGTGTATGAGAACGAGAACAGGCATCCTGCTGAAACTTCTTCATTCGACCTAAATTTTAATTTTATTGTGGTACAATTAAAAAGCAGTTTTCTTGCTTTTAAGTCTGAAATGGAAACATAAATTCTTTATTGCCATTCAGATTGAAGCGTAGTCTTAGAGGAAAGAATTTGAAAACTATTTTTGGCGCTTTAGATAGCAAAGATTTAGCCCTTCTGGAACATCATCTGACATCCCTGGCAAACACTCAGGATGACATTTCAACAAATGTGGCTTACTAAATACTTTTTATTAAAAATTTGGAAGTTAGAATTATTTAACACTGTGTACATTAAAAAATTAAGTCAGTTGTATCTGGATCATAATACTTTGTATTGTAACCTCTCTTTGGAGTTACATGAGACTCTAGATGGGATGATCATATTGGGTTTTAGGGTTAATTTAAATGCTATGCTACTCCATGTGAGTAAAGCTATCACTAATTCCATTTTGTAAATTTTTGATTTGCGTCATACCATTGAAACTAGTGTACGTGGCAAGTTGAGTACAACTTTATTAAGTGCTAGTTCATTCTTAATCAATCTACAACAAATTGAACAGCTTATTTCTCTGCCACAATACATGGTAACACCTGTTGTACATAAAAATTTATATATGATTTATGGTCTAAGTAATGTTCACGCAATTATTTACAATTTGTCTCATAATGTTGTTAATGTTCCCCTGGCCAATAAAGATTGTTTGTTTGAAAGATATCATATTTACCCTCTTCCTTTTTTGCATTCTAAACTAAAAAGATATCTGCTACCCAATGTTCAGAAATTTTTTATTGTTAGTTTCGATCGTACGCATTTTGCTACTGATAACAATGATTCTCCTGTATGATGCAACAATTACGGCACTACCCTATGCCCTGCTTCTTTCCCTTTCTTGTAATAAATCTGTTGTCAGTCTTAAACTTCCTTTTTTTACGTAAAACTAGATCTTATTGGTTATTTGTTTCTAATGCTACCATTGATGTTACCTTCTTGTGCAGGTCTTCTACAGAATCTTTTTCCTTTTTTACTCTTGCATTGTTAGGTAACGGATTGATAAACAATGCATCACATTGTGATGACATGAGTCCAATCTTCAAAACTTTTGGTTCTGTGAATTCTGCTGTTCCCTATAAGCTATCTTCCCCTGTTATCCATGTTCTTAAATTAGTAACTAAACTCTCTCATTTCAATTTTTCTCTTTTTCCTAATCTAATCCTAAATGATTCCTTTGTTAAAGAATTAGACTCTCTTTTGGCTACAAGTTCTCAGGGATCCAATTTTCAGGTTGTCTTGCATCTGCTTCATCCTCATCCTGCACAACCTCCTGTCAACCTATGTCTTATCACCATTATTGTACCTTGCATTGCTGTTTTTTGTATTCTTTTTGTTATGTATTTTTTGTTAAAACCCAAATTTATACCAAGATAATTTCTCCACCTTCTGACAGTCCCGTTCATCTGCCAGAAGGGTGTGTTATGGTTAATTTACATACTCCATCAACTTATACTGATGTTTTTTTTATATTATTAATTCAGTATCTTTGTTAAAACTTAATATATAAATTTTAGTGTTTGTGTGTATGTTCATGTTTGCCACACCTTCAATACCATGGCCTTGTTTTAGGAAGGGAGTGTGTGCCATTTGAGTCACATGCTAAACTTTTTTCCTGTTATTATTTTCTCTTTCTGAGAATTCATTTTTTTTTGGCAAAGTCTTTTTTTCAGCACCTACTACTTGTTTGTTTAGGTATTTACATGTACAATCATGCTTAACTAATGTTAGTCACTTTTTTTTTATTTTTTTTATTTTAGCAATTTTGTTAATTTAACCAGTAATATTTGTATATTTATATCAAGATGTAATTTTAAAATTGAAACAAAAATAATTGTGTAAAATATTGATGTGGAAAATATGTTGTAAAGGTGACACCACATGTGGTATGCATGTAGGAATTTCCGGTGACGAACAAAGACAAATATGGCTGCTTGAAATCACGGTTTAATTAATTTACTCTCATACAACCTGTATACAGGCAGTCCTCTACTTTCATACACAATGTGTCCCTAAATTTGTGTATGAAAGTTGAAATGTATGAAAGTAGAACCCTTATTTTAATGTGATAAATGAGGTTCCGTTCCTAGATGGGAAAAAAAACGTAACTAAACAAAAAAAAATATTCAAAACAATATATTTACACACAAAGAAACAAGATCATGCATCAAAGTTATTTAAAAGTGTTTAAATATATAGCTAATAGTTCAAACAATCGAAAAGACACATTTTACACACACAAACATTTGACTAATTGCAGTGGGTACATACATACATACATATTCAGCTCTCTTTGGAATTGTACATAGCCGGTTTAACAATCACTGGGACCTGGTGTAGATAACTTATCAGCTTTGCAGAAAAAGTTATTTAGCGACAGTTGAACGCCACCCTTCTTCTTTTCATACAATTGTCTGTAGCACATTGTAGCTGCTTCAACAACTTGACGAACTCGAGAACTTCTCTCTTCATCTGGATCATTTTCTTCAATGATGTTTAAAAAATGTTCAAGGTTTTTTAAAGCATCGTTGATTTTTTTCCCTGTAAGGGTTTTTGTTGGTTGTCCTGGACAGCCATTATTTTGAGCAGCTGTGGATGCTGATGAATTTGTCTCTTGAAGAGCAAGTAGATCTTCATTTGTCAATGGCTCTGAATGTGAGGCCATCAGATCATCAACATCTTCAGAAGTAACCTCGAGATCCAGCTGATGCATAACTTTAACAATTTGTTCTGTTGCACTTTCTGGGGTCTCCTCAAAACCTCTGAAATTTGGCACCAGGTAAGGACACAATTTATTCCAGCAACCACTCATTGTAGATGACTTTATTTCTTTCCAAGAGAGAGAAATATTGGTGACAGCATTAAGGACATTGTAGTTTTTCCAGAATTCTTTTAGAGTGGGTCTTCCATCACCATCTGTTGCCTTGACAGCTTTGTCGATTATTCTCCTCATGTAATATCTTTTGAAAGTTGAAATAACAGTCTGATCCATTGGCTGGATTAAACTTGTGGTGTTTGGAGGCAAGAATATGACCTTTACCTCTGGACATAAATCTCTCAATGCTTGTGGATGTCCGGGTGCATTATCCAACAATAACAATGCCTTGAATGCCAAATTCTTTTGCTTACAATAATTTTTCACTTCAGGGACAAAATTATTTACATACCAGTCCTTAAATAATGCTGAAGTAACCCAAGCTTTTGAGTTCCATTTCCATATGACTGGCAGTGTTTCTTTGGGGTTTCCTTTCAAAGCCCTGGGATTCTCACAGTGGTACACTAACAGAGGTTTTAGTTTACAGTCTCCTGCAGCATTACCACCAATTAGAAGTGTCAGTCTGTCTTTAGATGCCTTGTGTCCAGGTGCAACAGCCTCTTCTTTTGCCAGGTAAGTTCTTGAAGGCATTTTTTTCCAGAATAAGCCCGTCTCATCAACATTAAAAATTTGGTGAGATGAGTAATTTCCCTCGTCAACAATGTTCTCAAAAGTTTTTATAAATTTTTCGGCAGCTTCAGTATCTGCACTGGCAGATTCCCCTGTAAATGTTATGTTGTGCAGTCCTGCCCTTGACTTAAACTTGTCGAACCAGCCTTTGCTCGCTTTAAACTCTGGAGCATTAGCAGCTGACTCACCAAGCTGTTTTTTCCAATCTTCAAACAAACTGAGAGCTTTGCATTGAATTATGGCAAGGCTGATAGGGATATTTTTCTGGTGTTGATCGTCTAACCACACTTTTAAAGACCGTTCCATCTCTTCCATCGCTGCAACCCGCCGTTTTGAAATTATTTTACAAGAAAGATTTCCCGAATTTATAACATAGTCCCTTATATTTCCTTTACTTTTTACGATAGAACGCACAGTGGATCGGCTCAGGTTGAAAGACCGTCCTATAGCTGCAAGTGATTTGCCACTTTCCGATTGCGCCATAATGTCTAATTTCGTTTGTACACTATTTACAACATGTTTTCTTTGTTTCTTACACACTGAGTCTTCATTACTTTCGTTTTTACGTTTGTTATTCATTGCGTAGTGTAATAATTATGTACGTGCGCCAATAGATTAACAAAAAAAAAAAATGGATACAAAATTAACCTCAAAGGAAACTAGAACTTCCGTTTTTATTATTGTTTTTAAACAGAAACGGCATTCATATGTAGTATCGCCATAGCGTAGTAACACATCAGACATACAACTGCATATTTGTTCAGTTATATTGGAAACATAGTTCTGTATATTCACACCAGAGGTCTCTACGTAGTATAAGTCAACTTTGCTGCAATATTATTTGCGAAGACAAAACCTACAGAATATAAACAATCCATATATCTATGATGTTTACGTTTCTCGTGGAGGCATGCACGCGATATTTTTTTTTGGTTATGTACGAAAGAACGAAGCAAACACGCGAAAGTCGAATTTATGGTGTAAGAAACCAATGTACGAAAGCGCGAATTGTACGAAAGTCGAATGCGCGAAAGTAGAGGACTGCCTGTACACTGATTTAAACAGGTATGTATCGTATATGTAGAAGCTGTTTAACATCCTTCAAAGTAGTCTCTGAGGTTGTCCACGGTTCATGGCCAGTGATGAGGCAAACTGGAAATACGGTCGCTGCATGAGATCCATCAATGTGGGCTACTTCTCGTCGAAATTCTGTGACAATGTCTTATTTGTTGGCAAAGTGTTTGCCATGCAATGGCCTCTTCACATTGGGAATAAGATAGTAGTCACACTGACTAAGATCGGGAGAATATGGAGGGTCGGCCAACACCGCCTATCCCCAATGCCGTAATCAACGTGTAACACTACCTGCTATATGAGGTCTGGCATTGTCATGTAAGACTATATCGTTGCCCATCAGTTCAGGACGTTTCTCTCTAACTGCACAACGAAGATGATACTGCAGAAATGACAGGTAGTACTATGAATTTAAAGTACAGCCCTCACGAACTGGATGACATACTAAAACACCTCGACTGTCATATGCCAAAATTATCATTAACTTTGTGGGAGACAGGTTTTGTTGTACCTTGTGTCTCCATAGTAATCCAAGATGACGCCATTCATTGGACTGTCGCTTCAATTCGGGTTTGTAAGCTTGTGTCCATGTTTCATTAATTGCTATGATGCGGTTCAGCATGCCATTACCTTCACTGTGAAAGCGTTCCAGATTGATACAACATGTCTCATATCGGGTCCACTTCTCTACCTCAGTCCAGTGATGTGGCACCCACTTGGCACAAATTTTTTGTATATCTAAATCCCGCTATGGAATTTGGCACACTGACCATGCAGGAATACCTGTATGCTGGGCTAATTCCATAACATTCCAGCGAGTGTCGTCCATTAGGCACTGATCAGCAACAGCCACTCGTACGTCGTGGTCAGCTGACACAGCACGTCCACTGTGAGGTAGATAGGCTGTTGACTCTCTTCCCTGTTTGAAGGCCTTTACCCACCTTGTCACAATATGATAGGGTATAGCACGATTACCCAATGCTTCCCATAGCTCTGCATGACATTCATGTACATTGCGGCCGTGACGTACTGCTATCGTGATGTATGCACACTGTTCCACTTTGGTTACTTCCATTTTGCACTGCAGTCATCTGACAACTGACATAGGGAACGTGTTCATGGCTGGATGGATGCACTCATATCCCATCTGATGGCAACATCTTTTCGACATGGGGTAGCACAGATTTACGAACCATGGACAACCTCGGAGGCTAATTTGAATTATGTTAAACAGCTTGTACGTGTACAACATGTACCCATTCCAATGAGAGCAGGTTGCACGAGAATAAATCAATTAAAGGTGATTTCAAGCAGCAATGTTTGTCTTTGTTCCTTGCCGGACATTCCTGCATCGATACCCCATGTGGTGTCACATTTAAAATGTACTTGTCGTATGCTTTCACCTGTACATAGTACATTTCCTGGGTTGGATCATTTTCAGGAGATAAACAATATTTGCCATAACTTCTGAATCAGCCCTTATATATAATTTGTTGACCATTATTAAATATTTATCTTTTCAGAACTTTTTGTAATTAATTTAAGAATCCTCATTTGTTTCCAAATTATATATGTATATATAGACACTTAAATAACAAATAATTGCTCTACATGCACGTTATGCTTCAATAAATATTTTAATGTAAAAGTGCTGAAATTTAGACTTAGCCCATCTTGTTATATTTAAGTGTTAGTTAACATTCTACGCAACCAGATCCATCAGAGCTAACCTCACGCGGTTCTCATTGGTAGTTTCAGGCACGACAGGGCTAAAAACATTTTTTGTTTGCAGTTCCTGCGCCAGGACTATTGACAAGATGTGAGTTGTAGACTAGAACACCCCTGCAGGCCACACGGCTAGAAACTGTCTGGTTTGTGCTTCAACGAGAGACTGGCAAATGGCCATCGGAAGCAAGGACACTAGCCCGCGCCAGAAGTGGAGGCCCCATGCCAACCGCGTATATAGAGAATGAAGCTTGATTGAATTGGAAGGAAAACACAATGTAATAAATCACAAAAACGTGCACAGGAGTGCATGGAAAAATAAGTACATACAAATATTTCTTGCAAATTTACAAAAACATGTATAGAAGTGCATTGGCAAAAAAAACATAATAAACCTAGTATACTAACATGAATCCGTTTCACTGTTGGCTTCTGCCATCGGGCCTACCTTTGCTGCACTCCCTACACCAGGTGCAGACACACTGAACACAAGCACCATGCAACCCTGCACCTCGTGCATGCGTGACCCATGATGGGCTTACTGCAGGACAAGGAGAATGAGGTCAGATGACAATGCTCCCTGCCCCCGCAGGCCATCATGGGTGTGAGCGCATTGGACCAAAACATACACATCTTGATGTACGAGGGCAGGGTGGCGGTAGGCACTGTCAACTCAGAATGACATTTGTGTGGAGAGGGGGCGAGTTGCAGCAGGTGTGTGCACGCACAGACAGCTGTGAAGCCACGTGGGTGCTTTCTATTGAACCTAGCTCAAGACTTTCCTAGAGTAGGCTGAAAGCAAGAATCAGTTACAATGGAATCAATCAGAATTGATTTGTTTTTTTTATTTAACTTCTAACATCACTGTACCAATTACTTTAATGTCCATGTGGTTGTAAGCACGTAACTTATATTTACAATGCTCCAAATTCAGTTTCCTAGACTTAATTAGAACAAGAAAAAAATCCATCGAAAGTAAATTGACATATGACCCAGTGTCTAATTAAAATCTACACTTTTTGGAATTTTCCAACAACAGACTCTCTGATCAATCTGTGGAACACACCTCATTCTGTGCACTATTGCAATAGAATTCATCACTACTCACTTCGTCAGGCACACTTGAATGATTACACATCATGACTTTCACTTGTCTGCTATGACACACTGAGGCAAAATGATTTATCTTGTTACATTTGTTGTACTGTTTTCCTCATTCTGGGCACACTTGAAACTTCTGCTTAATCTGTTGTCCAAACCATTTACATGAAATAACCTTCGGTGAAGACTGAGACTTCATTACTTTGTCGACCTTGACGATGACATTCTTGCTTTGCACATCTGCAGCCTGTTTTTTCCCAACTTCTGCTAGCTGCAACTGCTTTAAGACGTCAAATTCGGTTCCGCCATCACAAATAAACTTATTTTGCGTGTCTAAATAATTAGTCCCAAATACCAATCTATCACGAATAGCTTCATCCATTGATTTAAAATTACAGTCTTTCGCCAATAAGTTAACATCTGTCAAAAATTGATCAAATGGCTCATGCAAGTTTTGTTTTTGCTGGTAGAACAGGAATCTTGAGTGTAAAATATTTTTCTTCAGCTCATAATACTCCAGAAATCGGTCAATAACATTCTGGAATGTTCTTTCATGTTCATTCGCAAAAATTAAGTTGTTGTGGATTTTCACACCATCCTTGCCAATAATGTTTAATAAAATTGCAATAGTCCTATCATCAGCAGTCTTATCCAACACAGAAGCCAATAGATACACATTTAAAGACTGTTCAAATACTTTCCAGTTTTGGGCAAGGTTACCGGAAGCAACAACAAATTTCTCCGGTAAATTGAATGCAGACATTGTGAAATCCATTAAAATTTTCTGCATTCATATCCTGTGCCATATATAGAGTCCAATAAACTGTTAAATACAGTCTTTAAAATATTTTTTTTAAGACTTTGATACATTCGTAAACACACTTTGGTTGCCATGTCCTTTCACACACTGACTGGTTGCCTTCCACAACCGCCTTTACATTTAGAAGCCAGGGTGCGTTCCTGAAGTAACTATGTATACTAAAAATGTTATATATACTATAACATGAAAGTTGCAATTCAAGCATTTCATTTGTAAATTTATCAATATTGTATATTGTAAATATATATATTTGGGTGGTGCTGAACAGCTGTCTTCAGCACTAATGAGACTGAAGTAAAATGGTAAAGGAGCAGTGATGGAATGCAATGGCCGAGGACACTGAGGGACCTCACAAAAACCCACTGGCCAATGGCAACGACCACCACAGTTACAGCATACAAACATTTGAGACAATTTAAACAAAACATGAATAGTTTACTTACAGATAAGTTATAATATTTATTTACATTAAAGTTACATTATTCTTCCTTCAAAATCTCATTAATAATAATGTTATATATAAATTTTTTCTATTTTGCATTTTACACAGCTTTTTTTTTTTTTTTTTTTTTTTTTTTTTCAATTCGACAGTAACACCAATTCTGATAATCTTTGCTGTTATTGCGTGTTATGACTGTTCATTTTTATTCTTTTCAAAGCTGGAAAAACATTTGTCTATAGAACGGAGACACTCGTTGAAGGAATAGTTTGAATAAGTTAAAATGAAATAAAAGTGAACTACTAATTATTCAAACTGTTTAGTGTTAAAATGTTTTCCTGTTATAGTTATATCTGTACCTGGAGCTAATCTCCAATCTGACAAAATTTCTCTTTTCAAACTTAAAAGAACAAAATCACTACCCAAAACATTTCAAGGAATGCAGTGGTTCTGTAACTGCCTGGTGTCATGTTGAAAGTCCTGATCCATTCTGGACAGCATACACTGCGGGACTCTCAGCATACCTTTTAGAGAGGTGGTTATCATATACAGGACATCGTAGATGAAATCACGTAATACATAAAAAAAATAAGAGAAAATGTAGATAAACTGATACTACCAATGTTCTTATGCATTTAGTGTCGCTTGGAACAAAAGAAACATTTCATTTATTGCAAACAATTAGCCTCTTATGTAAATAAAGTTCCTACGTGTGCGTAGCTAGCGTCAGCTGCTCTGCCAGCAGCGGACCTTGGCTGAACAATCCCGATTGGTTCACGAAGCTACACAATTCCCTTCCAACGCTCACTTTGCCATAGCAACTGAGACAGCAGGTGAAGAGAAACATGAACTAAAAGAAAGTGACCCACACAAAGGTGGGGTTATGTGCCAGTCGAAAGTAGCATAAAGTACAGTGATAATTTTTGGTAACGAAAAGAATAGACCAGCAATAGGGCTGGACAAGTAGAAAGAAGAAACTAGCTTTCATGTATATAAATATTATAACTGATCTGTAATGATGTAAACTATTCATGTTTTGTCTAAACTGTCCTAAATGTTTGCATGCAGTAAACGTGGCGGTCGTTGCCATTGGCCGGTGGGGTTTTTTGGGGTCCCTCAGTTTCCTCTGTCATTGCATTCCATCACTGCTCCTTTACCATTTTACTTAATTCTCATTGGCACTGAAGACAACTTATCAGCGCCACCCAAATCTTTCACTGTTAAATATATGTAGAGTATACAATCTTAATAATTTTCTAAATAAACTAATATGGTTGAAATCTAACTTTCTAAGTGTCTTAAAATTTGGATATTTTGTCACTGCAAGTGTATATTTAAACAAGTTATAATTTAGTTGCATATAATAACATAATTATTTACCACATGAAGTATACGCCAGTTTACAACTTCACATTTGGTAATAAAAACAGTATAATGTATGCATTAGTGTGCATGCGTGTGCGCACACACCCACACACACACACAGATATATATATATATATATATATGTGTGTGTAATAATCCTAATTTAGCTTACCGACAAAATAATCTCACCACACGCCATTAGTCACCTGTTGTGGACTAAACATGAAGTTAGGTTAGGTCTTCAGGTATTAAGCACGGTAAAGCAACCCAATTGACATACATTCCACATGAATTTTATGTGTTTTACCTCACAATTGTCTTGATTTCCATAGCGCTTCATATTATCACATTTCATAGTATGTATTATGAATATTGTGACGTTTATTAAACTTATATTCAGTATGATTATTAATGTAAATACATTACATTTTCTGAGATTTGTTTCTGGAAATGCTGTAATTTTTAACAATTACCCAGAAATGACACGTTTCACCCAAATACTTGTATGGATGCAGTGTAAGTGAATTTAACTTCATTAATATACAGATAGAGGTAACACAAAGTTCTTTAAAATCAAATTTCTTGCCAGAAAGATTTATTAACTTGTTACATTCCACCTTATTATGTTACTGCTGTAATATATCCTACTGAACAATATTCCAGCCAAAACTATTTGCTGACCACATCCAATTCAGTTACCACAGTGTTGTGACCTACTAAAAACTGAAATAAGAAAAAAACATATTTTGGTTTAAAACTTCAAAATTGTGCACATCCAGAGAACACATAACATGATGATTGCCAGAATTGGGGAATTTTGTGCTTGACCAAAAACTGCTCCAGGAGTTGCACTTAATGAGCAGGTACATTGTCAGTAGTTGCTACTCACTGGATACATACAATTATTGTATTTTCTGATAAATGGAATCCCTGTGTATCACCAAGTTTTTGGCAGTTTCTCTACTCAAAAGGATCTGGCATGGTGAATGTGATGACCACACATTATACACCTTTGTTCAAAGCACTAATGTAAACCACAAATGGAGCTAGAATGTATCTCATGATATATGTGCTACAGGGTGCAAGGTCAATTTGCAACAAGTAGCTTCACTCTGTGAGTATTTGCTCAAGAGAATATGGCATAAGTCCCACCCAAAACTTTTTGATCGCACTTTGTATTTTGATGGGTGCTGCGTCCCTCCTCCCTTAGTCTGTTCATCCCGCTACAACAGCGCAGCTTCAATGTGCCCTCTACTGGAGGCAGTCGGTCCAAATGCGGCGGTCACCCCTCCTACGACTTCTACACCGGCGACATATACCGGAGTGCATCACCCCTCTGAGACCATCTGGATACTGCCGGAGTTAGGTGACCGTCCCACTTTAATGCCCTCAAGACAGATATTTTGAGGGCCTAATAATGTGGGCCAACCGTGCCAAGAGACATCCCCAGTAAGAATACAGCCACAGAAATGAATGCAGCGATGAGGACACAGTGGTTACAGTTTTCACAAAACCCCTCGTTTACCCTTTCCATTCACTGTTTACATCCCCGTGTGTGTGTCGTGCGTGTAGTGCGAGTGTGTAAAATGTTCAGTAATTTTTGGGCTGTAATAACACGTAAACAAACACCAAATTTTTGCGCCCCAGTATAAATAGGCTTTGTAAAACACGTATTTGAGCATGGCTACCCACACCCCTCCTGGGCCAGAGTGGACTCATCCCCCGTGAGCCACCTGCTGCCACCCTACAATTTATGGAAATAAGGGTGTAAGTGATTTTTGCAATAATGAAATAAAAATTATAAAATGTAAACAAACCCAACGTACATGCAACAGACTGGGAGAGACAGTCTCATAGCATATTGCAATTATGTTGCGTATCAAATTTATTACCAATTCAATTTCTTTTTATGTTAAATTTTTTCACGCAAATTAATAATGTAAAGTGTTCTTGTATTTTAGTGATGTGTAAGTGTTTTTGTATGTATCTGTTTCCCAGTAAATGTGCCAGTGTATTTTTTGATACATTTGGCATGCTTTGAGCAGAGGTCCCAAGCTGGCCCGCCATGCTCAGCCAGTTGGTCCTGCACGCACTGAGATAGTGGACGCGTGCTGCATGCCCCTGTGCACTTCAACATCTTGTACCGGTCTTTAGTGTATCAATAGTTATTTATTTTGTTCTGGAACTTAATTCACTCTATTTCTTTGCTCAGCTCGAAATTACGTGGGGGGTTTAATTTGTTTAGTTATTTTCTTCATCTGTCACATGCCTTTTTGTCAGTGTTGACTGCCAGCACACCTTAAAGCTGGAACAAAAATATCTAATACTGTTTCAGTGCAAGATATCAAATTACTCTCATTAGTGGTTAATACGTCTTCTTTAAAAAGACAGTAGTCAATCCTGTTTGGCGTAAAACATGGTGTTGATTCTAGTGTTTGGATATAAAGTCTAAATCTCACATTTATTATTCATTAGCTGTGTAAGTACTATATTTCCCATTTTGTAAATCATACTTGTTTTCTTACTAATTTTCTTTTACCAAAATTACAACTTAATTTTATCCAAACTCTAGACATCACTTTATACTTATTATGGAACTGTGCTCTTAAAAAAATGGACACCATGTAATGTTGCGGTTCTTCAAGTTTTATTATTGTCTTTTGGTTTCAGATTATTTGGTTGTGGTGGCAAGTCATTAATATAATTTTCAGATTAAGATTTGGAGGTTATTGTTTATTAGCCCTTAGAGGGTAATAAGTATTGCATTTTGTAAATCACGTGAAACTAAAGAAAAGTATTCTCATTGGCTCTCATCTCACCATTACTGATTGGATGAGGAATGTGGTGCGGTCAGCAGACAGCCAATCAGAATGCAGGTTACAAAAAGAGTTATGCTGAAGATTGAGTCGAACCTTTTCTCTTCCATAAATACAGATGCGTATGTGCTAATAATCATAAAAATTACATAATATTATGGAATTACTTCAAGATATTTAAATTTTCATTATCGATAACGTAAATTGAGTGATTTGTTTATATGGTTTTGAGAATACATGTGAATTAATAAAAATTGAGAACAGAATTTTGGCATCATAATTAAAGAGAAATGTTACATCTGATGACCCAAACGTGTGGATGAAGAACGAACTTCAAGAACTAAGGTCTTTGGTAGCTGTGAATTTTAGCAGAGGGAAGAACAACGCCCAGGAAAGAAATCTTGCTACACTTTGAGACTATGGGAGAGCAGAGATGCGGTGCCATTAAGGATGTAATTACCATCTATATAACATTTGAAATGCGTCTGCATGTGTTGTAAACATTTCACTACACACTACACATCATGGGAGCAACTCGCCGTGAACCACAAGTGTTGGAGAAAGATATTTTTTTGTGTTAAGAGATCTGAAAAAAAAATTTTGTACATACCTATTCTTAGTCAATTTTGTTCTAGACCTATGTAGGGCGAAAGTAGCTTGGCACAAAGGTTATTTCAAATTGTAATTTGTAGAAGAAATTGTTTTATTTCCGGTCAACATGAGTGACAGTGAAATTGAGCAAACAAATTTTGTGGGGTATGGGGACACTGTGATTCCTGAGACTACAGTAGAGAGGCCAATGCCTAATATAGAGAAAGTATTTGGGTTATTGTTAGAAAAAAATTTAACCCATATAGAAAGAAATGTAAACATGTAGAGTAGAACAAAATAGTGGGTTTGATCTTTTGGAGAGAAAATTGGAAAGTTTTGAGCAAAATCATAGAGATTGCAACAAAATTTAAATCACACGCATCTTGAACAGCATAAATTAAAGAAGCTGTCGCTGAACACAGTAAAAATATTCCAAAAATACGAGTGGAATAAGGAGCATTTGGGTTCAAGTAAATGAACAAGAGAGAGAGGTTAAATGTAAACAACATGGTGATGTAAATATTAATCAATTGTGTAAACAGGGGTATGTATCTCGAGATGAGGGTTTCTTGTCTTCAGATGAGAGTCTGGCTTTTGAATGGGCAGTGCCTAAAATTTTTTGAGATAAAGGGGATACACATAATTCATGCAAGAGTGTGAAAGGATGTTGAACTTATTAGGGGGGGGGGGGTCCAGATTAACAACAGGTCCAACCATTCAGAAGTAGGGCAAGGTAGAAGGAAACGAGATGAGCAAATTTTGCAGATGAACACAAAGTGAAAAGGGCAGGGAGGAGAAAGAAAAGAAATAAAAAATTATTGGGGGGTCAGATGAACAAAAGGTCCAACTATTCAGAAGTATGGCAAGATGGAAAAAAACGGGATGGGCAAATTTCATAGAATCTCACAAATTGGGAAGGGCACAGAGAAGAAAGAAAAGAAAGAAAAAAAATTAATGACTGCAGACCGTCTGAAATTGAGTAAAATATGTATTGTGGGTTTTAATAATTTTTTTGCACAGAAATAATGTAAGAGTGATAATGTTTTGAGTGCAAATTCGTTTTGTTATATGAAGACCCACATAGGGTAGAAAGGACACAATGTATATAGAGTAAATGATGAAAATTGGCATGTAAACCTACTCAGCCCATGGAATAATAACAACCTATGGAAACAATTGTGTAAAGGGAATAGTTGTGTTGATGTATCTATTGTTATGTAAAGAAATGTACATATGTAACTCTAATGCAACAAGGGAAAAGTGTTATCATCACTATAATGATAATTTTGTTTGGGTAACTAATCAAACAAAAGCAAGTTGGGAAAGGCAATGAGGAATTAAGTATAGTAATGAGTAAAATAATTGTTTTCAGAAAACAAATAAAAGGTAAAACAAGAAATATTTGTATTCAAAAATGTTATGACAGTGCAATTTTGTAATGCAATATGTATGTAATTTTGGGTATTGAAATAAGGTTTACGAGAAAAAAAAATTGTTTCTTGTTTCAAGAAGGTTAAAAGTGTTTCGTCAATGGCATGGCAGAGTATCTATGGTGGTAGGTTTTTGTAGAGGATGACTAGGCTTTTTATTAATGGTGTGAGGCAGGGGCCCATTAGGTATTTCATGTATTGAAGTGTTTAGTGTGATGTAAGGGTACACACTAATTCTCAAGTTTTTTTTTTATTTAACTCAGACCTTATGTTTTTCGTAGTAAAGATTGTGTGTATTGTGTGTCTCAGTCTGACCCAGAAAGAGATTGGGCAGTAATCATGCAGTGTAATATGTTGTATAACTTAAATGTAAAATGTACGCTGGTTATTCAAAGTGACAAGAATCTTCTAGATTACTACAGTCGGTTCACGACTGAAAGAAACTTTTGAAAATCAACCTTTGAAAAAACACCCTAGCCATNACAAACAGCGGCGAGCGCGGATACAGTTATGCCGTTAGGTTGCCAGCACAAAGAGAGGAAATAGTTCCAAAGTTTTAACGTAATTGTTAATTTGTCGCTTACAAATGGGTGTCGAAAAGACTTTTATCTTATTATGCCAATTATTAATGACATGATGCTAACGTACTTAGATTTAGACGTTTCTTGCATAGTCACATGATCTCGCTCTAGGTGAAAGTAGTGCGGTCATTTGTTTACTAAGCAGCGTTCCTTGTGTTGTTGACTGGGTGCGGTTGACACACATGCCAGAGAATTTGTGCGATTCTTGTTTAACCTATAATAATTCATTTATGGGTTTTTTTTTTTTACTAATATCCGCTCTTTATTATTTGGTTTTTCATAACGTATGATTTTAATTTGTGCTAACTTTCTCGTACAGATTCCTTTTGCTTTTGTAACCTGTATAAGAGATTACTCAAAGTGCGTTCTAACGTGTTTAATATTTTTCAAATTTATTTCAGGTTTGCTTAAAATTGTATTTACTGTATTTTACGTTGTATGTTGCGGTAGTTTTTGTGTGCAGTCATGAGTTCTAGCAAGGTGAAGAAAAGAGAACTCACCACTCATCAACGCCAACAGGACATCATTAACCTCACCGAATCGTTGTATTCCCTAATTAGGCGAGGGGAAATGAAACCCTGCAACGTCGCGGAAAGAGCGGCAGAAATGTTGAAACTCTCCAGATCTACAGTTCTAAGGTATGTTAAAATATCTGTAGTATTAACCATTGCGTTTGCAAGTTGTGTGTGTTAAGGTCAATTATGTTGGCCTACGAAATGTGTTTACAAGAACATAAAGAAAATTTGTTAATATCTTGATAACGTTGTCTACATGTATTTTTAAGGTTTTATTTTGGTAATTATTAAGTTTATGGGGTTTTCTGTAAAAATAAAAATTATTCGTGGAAAATCTTATAGTTCCACTCTGCTAATGATGCAGAACACGAATATACGAAGGGCATTAACGTCCGACTAATTTCGTAATATGTGTCCACCTAACCTAACAGAACCTAACCCCACAATGAGTGAATCACTATTTTAAATTTTTTAACTAACCTAGGATTGTAGGGTTATATAGACTCAAATGTGAGTGTATGAATCACCTAACCAAAAGGTGGTATTACAATGTGTAATTAAAAATAAAAACTACTTTGTGTTGGAATTTGTGTACCCCTGCGAGGGATTCTTCATAAACAACCCAATATATATATTGGAAATTTATTATAAAGACAACTGACAATAGTAAGGAAAATTGCCTCTATAGTGTGTTTGTTATAGCCAATTAATTGTATATAGGTTATGGAGAGATGGTGCATGTTAATATTCCGAAGAAACAACTGCTTGTTTTGTATTTAGAAGTTACATTGCGGCATTAATTGCCATTGTTATACATCACTAAATAGATTACAGTCAATATAACTGGAACTTCCCCTACTATTAAACATATCTGTATCACTTCACTAAACACGAGAGGACATTGTAATCAATGAAATCGCAGTCAAAATCTTTTAAGAAAACAATTGTGTATTAATGCATTTCCCCAACACCGCTGCTCTACAGCCATTGTCTTTTAGTTATTGTAAATTATCAGTGTCATATTTTTCACTTTCAGTGCTGCCAACCTAATTTGCATTNTAGCCAACCTAATTTGCATAATTTAAAAAGGACCATAATTCAGTTTCTGAGTCAACTACAGTTACTGATACCAAAAACATACAAGGGTTTGTTTACAAATGATGTGTGACAATGTGATGTGCTCTGCCTTGTGTTAGTTTAGGTTAGTTTAATAGGTGCCAGGTATTTGTTACTCCAGTTGAAGCCTCTCTCAACTGTATTTTCCAATACCTGATGTACGGTATCGCTAACAACATGTTTCTTCAAAAGATGCTACATTCTTTTAACGTCCATTCATAGTGATATCCGACCTGTGTATGGACCATGATACATTGTGATAATTGTAGTCTTAGTAACATTCTCATAAATATTTATGGAACTCATGTCAGTCCCTCGTATGTCGCTTATTGTTTTGACTTTCTGACATGATACTGAAACGTGCTTTTAAAATGTTTCTTTTAGTAGACATGGGTCACATATATTTGTTCCAGTATCTGGAAATTCATTATTAATGTTTCAGATATTACAAGACAAATGTTGATGAGGCAGCCACCCCTTGTAAGAAGAGGAAGAAAACACCGCAAGAGCTAAAATCTATTGAGACCATCGATGATTTCACTGTTGGGGCAATTCGAAGTATCATTTGNTTCGCAGTATCATTTACAGGATGTACAGAGAAGGTACAATATTTTTAATGTAATTATTCTGTAATGGTATGGAGTAAAACAGATGAAGTTTTTTAAAGTGTACTGTTAAGGAAATGGGTGTTGGGTTGTAAATAACCAAGGACGAGAAAAGTTGGTGATAAATGTCTATGAATGGGTAGGGAGCCTATTCTAACTTTTCGTTTCGATGAAAAAAGTAGTATCCCATCCGACTTGTTAGTTGGTATTCTAAGCTTAAAACGAAAGTAGTTTGACGTCACGAGTCGGTAAGGATACGTAGGAAAAGTACCAATTGGCCATGAACTGTTGGAAGGGTATAATTTTGTCGGTTTATTGCAAACTGTAAATAATAAATATTATTATTATTTGCAATTTGGTTCTAAATACAATGTTTGTGCACACTCCTGCAATTCCGATATAAATATTCTTAGTTATATTTTTCTTGTAGGTTGCCGAACACGCAAGCAGACAACAAGGCTTGGGTAGTGTAGGGGGATGTAGTCAATATAGCCGAAGATATCTGAATGTGCTTGCCTTCGAAACGACTGAATACTCAGAATACCATTTTCATAACAACACTATTTTCATTGGCTACGAGACAGTCGCAAACACACACAAAACGGTGCTAAGACAAGTTGAGCTGTTAAGATGATCTATGTTGTGTGGTATCAGGTCTGTCGTATTATTTCTTACATGATCTTACAGGACATCACATCACCCTTGCTACACTTTTGAAGGAAATTCAAGAAAGCGACCTTGATTTCCATGGCAAGAGGACACAGTTATGCTGAACATCGTGTGGAAAAATGTTGACGGAAGAAAGGCGATGCTTGAAGATGACAACATCAAGATCCAGAGGTGTTTCTTTTTTAGGAGGTATATGGAAGAAAAGGCAAAGGGCACCAACTTTATTTTTGTCGACGAAACATGGATTTTTTTCTAAAGGTATGCTGTGCTTNCTTTTTGAGGAGGTATATGGAAGAAAAGGCAAAGGGCACCAACTTTATTTTTGTCGACGAAACATGGATTTTTGCGAAAGGTATGCTGTGCTGTACAGTGTATGTTTTGGAACCACTTCACATTTTTTTGATAATTATATACTAATTTGTAATTATGCCTTCAGGCACCGTACCGAAGACCTGGCAGGATGATACGGTCCACACCGCAAAGAGGCGGTGTGTGGGTGAAGGTAAGCGTTTCGTCGTCGTGCATGCTGGAGGGCGTAATGGCTTCGTGCCGGAAGCGGGTTTGTGGTTTGTTGTAGGTCAAGCGAAAGGAGACTACCATGGAGAAATGAAAGGTGACACTTTCCAAAAATGGATGAAGAACTTGCTGGAGTGCCTGCAGGAGCCTAGTGTCATCGTCATGGACAATGCATCATATCACAGCACACAGGTGTGAGCTCCAACCTTTTGTTTTTGAATAAATAAAATGTTTATATTGTTTGTGACATGTTAAATTCTCTGCTAGTCAACACAGGTATCAGGAAAACAGTTACATGTAATATGATAAAAAGTTTAAGAATGTCTAGCACAGTAGTTATAGACATTCTTATCACTTTCACATTATAGAAGTCTCCAATCATACATTTGGTATCCAATAAATACTATGCAACCAACAGTTTATGTTTTGGAAAGAATTATGCTTAATTCAAACATTCTGTACAACAGACATACTGTTGGCAACATTCAAGGGTAATACATTTTGATTTGTTGTATTGTGTGGTGATTTCAGCTGGAGAAGTCCCCCAACAGTAGCTGGAGGAAGGATGCCATCATCAATTGGCTGCAGGAGCACAACATTCCGTTTGCTTCTACAGCCTTGAAGGCCGAACTGGTTGGAGTGGCTAAAGCGAATTTGCCTCCAAAGCGGTGAGTTTGACTCTCTGTTGACATAGTGATTGTTTCTGTTCTGCAACCTTACTTTTCATTTGCGCCGATTAACATTGTGTTTTGTGATACATGTAACTACTAGGTATGTGATCAAAGAAATGGCTCGTGAAATGAACCATCATGTGCTAAGACTCCCTCCCTACCATTGCCCCTACAATGCCATTGAGCTTGTGTGGGCCCAGGCAAAGAAGCACTATAAGAGCCACATGGGCAGGGGGAGAAAGTTTGATAATGTAGCTGTAGAGACCATTTGGAAAGAGTCCCTTTACGTGGTAACCCCCAAGAGGTATTTTTGTCTTTTTTTTCCCCAGTCTGAATTTCATGTGTTTTACCAAGCAGTTGTGAGGTCCCTATGTGTTATCTTGAGAGTTACAGTTATTTCAGGATAGTATGATACCATACTTTCTACTCCTGGAAGCTGGCTCGTGTAGAGTGTAGTACAGTAGCATAGTTCTCCTTACCCTCATATCCTGGTCATCTCTTCATCCCCATCTGTAGTGTAAACTGTATATGTGCTGTTGTGTAATAACCATTGTCTAGTCTTTTCCAATAACCTCTGTTCTGACTTTCTACTTAACCTGTAACTATTAAATCAACTTATATTGTGCACTAACTCATACTATTTACTAACTTACGCATGCTTTTGGATATCTTTGTTGTGAACTGTTGGTTTTTCTGTCATTTTCTGGACTGTTCTGTTGTCTCATAAACACACTTCACAAGCTCCGTATTAACTCTCTTTGATGCTTAAACATTACACTTTCAGCATTACCTTTGCTATGGTTTAGTACTGAAACAGTATTTCTGACATGAATAATATTGTGTTCAGATGGTCAAAATGTGTGGACCACGTGGAGAAGATAATTGCAGAGGCCTGGCAGAGTGAGGTTCATCAAGACATTGAAGAAATGGCTCCTTTCATTATTCCCCTGGGCTCGGATTTGGACACAACAGATGAAGAAGATGCTGGAGGTGATGACGGAGACGTTTTAGCAGTGCCACTGGGTGAGGTACCTGGGTGTTCTACATGGTAAGTCCGGTGGTAAGTTGGGTACACCCAGCAGGCACTGCATCCTGTATCCTTTTTTTGCAAAATCTTTTTGTGTAGTGTTAAATTGTAGGGTAATGTTGTTGAGCATTGCTTTATAGCATTATATGTAAAGTAGCAGTCTACATCAGCGAGCAGCTATTGAAGCATGTAATTTTTTTGAATAATTGGTTTCTAATTTTAAGAGTGGAAATTAAAAAATTCATTTCTTTTTTTTTTTTTATATAGTTGCTGCTGTGTTGAGTTGTTTATGTCCTTTTCTGATTTGATCTATGGCAATTCTGTAGCAAAAGGAATCTAGTGCGGTCAAGTTAGCTCAAAAAATAGATCGTGGAATAGGCCTACCGGGGAAACCACGTTAAAAAAAACGTGCCAAGTACACTACCTCACAGGTGGCGTGGAAACGTGTGCATATTATGAACACAACTTTTTCAAATTTTTGAATTGTTATATCTCAGAAATGGTGACTCTTAGGAAAAAAAGGTGTAAGAACAATTTGTATACATAATTGCATGATCTATAATTTTTATGTGACCTATTTTTATGATACAACTTACCGTATGGCTGAAAAATGCAAAAAACCCATATTTGCGAACTTTGACCTTGAATAAATTTTTTTACAGATGTGAGATTGATGGGGACTTTTTACATTTCATTTATAACTGTGTTCCCAACATTTATTCAAATTTTTAACTCTATGTGAATTTTTGTAACCTTGAATGTCGATTTTGACCGGGCTATGTCAGCTTCTTTAATTATTGTACACAACAGTTCTCTCTAATATTTTGTTTACTGGAGCCACATTTTTTAGTTATGTTTAATTTTTTAATATCATTTCTTTACAAAATCTGTGGAACACTTATTTTGTTCCTCCTTTAAGCATTTGCTTAGCAACATGTTTCAATTTAATTGTTTGAATATTAGACATTAGTGAAACCAATGTCTTTTCGTATTAGTTTTAAGTTACATTTTTGTTTGGAAAAATATTTTAAGATAGCAACAGAGGTTAACAGCATTAAATACGGGCCCGGAGCCCAATTAAAACGTAAACACAGCGGCCTACCGCCGCCTCAATTATTTGAAAAAAGTCTGTCGGGTTGCATTTTTGTTGCAAACCCACTATAGGAGTTATGGGAACTTTGGTTCCTGACCTCGTGACAGCACGGCCATCCGGGGGCTTATGAGAGATTGGCGGTGCCATGTTTATGTTGTTGGATGGACTCCTTGAATGTTGACACATTTCAATGCAAAGTATTGTGCCACATCTATAATATGTAATCAAAGTGAAAGTTTTTCTCCCCCACCCAACCCCCCAGTCAAAATCAAACCTGCACAGACACACACACAAACACGAAACATTAAATTTTTAATACTCACATTTTGGGTTTATAGAATGAAATGTTTTTCGCTTGCATCGCATATTCTTTTGTGTGATATTGTCAAGAATAAAAACTTTACGCTTGTGGAATAGCCATCAATAATATATACATGACTTTTATAATGGGTACGTGCATGTACGAACACATGTACACACACACACAGTGGAATGTAAACATTGCATGTAAACATTACCATGTGACTGCCACGTGGCAATGTTTGTTTACATTTGGCGGAAGGATACGAAATGGGCTTGAAAGTAGATCTTTAGCAGGGCTTCAAGAAAGTCTCTTTCAGTCGTGAACTGACTATATATGTACTGTAGAGAATGTTTCAAAAGGGAAAATTATGCTTTTATACATGTTTTGAATTTTGAAATTTATAGGATTTATTTGTATTAATGTATCTTACTAAGTAACTAAAAGAAAACAAGGTTACTGGTAAACAAACTGAATTATATTAATAGTAAAAACTGTATAAGAATAGTTGTCGGGAGTAGATGTTTGTATGTTATATAAAATAAGGATAGGATGTGTTGTGCAAGGAGTTATCTAACAGATGATGTCCCTATAAAATTAACTTGTTAAGAATAGATCAGTTGTGTTCTTGTGTTAAAATATGAGTATTTACATCTACCCAGAATTTTGTGAGATGGAAACAAAGAAAACAACCTAATGAGTCATACGGAAAATGTTGTAACAATGTTTTGATTTATTTTCAATGTGCTGTTGAAATGTTGTACCCTATAGATAATGATTGTGAATTTTCTTGAAATTAAGTGAAAAAAAAACATGTTGCAGCAATTCGAGTAAATCAAAGTTTAGGCTTGTTTCGGTTTGGACCAAATTCATAAAATCGGTTCCACATCAAGGGGGGAGGGGGTGTGTTATGTTAAGTTGCGGTTTTTCAGGTTTTATTGCTGTCTTTCGGTTTTGGATTATTTGGTTGTGGTGACGAGTCATTAATATAATTTTCGTATTAAGATTTGGAAGTACTGTTCATTAGCTCTTAGAGGGTAGTAAGTATTGCATTTTGTAAATCACATGAAACTAGAAAAAATAATCCTGATTGGCTCTTGTCTCGCCATTGCTGATTGGATGAGGAATGTGGTGTGGTCAGCCGACAGCCAATCAGAACGCAGGTTACAAGAAGGGGGACACTGAAGGTTGAGTCAAACTTTTCCTCTTACAGAAATATAGTCATCACCGCCATGAACGGATGCGTATGTTCCAATAATCATAAAAATGTTATAGTATAATATCATTGCTTCAAGACCTTTTAAATTTTCATTACTGATAATGTAAATCGAGTGATATTAGTTTATTTTGTTTCGAGAATACGAATGAATCAATAAAAATTGAGAACAGAATTTCGGCATCCTTATTCAAGAGAAATGTTACAACCATATTGGAATACTTAATTAAACATGGTAGCCAATTATTAAGTCTAATATTTCACTGTGTATTTATTTATCAAACAAAAAAGTAAAACAAGTACTATTACCATGCCAATATTAATATGACAAAATAACAGCCACTTAAAATACTGTTTATAACTCATTCATGAAGTTCTTTTGTGCAATAAACAAATAATAAAAATTTTCCTGCTGAAATAAATTTTATTTCATTTACACCACAATCTCAAGCATGATAGATTTCTGTAGAATTCCTGGGCTTCCTGAATTTCCAGATTTCTGGGCACCCTGTTGAAACAAAACCATTGAACAGTTGAAGCAATCCCAAACTACTCCAACAATTTAAATTTAATGACATATTAAGAACATTTAGATCCTACTTGGTTAATCTTTCAAAATGGTTCAAGTCTATCAGCTTTACAAATTAAACCCCTATCTCCAGAGTACAACAGAGCAAAGTATCAAGATGTGGCAACAACAGAAAAGCTGTTCTGAGAAGTGAGGATACATCTCTCAACCAACAGATCAGTGCAGTTGTGGGACACTTGTGCCATGAGTGGCAGCTCTTTTCCAGTTGGTGAGTCCCCTTTACCAACTTTCCACATCAAAACTATCCAATCACCTCTATCTCATTTTCTCAGGCCCTTTTTATGAACATTGATTATGAATCTGCAGTACTCAGAAATCCATTCTGTTGAACAGGAATGCTACAGTGTTGTATCATCATGCTGCACCTTTACACTACATAGCTGATTCGACTGTCGAAGTTCACTGGGCAGCATAGGAATGAAGGGGATGTTCAAGGTCAAAAATGCATCTGGAAATGTATGCACTGCCCGTGGCTCAGCATTATGCAGCAATTAGTTGCATCAGGAGTCTGTGTGAAGTGTTAATAATGCTGAATTTTAAAAAGAAGAATGTAATATTGATAATGAAACAAAACTTGAGGTATGTATCAAGGTATATGTGTGGCAGCTATCACACTTAAATATGATGTTCAAGAGAGGGAAAATTTATGTTATTGAAAACAAAAGAATAGACTCAAGGCTTTTACAGCAAAGAGAAAGAGCTGTCTTAAATGCAAAATGCTTCACATGCCATAATTATGAGAATTGAACTCTGCATCATATAAGTAGTTTTCATTACAGAGGTCAGAAGGTGTAGCAATATCTGAACCCATGCTAATTGAAAAAGGGAAGGGATTTTATGAGAAAATAGGGCTTCCAGAAGGTTGCACATTCTTTAATGGTTAGCGTACTTGTTTCAGAGATTGGCAAGGAATATGAAACTTGATGTGTCAGGAGAACAGAAATCAAGTGATACTGAGGCTGTTAACAGAGTTTGTGGCTTGCAAAGCTTATAAATGAAAATGAACTCACTGCTGACCAGGTTTATAATGCAGTATATAGTAAAAGTGTCTACCACATACCAATTTCTAGCTGGTAGGAAAAAAACTGCTGTGCACAGTTTCAAACAAAATAATCACAGTATTAACTGTTTTGATGTATGCATATACTGTGGTGAGACAGTGAAACTGTCACTGTTATGCCACTGTGTAAAGATTTTTAATTGGTAGTTCAACTATTTTTCATTCCCAGCATCAACAAGAACTTACAGGCTATAAAAAGTCTCGTGAGAGCAAGGCTGTTTTGCTGTAGGATAATTACAGTGTCCAACATCCAAGAAAGCAACTCTAAGATAACTATCCATTGTATACCTACCACCTAACATGACAAGTCTTGTTCAAGGAGTAATTGAGAATGTGAAGACGATAAACAGATGTGATTTAATACAGCAAATAAAAAATTATGAATGAATATTACTAAATTACAAAAAATATATATTAAAAATAAAAGTGTAATAACTATTTAATATTTATCTCTACATACTTATATAAATATTATGTATTCCTGTATTTAATGGCAATGTAGGCAGAGTAGTGAGAAACAAAAATAATAGTGTCAATACTGTGTCTTGTACTGTAGATCTTAAATAAATTATGTATTTAGTTTTATTTCTGGCATTCCTGTATCTAACTAGTGTCAGACGTTTCAATGAGCAGGTTAGAAAAAGAAGAGGGGGAGGGGATGTGAAGAACTGCGGTTATGATAGTGAATTGTAAATATTGAACATAAACTTTTCTGAAGCCCTGGTAAAGTTCTACTTCAAGGATATTCCTCCGCCTCATACAAACAAAGTCTAGAAAATTACACCATAGAGCTGATGCACCGTATTTGTGCGCACTAAGTGTAATAGTTAGAGACCTGAAAAAGTAGATGTTATTTTTGTCAAAAATAGCTGTTATTTTCTTGCTACAAAAATGCAGGTTTCTGCATGAGAATTACTCCAATTTTTCATGTGCTCTTCATAAAGAAATACATAATTTGAGAAATGTCACTTTATTTGAGAAATGTCACAATTATTATTTCCTTGCAAAAATACCTAACTCCCAGATAAATATACAGCCACATTTTTAAGACAAAACCACTAGTTTCCTTTATCAACGCACAACATTGAAAACAATTTCACATTTTCTTATTTAAGATTTTGTATTCTGCCTGACACCTGGAACAACGGTCACAATGGCAAGGGCATAGTTTTTCATGAAGAGCCTAATGTAAACAATTTATATACAATTATAAAAGCACTGCTTGAAAAAAATTATAAAAGTGCCTTGTACGAACAGAAAAAAAAAATTTCAGAAATCTACCTTTGTGTTTTTGAACTATCTGAACTTTCAACAACAGATTTTTTCATTAGGCCCGCTTACAAAAGTTTTGTTTGTACAAAACGTGTAATTTTTTACCGCACATATTTACAGAGAATATGTATGATGAAAATACAGTTAGCTGGAAGAATACAAGATTAAAATACGCGATAGTTCTATTTATAAATATATTCTACATAAGTAAATACATATAAACACATTTTTGACCGCCGTGGCGCTTTGTAAAAAATTAATAATTGTTAGATAAAACGTGACGATGCTATGAATGTAAACAAACTCAGCCAGCTAGTTCCATAGATAACGGGGTGCTTGGTAGACGTTAACACTACAACGGTGGGGTTTCTTGTGAGCAAATCATCTTTTGCAGGGTTGTACACTAGAATGTTCACTCAAAGTGACGCATCATCAATTGCACCCATATTATTTATGGTCGTAACACACGTTATGGAAAGTAAAACATGTTTTCGCTTATGGTGATAAATCAAAGAAATCTATTGGCCAACTGTGCATGCATTCGTACTCCAATATGCAAAAACACATAAAATACGTTGTAAGAAGCAACTATGTGACATAAAAAAATAATTCGCAAAAATACTACAGGATTTTGTACAATTCGTGAATTACAGTTAAAATTCTCAAAAATCATAATTTTTCATTTTTTAAGTAAAAATTTCCGTTTATAGCATTTACAAAATTTTCAGATCTCTACAACAGTGATGAAAATTTCATCTTAACTCGTGCAAAAATTTACGATCAGATTTGCTGACAAATATTCTCTAGCTGCGTGTATTCTATGGTCGTCAAGGCCTCGTTATAATTCCCGCTTCCTTAACAGTAACACTTTTGTTTAGTGATTACATTTTTGAACTCTACATGAAAAAAAATAATGGAACAGGTGTGTCGTTAAAGTAAGCTACAAAATGTGATCCATGAATTATTGACCCAGACATTCCAAATTTTTAACATGCAAAAATAACTAGTTGCTGCAACGAAGATGGTGGATGTTTGGTAAACAGTGCGACGAGTATTCCTAACCTCAACCACAAAACGTGATATAAACATTCACTGCGTGTCGGTGTGCATTTTGTTTGCCATATTTAGTTAGCAAAGCAACAAAACCAATCATTTTATAACACTCACTTCACGAATATTGGTTAGTCGCAAGCAAAGGTCAGTGTAAATATTCAAAATAGCTTTATTTGAAGTAAAACAGGAAAAATCGCTTTATAAACTAAAATGCTAAAAATCGCGTTATTTTCCGTTTTATCGTAAATGCTCTTTTTTCAGGTCTCTAGTAATAATGTTTTGCTTAAGAACTATTTCTTACTAGGCATTACCAACACACATATTTTTTCTCTATCTTTATTCAAATTAACCATAAATGAAAAATATTATAATTTATAGATATAATACAAGTAAATGCTAAATTGAACCAAAATAAGCAACTTTTAAGTTAAAAGTATAAAATGCTTGCATATATGACATATTTTGGAAACAAACAAACAAGTCATACATGGGGTATTTTTTCAAAGGTTTGATTAAAAAATTGTGAAGAAACCACGAATATAAGTAATCATAAGTTTTTCACAAATCCATGGATTGTAAATCCCTGAGAACCCCGAGGATAAGTGAGAGTTAACTGTATTTTCTATGATAATACTGCAATCTCTATTTTTATAATTAAGGTGAATTTTGCTACCCTCAAAATTTTCACAGACTTTCTTTGTATCATTTTGAAAAAAACATTATTTAGTTATTTGTTCTTTCATCTCAAATTATTCTGAAATAAAATTAATGAACCACTTTATTTTAAAGGAATTTATACCTACTGATGAAGAAAAACAACTACATCTCTAATCTCATTACCTTGTTGACTGTGCCTGCTGCTAACATCAGGTAATGGACAACATGCTTGAAATTTGAAGTCTTGCCGCTACCACTGCGGCCTAACATGATGATGGCCTGATCTTGCCGAGATGTCAACATGTTTTGATATGCAGACTGCGCCACTGCATATATATGTGGAGGCATTTCTTCTGACTTATGACCACAAAATAAATGCATAACCTGCCAATGTTAAATCATAACAAAAAATTTTAGTTATTACTGTTTTTAAAAATTGCTATAAAAATGTATACATTATAAAACTAACTTTTTATTTCCTTCATATAAATTAAAAAACAACAAAGCAACATTTCATTGTTCAATAAGTGATAAAGTGATTACTCAATAAACAGGTTTCACAAGGAAAAAATTTATAGCTGCCCATATTAGCATCATATGAGAGAGAAATAAATTACTTCTTTGTAAACAAAAACTACTGTGCTCATTATATTATCATAGAAAAAATTGTGAATTTCATAAGAAGTTTTAACTTAATGTGCATTAAAGAGAAACCATCAATAACATCAACAGCATTATATGATATGTAACTGAAAAACAGTTATTGTTTTTCCTTTATATTGGCTAACAAGCACAAAATACGAAATCTAGTAACCTCAGTACCAGTGTCTAGGACATCCTATGATAATCCTAAAAAATGAGTAATATCGCTATGTCCCTCACATATAATACATGCCAGGGGACTATTCAATTAGTTTTTTCATTGGACAAATTACAAATAATTAAAATGCTTGACAGGGCAGGTAACACTCACTTATTACAAAGTCATGGCTCACTCATACATAAATAGTTTATTTACATAAAAATTAATGAAATAATATATATATTAGTGGAAATCATTTATTACCAACCCTCAGAGGATCTCTCATGTATGGTCGTTATTACCGATAGTTATAATAAAAGGCTATGTTTTTAAACTTGTAAAAATTACACCTATTATACATTCAGACATAAGGCAAAAATGTACACCCCAATAAGACAAATGCACAATTATTTTATCACAAGAACTGTATAACGAAGGAAAAAATGTTTGTACCTGTTCTTTATTTATGCATGTTCTGTTCATATTGCTGTTACACCACTACAATTAACACACATAAATTACAGCACACTATGTATGTACAGTACGTACATTACAACTTGTCCATGTACAGTCCATCATCTTCGCCTGTTTCTTGCACTTCAGACGTGCGTACATGTTTGCATTGATTGATGCATTCATCTCAAAGCTTCTTGATTATTGACAATATCTAACTCGTTGTTGAATAGTACAAATTTTTGCAAAATTGTAAATGCACCAAGAGCATCATTTGGTGATGGCACAATGTTCTTGTTCATCTTCTTCATCGTCGACACAGTTATGACCTTGAACTTTGGCTAAAATGTCATCTTCATTAGCTGACGTGCACACGGCAACACGGTTGTACACTCAATGAACTACTCTATTTCAATTCTTAAAAAAGGTGTACCAAGCACATGGACTGGCTAACTGAGCCAGAGGATAATCATCTTCATCATCGTCAGCAGCTGTTTACAATATTGCTACAGCAATGTTATCTTTGCTATAACATGGGGATATTGAAGAGAGTTCTTTAAGGAAAGCTTGTCTAAAACCATTGGTGATTGTTTTTGATATGATGTTTTCCCATGCTTCTGCTACCATTAGAATTGCATAAAGAACAGTCAAACCTTTATGTTCTCCTTGTTCAATGTTTTGTATGATACGTAACACTAGCAGCTATCTGTACTGCAATTTTAGGTGCTTTATTACTCACTAGTCCATAGACTATAACCCAGAAGTGACATTTGGTGGTAAAATAACAAGTTTAATGCATCGCAGATTGGTGACTACTGGATGAGTAGGACAATTATCCACCAAAAGGAGAATTTTCCTTTCTTCTGCCTTCAGTTGAGTACCCCAATTACATAACCGTTTTGTTAGAAAGAAAAATGATATTGTTTTCATAAACTTCATAATTCTAATTATTTTTACAGTAACTACATGCAGTTCTTAACTGTTTTATTTTCTGTACAGTCAGACACAGAACAATTTAATCATTTCTACTGGCACTTCTTCCAATTTGCTGTATTTGAGTATAATTTGTATATTTCCTGGATTTTTATAGTGGACATTCAGTTTCAAATCAATTTTAACTACTCCAGAAAAAATTATTACGACAATTTCTTGCAGAACTTATAATGACTCGCCATTGTTTCAGAATTATCCTGGTTTTAAATGATTTTGTAGGTACTGCACATGCATGCTTACAATAAATCTAACAGAAAACTTAAACAACACATGCTAGTTGACACAAGAAATCTCTTTCAACTAAAAGCAAACAGATATTTTAACATAATGTATTCTATTTACAGTCTGAAAATTTAAGGTCTTTTAAATGCCCAGTACAACTTTAAAACTTTTCAAAGTATTGAAACTACACACTTAAATATCAAGGCATTTCGAGGACCATAAGAACTCTGCATTATATTTCTTGGATCTGAAAGTCAAGTTCACATCTATAGTTCATCTGCATTTAAAGTTTTTTTCTATTAGTTACCTGAAAAATGATATATACAGGTTTGTTTCACCATGGATCAAGCAACCCTTAAATGAGTAAAACAGATTAGTAAAACTTTTTTAAATATTTATTTCAAATATAAACCATTGTTACCTTTTCTGAGTAGATGGCAAGTGGAGCCATGGGATTGATGAATATCAACATATTGCCAGCATATGTGTAAGTAAGATGGTTAGCAAATCTTTGACGAAGTGTATGCAATATACTTGACTCATTAAGGTAAGGTAGTTGAGCCACATCTTCAATATAATTAAACTGTGGTGGATTGGCCTGGAAAACAACATAAATCATAGTATTAAGCTATTAAATATAAAATTAAAAATCACAAATTTGTTTGAAAATCCTATATTATAGAATACTGCAACATGCCAATGATTTTGACAGATACTCTGAAAAACTAGTTGCAATGACAAGTTGGGAAATATATAATGTTAGTGCACCATTCTGTTTAATAGAGAAAAGGGAAAGGTATTGGGGACAAGATAACTTCAAAACTCTATGTGTATCTTTGAAATTCTTCTAATTCTTTTGTTGATCATTATATACACAAATGCTGTACATAATCACTGTGTTCATTGGTAATTTGTACACTTCCTGTAGGTAAACATCTACATTGATATAATGGTATATATTATTTGTTTCAATTTAATGTAACAGATATATGGTAGGATGCTAAGATATGGACAAATATTGCATTAAAAAATTGTATTTAACACTGTTAAATAAAAGTAGCTGTTGATTAAAGTTTATTTTTCCTTGACCCACATAAAAAAAAAGCTGACATACGAGGGTTATTCAGAAAGTAAGGTCCGATTTCTTGTAAAACATAAACCATCACAAATGTTTTCAAAAAACGTTTTTTATTTAATTCCTTACATGTTTCTCTATTTTTCTACAGAGTTTCCATATTTGTTTAAACATTTGTCATGATGTTCTACAAGATTTTGTATGCCTAAGTCATAGACGTCTACCGCCTGTGAGGATAACCAGTATGTAACTGCTTCTTTCACCTCGTCATCTGTGGCAAAGCGCTTGCCTACCCAAAGGCATTTGCCTTTAGGTAGCACAACAAGTGAAAATCGCTTGGCGCCAAGTCTGGACTGTACGGTGGGCGGTCAATCTGTTCCCATCCAAAAGATCTGATCAGACTTTGGGTGTGAATGGCAGAATGGGGTCCGGCATTGTCATGCAGCAATAAAACTCCAAACGTCAGAAGGCCATGTCGCTTATTTTGTATTGCACGCCGAATTTTAGTCACGGTAGCACAGTAAGTGGCTGCATTGAATGTTGTCCCTTGCTGCATTAACTCGACTAACATGACTCCTCCATGTCTATCTCAAAACATGGTTGCCATAACCTTGCGTGTTGAGATTGTCCGCTTGGCCTAGACTTTGACTGGTGATGTCGGGTGACGCCATTCCATTGACTGATGTTTAGACTCTGGGGTCATGTGAGAAACCCACGTCTCGTCCCCTGTGACAATCTTCTCTAAAAATTGATCACCTTCCTTATGATATCGGTCCAAAACATCAAGAGCATAAGCCATTCTTTTCATTTGGTGTTCCTCAGTAAGCAGCCTGGGAACCTAACGTGCGCACAATTTGTGAAATTGCACATTTTCAGAGACAATTTTGTGTAAAGTTGTTCTACCCACATTCGGAAATTCCAATGCTAAAGTTGAAATTGTGAATCACCGGTTTTCACGCATCTTTTCGTCCATGGCTTTGACCAAATCTTCTGTGATCACTGATGGTCAGCCTGATCGCGGTTCATAATGGACATTTTCCTGTCCGTCCTTGAAAGCTATCACCCACTTACGCACTTTGCTGTCACTCATCGCATTGGGGCCATACACTTGACTTATCTGTCGATGAACTTCCGCTGCTGAAATGTTCCTTGCAGTCAAAAACCGAATCACTGACTGTATTTCACAGTCGGCGGGCTGATCAATTGTTTTAAACATTTTGAACTGACACTGTAAACCGCACACTTCAACAATACCAATGCAAATGGCGTCGTTTGACAAACAAGGCATACCGGGAGTCGGTGTGCATGCGCGTTACAATGTTTGCGCTGCATTTTATTACTATGGCGATTCGGACCTTAGTTTCCGAATAACCCTCGTAGTACATAAGCTTACTTTTAATAATAAGAAAAACAATTAAAGACTAGTAAACAGACACATATGAGCTGAGTTAAGAGGTTTTGGTCAGCACTTATCAGCAAGGTCTTGAGCACCAGTGAAGGCAGAATGAGGTGAAGATGGAGCAGCTGCAGAATGCAAAGGTAAGGAAATTTGAGTGCCCCATGAAAACCTGCCAGCCAACGGCAATGTCCGTCACACTTCCCACATGTGAAAATCCAGGTGACACTGCTGAGAGTCAAAATTAGTTACCTTGGTGTGAGACGAGTAGTTTGTTACACCACCATGGCCCCAATTAACAAAGACAACTCACAATTTTGACAATCATTAATGATTAAGATGGTGCTGAACTAATAACTGATTCTCTAGGAGATTTTGCAATAATGCACTTGATGCAGCTTTACCCAAATGATTGCTCAGGATTGGCTAAAATATTCCTGTGCGGTACTTGAGTAGTAGATAGGAGTAAACCTTCTCACAAGCATGGTGACAATTATCACTATTCTCTATAATGTGCTTCCCAATAATATCTTTACCAATGCTGAAATGTTACATTCAACAAATATGCATTGTAAACTGAAAGACTCATCTGATCACAATATGTATTACAACTATAAATATCTATAATTGCTTTCTTGGCAAGGTTTGAAACAAAAAGGATTTTTTTTCCAAAATGCAGAAATAAAACAAGGACTCAAACNTAATTGCTTTCTTGGCAAGGTTTGAAACAAAAAGGATTTTTTTTCCAAAATGCAGAAATAAAACAAGGACTCAAACCAACAATATTCTACATATTAAATTGATATTTGACACAATTATTCCATTCAAAGAAATTTTTTTCTAATGGCGTTCATGTAGATAAAAATTATGCTTTTATTGCTATATAATATAGTAAACGTAAACAATCATACTAGAAAAAGAGTATATAATCTTCCTCAAATATCTTCCTATGAAAAATTTGTATATTTTCTTTTCATGTAAACAGATTGCTTAGGAAAACNTATAATCTTCCTCAAATATCTTCCTATGAAAAATTTGTATATTTTCTTTTCATGTAAACAGATTGCTTAGGAAAACATAATGATAAAAATAAATAACATGTGATGGTAATTTTTATTAGGACTTGAGTGTCCATAGAACTTTTCCTGTATACCCTTATATATAAACAGCAGATTAAAGTTTTCGATCTTGTTTTTTTTTTAGAGGGAATGGTGTTTCAGATAAATATGGTCCATAGGTAAAATATAATAGAAATATCTGAATATTATAAATGTGTTAATTCAATTTTCTTTGTAAAATATGTTTTCATATGCACCTATATTAACATGTAACTCAAAAACTGTGAACATTATTAATTTTTTACCTTTCTATATTCAGTGGTATTTAACAAATTTGATCAATTATTCCCAAATACACAAACACTGGCATTTGCCTCACAATGAACACCGATTACTGATATTCTTGCTGTCTGTGATGTACTGACATATAACTATAATGAATTTCTCAAGGGCATAATACTGAACTCAATGTGGGCCACCACTTAACAGTGGGGGCAAAGATGTAAAATGCAGAGAGGTGGACAGCAGAAAACAAGTAAGTGCAGAGGAAGGACAAATGAGGGGCAACTGAGACCAGGTGCTGCAGTGGTGGCTCAAACTTGTGAGTGTCAATGCATGCACAGCCAAGAATACCTTGTCATTTCTGTGCACGCCGTGGCCCTTGAAATTAAGAGACACTGCTAAAAAATTATGCAACATGTAGCCGGGAGTTAACATGCAAACCGCTGACAGAGCCCAGGCATGCTAGGAGCATCTAAATCTGAAAAGATTTGCCTTTTAACAGGCTTGCGGGCTTCCATCTAGCCAACAGTGTAAACTGTGTCATCCAGGGTCTAAACCCTGAAGGGGCATTACAGCCTAATTACTCTTTGCCATATTGAAGCAAAAAGTTCTCATCATGACCAGGAATGAGTCTGACACTCTTCTCCCTCCCCATCATATATATGCCCATGCATTCCTCACGGGCTGGCACCTGCCCCTTGTTTTGTGCTGAAAACATATTGGAGACAATTAACCAGGCAAGTTAACCAATATAAAACTCCCTAATCTCCACCATAGAGACCGCCTTGTGATGAATGCTGTGGAGACACGAAGCAAGCAGAAGCGAGCCCCAGTCAGCCCATGGCACCATATGGCCAGTCAGCCCAATCAACTCTGAAGGCACCTGAGCATGCCCACTCTCTCTCAGGCTGTGTTGCTGTTATAATGTTACGGTACTTTTTTGGGGTAAGAAAATTATTTTTAATGTGTTTTTATTCTGATGCATGCCTGAAGTTGGACATGGCTGGTGAAGCTTTAATTTCAGTTAGTTATTTTGTCAGGATACGTTGATATGGGAAGAGAATACACTCATAAGTTAGGCAGCTGGCTGCTGTCTTTAGAAACAATAGGTTATTCTTGTGAAAGCATTCACCACTACTGCTATTCATGCTAACTGCATAGGTCATTTAAATGGGTGGAACATGTCACAGATGGTCTGTGATATTTGCTGAGTGCCATGTTTGATGCTCATGTATGCCATGCATGTGTGACACCATGTGTCAGTATGGCATGATGGCGAAAGAATTTCCTTTCCCCCCCNATGCTCATGTATGCCATGCATGTGTGACACCATGTGTCAGTATGGCATGATGGCGAAAGAATTTCCTTTCCCCCCCTGTGTGTACCATGTGACATTCATTCAGGTTTTCCAAGAACAGTTAACAATAGGGTGATGGAAATAATGTNCCCCCCCTGTGTGTACCATGTGACATTCATTCAGGTTTTCCAAGAACAGTTAACAATAGGGTGATGGAAATAATGTCAAGAGATTTCTGTCTATTACAGTGACAGGTGAGTGCAAGTTTGTAAACAATTGTGTTCGGTGAAGTGATTGAGTGAGCATGCAGTGTGCTGATGCAGTGTACTGATGCAGTGATCAGTGTTTGAGAGTCTGAGTTAGAAGATGACAATGTGCAGACAGGTTTGTGATAGGCAGGAGATAGAGAGATGTGTACTGACATGTAGATAAATAACTTTAACTTTTATTATATGAAGATATAATTAATTGGTATAATGTTCTGGGGCAACACAATCAGTGGGATTTGTTAAATAGGTACTGTATGCAAGTATAGTTAAACTCACAAAAGTTATCAGAATTTATAGTAACAGCTTGTCTATGTACTGCATGGCAGAGCTAGTCTATTCTATTTTGTGTAATTTTTTTTTACTTTCAGCTGTGACTTATCTTCCCTCTTTTCATAATCATGGTTTGTTATATAACGGTTCATACAGGCATTTTTGGGATTGTATAAAAATGTGCTTATTATAACATTTAATTAAAGTGCCAGAAATTGAGCCATAAACCAAACATATAATTAGTTTTGTTTCGGTAGTTAGCTCTTCCAAACTCCCTTCTCAATGAATGTGTTATTACTTTGTGACTGTAAAATGGACATAAAGCTGTTTACAGCCATTCAAATGAGCAACATACGGTGCAGCATGTGTTTACATCCTCGTGTGATGGACTAACTGCAAATGACCCAAGGAATGTATGCACATGTATGGACTTACGCAATCTCTCAGCGACCAGAGATATAAAGTGGAACCTTCTAAGTGCTGACCACCATTGCATGGCTCTATAATGCAATCAGAATGAGCTTCAAAATGGGGTGTTGCACTGTGTGCTGCATAATCAAGCACTGGAAGTGCACCACCCCGAGTGAGCTCGCATCATTCTTGAGATAGATTCTTTGCTTACCAGGATTGCGTTAAGACCAGCTGGAAAGTGATATGTCTGTCACCCACAGATAACAGTTCACATGTGCTGCAACCAGCCATGATCTTAGTGAGGCTAATTCTCTTGCTGGAATTTTTCTACCAGCTGCACAAGGATTCAGTCGCATTTCTGCATATGTGCAGCAAGCAGCTCGAATGTGGGGTGCCCAAGTCAGCATGGGCGACCCACATCACAGTGAACCTGAGAGGTGATGCCCAGACTTGGTGGGTCTTAATAGGTGAGTTAGGTATAACATGTGCAGACTTCTTGTGCTAGTTAGAATCTCCCTACATCAGTGTTTCTCAACAACCGGGCCATGGCCCAGTACCGGGCCCTGGCATCAATTACACTGGGCCGTGTGATTTTCCTGGATTGTAACTACAGATCTACTCCATCCACCCAGAAAAAAAAAATCCTCATTTTCCTTACCCCATCTTTCTCTAACTATCATGCAAATTTATAGCTTTTGAATTCTAAGAAAGATGTTTAGCCACACCTTTGTGGCTGTCCAAGCTAGGAATATTGGTTTCCAGGCATTGCATTATACGGAGAAAGCTTAAAAATAAATTTCAAAAAACTGATATAATGTTTCCTTTATAATACTGCAAATGAATATACCCTGTAACCTTCACATACAAAAAAAGAAAGAAAAAATAAAATGTACCTGCATATGGACATGCAGTCCAGTAAAGCATTTTTATTACTTTGAGGTATTGTATAATATGACAATAGTAGTATCTGTAAAATCTGATTCCCTAGTCAAAAATTAATTTGGTACGTGCCATAACTTTGATAACAGTGTTGTTGTAACAGTATGAATTTTAAAAAAATTTTGTGTAGCCGAAGCCATGCCTTATAAAAAACTAATTTACTGGGCCGCAGTCTCGCAAAGGTTGAGCGAAAATCACTGCGCTATGTGGATGCCAGTTTCCTTCTGCCAAGAGCACATTATGCTTGAGGATACTGAGACTTTTATAGTAAAAAAAGTTGCACCTATACTGTTGGCTGTTCTCAGGAATGGATGCTAAATCAGCCCTGGAGATCAATGGATTACTCCGACCAGATCTACGGGGGTTCTGCACACTGCAACAAAAACCCAAGCATCACTGCATTTCTGCATCATGCATGAGCAACTGAGACAGATGCCAGACCAAACTGCCTAACACAGACACTACCAGCCAACTCCAGGCAGCCTAGGTTGGAGCCACCTCATCCTGAAGACTCCATGACATTGGTTTTCTAGAAGGCCACCAGGGCCGACCTACAGCTCATGCCACAGCTTTTCAGATCAGAGAGTGCAGAGTGTGCTCTGCCCTCCACACCTGCTTGGGAAGGCATGACAAGTATCACTGGAACAGGGAGACACCAGCTGCTGTGACACCAAGCAACAGCAACTCCAGTTACATACATACCTGCCTGCCACCTGCTTTCTATTAGCACCAGGACTGTCAGGTCTGCAACTCTGAGCCACTGAAGTCCAACAACATGCATTTGGGAAATAGCCTGTAAGGGGCACAAGTCAGACTGGTCCATTCCTCCCACATTAAAAATAGCTGAAAGAGATGGTAAGGGAAGCAGACATGGAACCCCAGGTGCTGGACCTCATTTGCCGCAGGGATGACATGTGTGAGCTGCTCCAAATCCCTGTGACTGACAAATAACACACTGTTAGCCTCCTTATTATCACTGCAGTAAGTATTAGCTTTGTTCCTACCCATCTAGTTCCAGCTAACCTTCTGACCTCCACTCCAGGATGACTGCATCTGAGTGCATGGCACATCAGTACCACCACCATGGGTTACATGAGCTTTCTGTCAGGACCCATGACCTCAATACTACTAGGCCCACCTTAGTTGTTGAGTATCTCAGGAATAAGGTAATACTGGGTCATACCCTAGCATTGGGGTCAAGATGCCACCATTGAGGTACTTATGGGTAAAATTTATGTATAGACCAGGGGGCACAGCATAGTTGATGGCATCCGTCGACCAATGCCATGGGAGTCTTAACCTGTCTGCGTTGCCAACCTGTAGCATGGAACACCTGCTGAATATCAGGACAGGATCCAGTCAGTGTGGGACCATAATGGTGCTGTTTTTGCAACTGCAGATCCACTGTGCCGGACCACTAAGGCAGAGCATTCCATCACACTATCACACACCAAACCAACTTCACGCCAGTTTAACAACGGTATGCAGAATAACATGCTATGCTTGACCAGGTTAAGACATGTTATGCAGCGGGTCATTGAGCCCAACAAGAGACCCTGCAATTTTCAAACTGTGATGGGGAAAAAAAAAGAAAAAAAAAAGGACAACATCCCCCCACCCCCTTCCTCCAGGTTTGGGTAAATGTCAAGCCCATTAATCACCAAGGATAGCTGAAACAAAGAGTGCAGATGGTTTCAGTTATGTTCTATGCCATTTGGCTTATAGGATACTCCCGACACTTTTCAATCTCTAATGTTATACATCTTGGATGACTCTATAAGGTAATTTGCAGCAGCATACCTGGAAATGTAATAATCTGGTCCCAACAGTATGCACACCATTTAGCATTAGTGTTGGATCAGTTTGAGACACATAGCTTCATGTGTGTGCCAGCAAAGTGCCATATTGGGGGCTACAAAACTGGAATTTTACTGTGATTGCACAGAAGACAACTCCGCTTACACGGAAGCAGCTGCAAAATTCACAGGACTTATTAAATGGCAGTTAAGTGTTCATTCCTCACTTTGAAACAATCACTGCTCAGCTTACGAATAACATTATCACTGAAATGTTGGAACAATTAGAAACCTGACACCCAGAATCAAACAGGCATTCCACGAGTGGCATCCTTTGGCACGTTTTTACTCCAACAAAACCATCATGTTCAGACTAATGCCAGTCAGGATAGGATTTGTGCTGTTTTGTACCAGCAAAGACTGGTATGGAAGATGTGGGTGGTGGAGTACGCCAGTGCTATATTTGGCACAGCAAAGAGGTGTTAACACATAAATATGCAGAAATGCCTCAAGATTGTGTGTGCCTAAGATGATATTGTCCCAAACTTGAGGGACACCACTTTGTGTTGCACACAGACAGCCAGTACCTCCTTTGGCTAGAAGTCATGCACGGCCGCCACCAGCCAAAGCTCACATAATGGGCGCCTCAAATTCAAGCATATCAGTTTGATATGGAGCACATACCGGGATGAGGGGACCAACTTGCAGATGAACTCACGCAGAATACCAACTCCAGCATTATTCTTGTGGACAATACCAATTGCGACACCTGCTGCTGCCGCCTTCATGTGATACCCTGAAAGAGTGTACTTATACTCATCCTGCAACACTGTGTACCGTGGAGGCAGGAACAATCAGTAACCCCAGACTGGGCTCCAATGTGATCAGATAGTACAGCAAGTTCTAAAAGACCAGCACAGTGACCCATACACACACACACACACACAGGCACAACTTGTGGACTGTGAACAAGACTTGTGCTTCATTATCACATCCTGGATGGGTAACTGCAGGCCTTTAATCAAAGGGCAGAGGCGATATGGTAAATATATACCCCTTGTGATGCTGGCAGAGGTCTTCCACCTAATGCACTCTAGTGAACTTATAGGGCAACCAGGTGTGAAACAAATGCTGCAAGCTATTTCCAAACATTTTTATTATCCCAGCATAGCACAAGAAGTATTCTGCATTGTCTGCATCAAGCATGTTGTAACAAATGACACCCAGTAACAGGTACAATGCCAGCCAATGGAGCCATTTCACATAGTGGTCATAAACAATATAGAGCCATATACATGTATTGCCAAGGAGAAAAGGTACTTGGTGGTGAATACCAATCTCTTCACCTGATGGATGGAGGTATACTCCACCCCCACATGTCCACACTAGCACAGTGGCAGCAGCACTAGGGGTGACTACTTCCCATGGTGGGGTTACCCTTGGTTAATGTTCACAGAAAATGGGGCCTAGTTCACAGAGTGACACTAGAGAAAGTTGAGTAAAGTTTGGTGAGTCTTGCACCACACCACCCCCGTGTAACATCCACATACTAACTTAACAGAGCACAGAAATAAGGAGATCAAGGCCCAGATCCACCTACACATTTATAAGGACCACACGTGTTTATTTCCTAGTTATACTGTTTTGTCTGTGCCAGAGTGTGAATGCTGCAATTAGCATTGTCCCTACAATGATACTACATGGGCAAAACCTGATGCTACTCACACAATATACAGTTACAACAGCAGAGGGTACAAACCCACAGCATGATGCCAACATCCAAAAGGACCTCTCATCCATGCAGAATGCAAGGTGGTATAGAAGCATACATCTGGAAGACAACACACAAGGAAAATATAGACCTGACCAGCCATATAACCAAGCCAGCATGTTTATATGCAACTGCACCTGCTGTCAGCGAGAAACTGGAATTACTGAGCAGGCCTTTCACCTAAATGAGGAAGCCACACCAGGTGACTAAGGTGCCGGGGGAGACCACTTGCCACTACAAAATCCACCGGAGATAGTTTCTGAAGGTGAATCTGGATGAACTATGCATCACGGACATAGGCCCTCAGGCTGAAAACATAATGTGTGGCAACCAGGAGGCATGTCGCACTCCACTGGCAATAAACCCCAACAGGACCTAAAACTCCAGACTAGTGGCCGCACAAACAGGCCATCTCATGCCCAAGGTGAACAAGGATATTAGTAAGTGAAGAGATCTGGGCGGCTCTTAACATTGAGGTCTTGAGAGCTAATGGGAGTGAAGCAAGGTGAGTATGGAGCAGCGCCGGAATGCAAGGGTGGTGGAAATGGGAGGTCCCCGAGAAAACCAACCGACCAGTGGCATTGTCTGGCATGATTCCCATATGCGAAAATCCGGGGGCAACCCCACCGGGAATCTAACCCAGTTCACCTTGGTGGGAGACTATTAGTCTAACTAATACACCACCGCGGTCCCTAAGCAGATTAGTAAAATGTGATGAGTAATTTTGAGGGTTTGTGATAGGACGTCAAGTATTGCAAACTCGATTATGGAAAGGGATATCAATGATGAGGAGAAAAACATTAGAGGGTTTCCCGTAGCAGAGAAGCCAAAGAAACCATCAGTGTTCGCCCTGGATAAAAATACTCACCTATCATACGCTGTGATGAGCACCATTCTGGGATAGTGGTACAACCCACCAGTTCTGTCAGGCAAAACAAACATACACAGGACAAATAATGATTTTCCCAAACCCCTTGTGTGCGCACAAGTCCAACTCGAACATCAACCAGAGCCACCTGAGAAATTCTCACCACAGTGGCCTGCCAACATCAGCCTGGCCAATTCATCATTCAGATAATGGTAAAGGAGCCCTAGTGGACCACTAGGAGATGGGAAAGGACAGGTAGCATCTGGGGAAGTGGATGTTTCCTTACTGAGGTGTTTATCATGACCTCACCAACAATCTACAAAGAATACTGAACATGTGAACAGCAGTGACCCTAACAAGAATGCAACCCTGCATTACGCTGCGGGATGACCTACACCTGGATATTGGTTGCAAGATATATAGATACTGATTATAAGAGCGCCCATGTACCAACAAACCCACATGCTGCAATGCAGCCGGGGAATTCAGTGGTTCCCATCAGCTGTCAAAGCTGTGTAGTTGGATATCCGGATCAGTGTCACGATAGCCCTCCCTCCACCTTTCTCGATGGACCACAATTACATCCCAGGTGGGGAGGCATTTGATGTGCACCTATAATGATTCCTTCTAAGGCACAATACTGAACCTTGCAGACTACCACCTAACAGTGGGAAAAAGATGTGGAATATAGAGAGGGGCACAATGTATATCAGGCAAGTGTGGGGGGAAGGAGGGATTTGGGTTGCTGGAACCAGGTGCAGCGGTAGTGGCCAAGACTTGCAAGAGTCAACATGTGCATAGTTAGGATAGCATAATTTTCATACAAGTTATGACCCAAGGAATGAGGGAACAATAATAAAGAATTATGTAATATGTAGTCTGGAGTTAATCCGTGAATCAGTGACGGAGCTCAGGTGTGCCAGGAGCCTCTATATCTGGTAAATTCAGTCTCTAAGAGGCTTGTGGGTTTCCATCTTACAACAGCATAAATTGCATCCTTCAGGGCCTAAACACTGGAGGGGGTTTACTGCCTGATTACTCATGGCCATACCAGGGTAAAAAAAGTCTCAACAACATGGGTAATGTCATCACTGAGAATAAATCTAATGCTCTCCCCCACAAGCTCGCGCACTCCTCACTGGCTGGCACTGTACTGAAACATGTTCTGTGTGGCAACATCTCCAAAGACAGTCAACAAATTTGAAACTCTCTCTTCTCCACCATAGAGACTGTATCGCAACAGTATTGAGGCAAAAAATTTTATTTCAGCCAGTACAGAACAAATTTTTACTGGCATTGCAGTTTATGTTGTAATGTCCCAGTACGAAAATGTCAAACTTACTTAGATCTGATTTGCTCAACAGATGTGCACTGACCTGACAAAACTTGTGGTATAAAATTCTAGTATAGTGTAAGCTATCCTCTAGCCCGGTGATGTGCAGCGGTTGTGGCAACAATTCCACAAGTGGATAAAACACCTGTGGAGAGATGTTGACCCATGCTGCCTGGCCAGCTACCCACAGCCCCTTGCTTTTTGTAGGTGAAGGATCTTGGATGCGAATCAACCTCTTCACCATATCCCATAAATTTTCAATGGGGTTCATATTGGGCAAAGGAGATGGTCACAGCAGTGGTTAAAACTCTCCAGAATGCTTTTCAAACCAATTCTGGACAACTTGGGCCAATGACACTGTTTATTATTCTGATGAAATATCCCCATCATTGTGGAGGTACATGAAGTCCATGAAGGGCTGCAATGCAATGCCATGGCCAGCACACGTTCACAAGTGCAAAGTCAGAGCATAATTGATACAGGTCTGAGCAACTCCGAGATGTAACGGTGACAGTGACACCACTGACTATTACCTCAACATACTTTTGGCATGTCAGTGTATGTCATTATGAGAAAGATTTAAAAAATGAGGATGAAAAATATATTTTAATGTGTTTGAAACACCAGATTATATTCAAAATGAGCTTTTGTGGAAATCCTAACAAGTCACCTCGTGAGTCTGTTTTCAATCTGTATATTTCCATGGAAGTGTAAAGTATCTTTCACATAAAACAAACACTCTGAATCAATTTTATACACCGCTGAATTAATAAATTGTGCAAAAAAACCAGTAGGGAGTGTAAGAAATTAAACACACCCTACTATGTGTATATAAATTTACTGTTTTACTTATTACATATACTCCAATGTTGCATTTACCATACATTTGCAGATCATGGATAGTACCAACGATAGTACCATCTGAAAAAATCCCTGTCCTTAAATTCAGACTGAAGACATCTCCATGTGTGAGCGATCCCCACCTTTTTGCAGGTCAAGCAAATGTCTGAGTTTATATACAAGTTCATTTTGGTCTTCAGGAAATATGTAGCAAGCATTCTTGTGGTTTTAAGTCATGTATCGTAGCAGACTTGTTGGAGAAATGCATGAAAATGTTGGGAAAACCATTACCATCATCAACATCGTCATTCTCACCTTATTTATCAGCACAGTCTCGCTGAGTTTCCTTTCCTTGGAAGTTGAGGTATCATTGATGATGTTAGTCTTCGCAGCTACTGGTACATTATTTTTTTGAAGCTCGTCCATTTCCCATGCCAGACTAGCAAGTGTTTATTTCACATAAACCAACTCTATCAAAAGCTGTTGATTGTCTGTATAGTCTGTAGGCCTCTCATCTTTTGTGAAAATAATATGCAATGAATTAGAGCGGAGGTAGTGACACCAACACTTGCTGTTTCCTGGTAGATGAAGAAACACTATAGTTGTAAACCTTGGCATGTCTATTCAAGTTATCACTTTGAGCGAACTGCTTAGAACAATTACCGCACCTCAATCCCATACGAAATGTGTTCTTCAAACATTCACCCTTTTCATGTCGATGGGCTCTATGGCAGAAAGCATGAATTATTTTTGCAGTATTGGCATCATCGCCGATTCGATGGTAAAGGCATTGATACCGACTCCATTTTCACCATAGTCAATCATAAGCCTTTGTATGCAAGAATAATATTTAGTGCAACGAAAATGATCACTTACAAATTGATGTTCACATCGTATTATCAGAATGACAACTATGCTACCGATGACCTTCATTGTTCTATATAACCACAATTATTTTAACCAGTGCATTTCATATTTACTACATAAAAAATTATAATGGATGACAAAGAAATCCCATAGGGCTATTCAAATTAATGATATTATTACCAAGTGTTCATTATCACAAAAGATAAAATAATATAAATAATCTCTGAAAAAATATTAGAAGTTTGCAAGCCAAATAATGACAAACCTTGGCCTGAACAATGAAAAATGCCTCTAAGTATATTTCAATACAGACCACACCATGCCAACTGTGGCCCTAAGCAATAAATGTTAAGTATGGTGTAGCAACCCAGTCGGTGGTTATCCGTGAGGTCTAAGGCACTGCCCGATGGTGAAGTACGGATTTGAGTCTTGTCTACAACAAAATATGTTTTAAAATATAAAAAAAAATTATGTAAGAATTGTTAAATATTATATAGCAGTATGCACATTGCAAGAACCATAACCTGTTGAGGTGTCTCCATAGCTATGTATGTGTCATATGGCACAATACCGATGATGTTTGTTTGACAAGTTATTGTCCAACGAATTTCCAAGCCAGACGGTCAGAAGCTGGAGGACAAACCATCGACACAACATGTTTGCGAGCATGCCCCCGACTGTTGTTGCACTACCTGATCAGGCTTGAACTGGCAACACAATCACTGACATCTTCGATGACCAGTAGGATGTCTCCTGTTTGTGAAATGCTTTGCAAAACTTTTCGTGAACCATTCAGTTACTATACCTACTGGGCCCTCTTGAATCACTTTACAAAACACATTGTGAACGAACCATCTCAATGTTGAAAAATTCTGGTACTGCTATAGTAAAGAGCCCAGCTTGTGCTTACAGAAGGCCTTCTGTCATACATTTCAAATGTTAATAATACAGGAGCACTCTGAGAAAACCCACGTGCACTGTTCACACAATAATGAATCACAGATAATTGGAAAACATATAGATCTGCACATTTTCCAATTATCTGCGATTCATTCTTGCATGAACAGTTTTCTCAGAGTGCTCCCATATCTTAACATTTAAAATGTATGACAGAAGGCTTTCTGTGAGCACAAGTTGAGCTCTTTACTTGAGCAGTACTAGAAATTTGTCATCCAACCTCATTCCTCGGCCAGCGTAAACCCATCATGTGCCACATGCAAGCAAGGTGCAAGGTTATACAATGCATGTGATGTGTGTGTTGCATGTATTCGGTGCGTTGGCACATGTGTAAGGTGCACCGAAGGTTGAGTGACAGCCAAAGCTAACAGCTAAAGAGTTTTGTTAATATTTAAGGTTTTTTACATATTTATTTGGCTGTGCACTTCTGTGCATGTTTTCGTAAATTAGTAAGTAATGTTTCAAAGTTTCTATTTTGCAGTGCACTCCTGTGCACGTTTTTGTGATTAGCATAGTGGGTTTTCCCTCCATTTTGATCATGCTTTACTCTCCATGCACGTGGTTGGCATGGTGCCTCCACTTCCAGTGCAGGCTTGTGTGCCCGCTTCCAATGGCCATTCGCGAGTCTCTCGTTAGAACTAAAGCCAGACAGTTGCGTGCCTGTGGGGGTCTCAACTTTGCTTACACTGCTCTGTTAATTCTGTCTCTTAATTAGTTTTCATAATCCTTTTTATTTGCCACCGCAGCCAGCCTGGCACTTTTGACAACTCAGAGGGCCCTTAAATAATATCAGCTTGGGGCTTTTTATGGTGACATGACTTAGTGTTTCTACCTCAGGCTGGTTCAGACAAGGTCTCATGTAAGTATTTTTGTGCCGCATCACTTTTGTATTGTTCATTTTAATATTGCTTTTAAGCTCGTGTAGCATCCTGCACATTTCAGTGTCAAAATAATGTGTAATAAACACCGGATGGCTCTGGATCTAACATGCACGTGGATGCACTTATTTCCTACTTTTAAGTGACCAGCCTCCCTGTACTTGTGTTTGGCGTGCTCCATGGCCTACATCGGAGCAGAAGAATGTGTATCGGCATCAAGTATTGTGCCACGTGGCAACGTAATGACCCTGGTAAGAGTTTCTGCTCACCATGTGGCAGTCAGTGAAATCATGGCCTGGCACCTTGGGACTACATCTGCACCTCTACTTCCATCTACCGCCTTACTAATTAACACCTATAACCAATTTTTTTGACAATCAACGATTGTTTACTATGTGTTTCGTAAAGTGATTCAAGAAGGCAAGTTTGTACAATAGATGAATGGACCACAAAAAGTTTAGTGAAGAGCTTCACAAACGAGAGACATGCTGCTAGGCATCAAAGATGTCGGTGAGTGTGTCACTAGTTTGAGTCCAATCAAATGGTGCAACATCAATAATTGTGGGCATGCTCACAAGCTTCTGGTGAAGATGTTTGTCCTCCAGCATCTGGCCATCTGACTCTGAAATTAAACGGGCGATAGCTTGTCAAACTGCATTGGTCATGTTCCATATGACAGAAGCACAGTTATTGAGACACCTCAAATAGTTGACTTGCAACAGGACTCATATTGTGTTTTGATATGCGCTTCTCAACATGTTGATAATTGCAATTTACATAATATTATTAAAATTTAATGAAATTTTTATATTATGTTTTTAAAATATTGAAACGTATTTGATTGAATACAAGACTCAAGCCTGTACTTCAACATTTGACACTCTTCTGATATTTTTCAGAGATTTGTTTTACCTTCTGTTGATAATGGTAAGCTGGAAATAATATACTTAATTTAACTAGCCCTATGGAATTGTTTTGCTATTGATTATGATTATTTTATGAAATACACTGGTAAAAAGAATTGTGATTATAAACAACGACAGTCATCAATAGCTCAGTTGTCGTTCTGGTAGCGTGATGTGAATATCAATTTGGAAGTGATCACTCTCCTTGTACTGAAGATTATTCGTGCATATAAAGATTTACGACTGACTATGATGAAAATGGTGTACGGTTAAATTCCTTCATCATCCAATCACCAACGGTGCTGATACTAAGACAAAGTTTATACTTTCTGCCATACAGCCTGTCAACATGAAAAGAGTGAATGTTTGATGGACACACCTTTGTGATATTGAGCTGCAGTAACTGTTCTAGGCAGTTCACTCGAAGTGATAACTTTAATAGACATGCCAAGGACTGGAATTATAGTGTTCCTTCTCCTACCAGGAACCAGCAAGTGTTGGTGTCACTACCTCCCACTAACATGGGAATTTAAACTTTTTTTTTTTGATGTTATAAAATATTCTAGCAATCTGAATAAAGCACAGTAAAATAATCAACACATAGCAAATAATAAACTTTTGTAAATCAACGACTAACTGTTCTCACATCACATTAGCTGTGTTCATGTTCATGGATTGGTGAAAGAAGGTATTTCATTTAACTTTTCTGATACACGCATTTATTGAAGCTAGTTAAAAAACATACATCCAACATGGTAATGTGAGTCAAAAGAACTAAACTGAAAAAAAGTTACCTGCAGTACATCTTTGATTATCCATGTTAATGAAAGGGAGATGATGCAGGGATAAATAGAGAGAAAGCATGATTCACAAAAGGCCCAGCTGTCAGGGGGGAAGGGGGTGTTTGTGAATGATATGCTGGAGACGTGGCGATGTCACTGCATTATTAGCAGCCAATTCTGTAAGCTAGCAGTCTTGCCACTGCCTGACTAAGCATCCTGTGTTTTCTGAATGCGGTTACATGTATGGAAGCTGACAATTGACTGTGAAATACAATGTAGCGCAACTGACAGCTGCATTTTTCACAAGTGACCATCATTCCCATAAATATTATTAAACTTAGAATAAGTAAAAATCACCAATAAAAGATATAAAAAAAACTTTTTTTTGCCATTGAATGTACATAATGAAGAAATACACAAGTTATAACTGTCTGAACCATTTTAATGATACAGCCTCTAAATCTGATCTCAATGTGTAATTTCAGGCACTTTTATTTCCTACAAAGCAGGCTTTTATTTGTTCTAGTTTGAAATGTAAATAATGTCCAAGGTTTCTGGCGAACAAACTGCAATGCGTTAAGTCATCTTGCTGTTTCTGAGGCTGCATCTACATCTTACTTCTGCTTGGGCACCCTCCCTTTTATTGGCTTTCTCTCCTCTTTTAGCTGCTCATGTGATCAATACTTGATTCCATTTCTCTTTGTTTTCTGAGAATGCAACTCTGCCTGGCAACAGGACATTTTAGCCAACCAAGCTCAAGAGGGAGAGTGAATAGGCAGTACCTTAATGAAGGGGAAGAAAGATGCTACTCATTTGCCATTCCTTCCTTTTTTGTATACATTAGCAGGAAAAGTTGTTTACATTCATTTGACGTCTATACTCTACGTGTTTGCACACCAAAAATTAAAAAAATTACATGTGTTTCAGTTCATACAAAGAGTGTTACTATAGATATAGAGAGCAAGTAAAAAAAAATGCACTCGTTTTAAAAGAGTAAAATTATCGCTATAGCAAACACCGACTATACAACCAGTTATACACACAATGGTCAAGCTCAAACAATACAACATGTGAATGCTACATGGAATGTGTGCGAGTGTATTGATTAGTTAGCCAGGCAGCTTTCTGGAAATCTCGTGTTACTGTTAACAAACAAATCATCAAATATGGCACTTATCGAAGTTACTTTACCGCAGTTCTCACAAATGCTAGCCAGTGCAACCAAATACAAATAAGAAGCAGGGTACCCTTTGTAGATTAACGTATGATACACATAAGATGCATCAAACACTTACACACTTCACGAAAATACAAATTGCCACAAAAATCTCAATCCCACACTTCTGTGCTCATTTTGTAATTAGTTTGTAAGGTTTTTTTCTGATGCATCTGTTGGCATGTCCCGTGCATGTCTTGTGGTAACAACGGCTGAAGCCACCAGTAAAGTGTTTAGTTAGTGTGAACGATCTGATGTGATTGTTTGCTGTGTACTCCTGTGCACATTTTTTATTTTAGTGTGTAAGCATTGCTGTATTAATTTTGCCATGCACTCCTGTGCATGTTCTTGTCCTTATCATGGCCATCCTCATGCTTTTTATCCATGCACGTGGTCCAACAGGACCAACACTTCTGACGCGGGCTACTGTCGCAGCTTCCGACAGCCATTTGGGAGTCTTTTGTTGGAGCACAAGCAGGATGGACGCATGCCACTAGACCTGCGGGGCCTCCTCTTTGCTTTCCCGATCAAGTCATTCTGTCTGTTTAATAGTGTTCAAAACATTTTTATCTTATTCCCGCAGCTGGCATTGACCCTTCTGTCGATTCAGAGGGTCTATAACTAATTATTTTTGCCTACAGGCTTTTGTCTTTTATGTAAATTAGTATAAATACAACATGCTGGTTCAGGTGAGGTCTCATACAAGTATGTTCTTTATGCCGCTGTGTTAAATAATGTACTGGTTAATTTTCTTTTGAGTTTGTCTAATGCCCTGCGCATTTTGATGTCTTTTCACATAGTAACAAATGCCAGATAGCTTTGGATCTAACGTGCACATGGTCATGCTTATTTGCTAAGTTTAAGTAGTCATCCTCCCTGTACTTGGTTTTGGATTGCTCCGTGGCCAACAATGGAGCTGAAAAAGTATGTGTCAGTGTTGATGTAAGACATGTGGCTACGCCACGGCTTGAGAAACAGCCTGTGCTCACCGCATGGCCATGTGAGAAATCATGGGGTGGCACCCTGGAAACACTACGTCTATGTTACCAATTCCATATTCTGCCTCACCAGTTAACCCTAGAAACGTGTGGCTGTCTTAAAGCAACGCAGTGTAACGTGAGTACAGTGTGCGAAATTGAGCGATATTGTCTGCATGTGGACTCTGTTATTTCTCTCTCCCCTCTGCCGGGCACACCAGCACCTAGGTCGCGCATGGAGTAATGGTAACTGTAACATATGTTGGTTTCTGGAAAAATGCAATATGAGTTCCGGGAAGGGCACGGCCTCACACATTTGCATTGTGTGCATATGCCCTCGCCAACTGCCAGGGAACCACATCACGGGCATGGACAGCAAGGTGTGTGTGTGTGTATGTGCCCGGCATTAAAGAGGCTAACGGACTGGACTTTGATCAGGCCTCCAAACCACATGGTCAGTGCTCCACGTTGGTAGGTATATCTTGATTCAACCATTAAAGCAGTGTGCTGTGTAAGGTGCAGTCACCACAAACACAGTGACTGCGCCAGCCTGGGAAAATTCCTATCCTTCACCTCAGGTTCTTTACTTGCGAAACCTGTTTCTCGCAGCACATCCACCTGAACGTTGTAGTGCCAAAACCAAACACGCTATTTGTAACACACAGGCCACGGGGCTCTATGCCATGCTTCCCACTGCCAGTACTTGCGTACCAGCCCTGGGAGACCCATGGGGGAAGTCGTCGGACAGTGCTAGGACTAGTTCTCCAGGCATGGCATTTCTACAGAAGAGTGATCGAGTTGTGCACCAAATTAGTTCAGTGACAGTATCAAGGATTGATATGGTCATGTACCGGAGCATTCAAGATGCTGTGGTCAGAGTTCATGCGGGCAATATAATATTGGTTCAACCATGCCAAGGCAAGAATGACGTGCTGTACGAAGTTGTGTCGGCAACAGGCAGAATGTGAGTGTACAGAAATGTCTATCAGGCAGAAGGTGTGCCTGTTCCACCGTCTGCATGAGGGCGAGGGAGAAAAAACTGCCCTCAAACTGATCCTCGAGCTCCTGCACTCCGAGCTCCGTTAATGCTTTGTAAGTCAACACACCAGGGCGTGGAAAATTCATCCATCAGGTGTGCATGGAGCAACGTGACCTGGAGGAGAGTTATGTATGCCACGCCGTGCTCACGCCTCCCTTGACCTGGAGGGCCCCACCCCGGAGTCGACCCCGAAGATGTCCCAGCCGCCGTGAAGTACACTGTGCCGCATCATTAAAGGTGTCAGTACCAACGCCGGCCCAGCTGCCTACCCCACAACATCCAGGGCCTCACGGACAGGTAGCGACGGGC
>NQII01000120.1:1065429-1095750 GCA_002778355.1 Clitarchus hookeri | reverse complement strand
GTAGCGACGGGCAGAGGTGGTCACAGCCTCGGACCAGGCAACCACTCCCTGCCCTGCTGTCAATACTGCCCCGAGGGTGCTTACCACTGGCACCTGGAGTGCCCCCTCAAACTTCCTGGCCAGGCGGGGGCCACACAGTTGGGAAACAAACGCTAGGGAATGGTGGGCAGGCTGGACTGCACCTAATTGGAGATGACCAGCTAGCAACACACTACGACAATGCATGGGTCGACAACACCCCCTTCCTGGGCTTCACCTCTATGAGTGACGGGGGCCTGCTGCGCATCACGGTGGATGTCGACAGGCAGCTGAGGGCGGCCCTGAACGACAAAGTGGCGATGCACAATTTTATCACCGCCCACCTAATGCTGGACCACCAGCTAACGGCGGAACCGGAGCTACTCCACCTCACCACCAGGGTTCCGCCGGCGGGGACCCTGGTGGATTCACATCGGGAGACACCACACCCAGGGACAAGGTTGCCCTACCTATGCACTTAAGACCACCGTGGGGTACACACTGTTCCCCGACCTCATCCCAGGACTTCCTGGATTTTCCAGTGGAGGACCCCTGGCTTGACACTGGTCATCGCCACATTTTGCAAGTTTCCCACCAGCAGACCCGGAACTTATCATTGAACATTTCTTGTCACGACCAGACACCCGAGACACTCTGGTGCTATTGGTCGCCAGACGTGTCCTTGGATGATTCCATCCTTCCCTGCATAGTGGTCAAGGTGTACAATGAATCCCCCTCCTAAAAAGGATAGGGGAAATGCAGAGGGTTCATATCATTGACCTTTTGTGGTGTAACAAGTCCAGCGATGAAGGAAAACCCAGGCAGAGAAAGCACAGTACAAACTTGACACCGCTTCCCCGCAGGATGAAGAGGGTCTGGTGGTGCCACATGCAGCGCAAGGAGAGTACCCTGAGAGAGAGAGAGAGCAAGAGAGAGAGCAAGAGAGAGAGAGTCAGTGTGAGAGAGAGAGTGTTTGTGTGTGTGTTTTTTCACCTGTTTTTCTTGGCATATGTTACATCATTCAATTTAAAGTAACTCAATTTCCTTGCATCCTGCTTTCGTACTATTTGTAATATCAACTTAAATTGCTGTTAGAAAAATGTGAAATCAGGAAATTATTTATATCCTTATAAGTGAAACACTTTTTGCAGAGAACCGGAAATGCAATTAATAATTTGACATATCCTATATTGTGTATTTAATTATTATAGTATGAAGTTTTAATAGGTAGGGAGTGAGAGAGATGGATACATGTAAACAATTATAAAGTTCCTGTCCACATCTCCTACCCATGACTGTAGTCTACCACTGAATACACAATTAGTCTCACGCACATTTCCAGGTTTCTGACATCCTTATAACTGAAAACCAGGCTAGGCTTAACACTGATAAAACATGAAAACTATTCTTAAACCAGTTACATTTTACAAACAAAATGTTTGCATTTCCAAAGGGGGAAGGGGGAGAACCCTCAGATCCATATCTGAGTAAACAAAGTAGCTGCACTAACAGGAGTTCTCATTTCAAAACAATGCATTGCACAACTGGCTGGGCATAATCTTTTACATCTCGTATCACGCAACTGCAAGCAGATACATGATTGTTGCAGCTGTGAATGCCTCAAAAATGCTCCAAGATGTGTGTGTACTGTTGTGGGTGTCTGCAGCAACAGAATACAACCATTAGAAGAGGACTAGGTTGATGTACATGGAGCACCTTTAGATGGACCTTAAAAAAAACCTTGGACAGCTGTCTTATTATGTAAGTATTATTCGTATTTACATCCCTCTTTTTGAAGTTCATTATTAATAGAGATGTGTATACTTTTGCAACAACCAACCAGTCATTACAAAAACCACTTATAATGAAATACTTTTTAAATGCATGTTTGAGAAAAAAAATAATATTTTTAATAAAAATACATATAATCATTTATAGAGATATTATTTGCAGAATACAGATTGTTAGTGTTGCTGAACTTATGTGTATCTATGTACACAGTATATGCAATATTATTAGTGGTAAAGTTATTGCTTCATTATTTTAGTATGTGTGTTCCAGTGTTACTATTGGGCTTTGTTTTTCATAAAATGTATTTTAAAGTTCTTTCACAGACAAAATCAAATTTAAATAACTGAGGTAATTTATAATCATAAGTTAAGATAACTGATGTTACCAATAACATCACCCCGAGTTGCTGCACCTGATACTCTAGCTGTTTATTCACATGAGTAAAATGGTGGATTTCTGGGTGTATTATATGCTCATTTATAATATATCATTATACCTGATTATGGTGTTTTATTAATGCTCTAAAGCATTCATCATAGGTCAAAATTTGATAAAAGCGATAAGGCTATAAACAATGAAAACATAAAAATGTGTATCACAAATTTTTTGGAAGGATTAAAATTTGATTTATTTCTATGTATTCAAGTAAATATGTGTAAAGTGTTACATGTACATGACACAGAAATTTGGTATAAACAGTCTAAAACCAGTTGCACATTTATAGTCCTCACAGTTTTCAAGTTCCTAACAAAAACCAAATATCCCACATGGCAACTTTTTTTTGAGATGGCAGATTTTCCCAGAATAAGAAACTTTGGTAATTTTCCGGATATCGTTGCAGGGCTATGCTGAACACTTTCCAAAAGGTTTCATTTAATTTTGTCCAGATCAAACTCTAAATGTACTCTACTAGAGGGGTCTAGGGGTGGATTGATGGGTTCAGTAAGTGCATACCTGAATATAGTTTCATAGACATGCACAGCCAGCAAACACTCCTTTCTCCTTCACAATTGGTAAAGAACTCAATTCTAATTTAAATTAGTTAGTGACTCATTTAAGTATGTATATGTACATTAAATAAAATTAGTTTTGGTGCGAATTATGTTTGTTTCAGACTCATATAGTCAATCAGAGGTGAGTTAGCAACAGCACAACTTAATAAAAAACATAGTAATAAGAATGACCAAGTAATAGGTTTTATAATAAATAACAATTAAACTGAGTAATATAGATGACTATTGGTGTTTTCTAACATATAAAATCACTAGTAAGGCCTCAGTTTTCCATCTATTTTCTAAGTAATAGGGTACTCCACATAAAAAAAAGGTAATTTAATAATTAAGTCGTTTCCCAAAGTGAGTAATTGAATTTTTCTACTTTTTTTAGCTTCTTCTTTGCCCTTGCTTTCTATATTTCTCTATGTATATGTTGGCTTCTAACCACCAAATTGACTGTCCTCCAGACCCAAACTTTCTTGAAAGCATGCCGTTGATAATTATATAAAGTATGACTTTGGTATTTATGAAACTAAGTGATCACGCATGATACCAATGATGTATCAATCCACTTGAAGATGTATGTGTCCATGTTATGTGTAGTAATTCTCCACGTGTGATTATTGCCAATCTTCCAATTTTTCTCACATGATATGTTTGCATCCATTCTGCATGCAGTGTTAATAGCGATGTTTCAATTATACAATTTTGCAAACAAGAGACATTAATCAATTAATGTAATCTAAAAATTTATATATTGCTACATTTATGTACTAAGGTAAACAACTGTAAAAAATACTATCGGGGAATAAAAATGTAGCAGAATAGTGGTTAAGTACTTGTTAAGGACCCAAGGAGTTTGAATCTGGTGGCTGCAAAAACATCAATTTTTTTCACAACTAGCCTTGAAAGTCATCATAAAACTGTTCTTTGGAAGCATAATAAAAGCATAACAAAACACAGTTTCCCTGTCCAACAAAGCAAGTTGAATTATATAGTCTATTTATGGTTTCTTCAAACTTTTTTTAAAATAAAACCTTTGAAAAATAACCCCATGTATGACATTTTGGTTGTTTCGTAAATATACTATGTATCCATAGGCGCGCACAGGGGAGGTGCAGAGGGTGCAGCTGCACCCCCATTGCATAGGAAGAAAAAAGTAATCACATAAACATCATATTTTTACTTGACAGTCTACATGTTTACAAAGACCAATAAATAAAAATATGTTTATTAACATAATGCAGACTATTTGTGATGACTATCCTACTAATATTATAATTATGAAAGTTTGTGAGGATGGATGTATGGATGTTTGTTACTCTCACGCAAAAACTACTGAATGGATTTTAATGAAACTTTACAATAATATAGCTCATACATCAGAACAGCACATAGGCTATAATTTATAAAGACTTATTGTGTAAATTGGCCAAAATATAACGATTAGTGCCAAGTAAGTCGGAAAATATTCTGCCATCTGCGATCTATTTTGGCATGCGCTGCAAAAACCGTAAGAGTTACAGGAATATAATGTATGGTGGAAATGTTTCTCTTAAATAGTTCTATAAAAAAGTTCATGACAGCATATATCTATCTTTTATGTGTAAGCCATTATTGCCAAAATAGTAAACCATAAATACAATAAAATTTGATACCATATTTCCAATGCACATTTTGTAGTAACAAATTGATTCTTTATCAAAATAAATACTTTTATCGCTTCTAATATTTAAAGTAGATAAACTTTGTCTTACACTGCATAATTTGGACAAATATTTTAAAAGTTACGAAAATGAGAAAGTGAGTGCGCGCTGCTAAAATCGTTCGCACCGCATTCGTGCGCACTCAGTGTAATATTTTGCTTAAGAACTATTTCTTTCTGGGTATTACCAGCACACCTCTTTTGTCACTGTCTTTATTCATATTAGTCACACAAACGCGCCATCGAGGCGCTTGATCGCTGTCTACAAGACATACAAAGCAATCAAAAGTTGATGGGTGGTGTGGTAATGTTACTGGCAGGGGATTTTTATACAGACTTTACCTGTTATCGAGAGAGGCACTGCAGCAGACGAAATTAATGTATGTCTGAAAGCATCATATCTGTGGACCTAAGTTGAAAAGCTTTATCTCACCACTAACTTGCGAGTCCAGTTATTCAGCGATGTTGAGTCAGGTGCATATGCTCAAAAACTCCTCGAAATTGCTGAAGGCCGTCTTAGAAACCGACCAAGAAGGTATGGTTATTTTCACACACCAATTTTGTCATGTTGTGGATTTGGAAGACGAGCTTATTGCTCAAATTTTTCCGAATCTGCAACAATACATTCATGATGAAAATTGGTTGTGTGAAAGAACCATACTGACACCAAAAAATGAGACACTTACGAAAAAAAATAAAAAAATCTTGGACGAAATAACTAGCGAAACATCAGTGTACAATTCCATCGACACAGTCATGTCATCTGATGACACTACAAGCTATTNGCAACAATACATTCATGATGAAAATTGGTTGTGTGAAAGAACCATACTGACACCAAAAAATGAGACACTTACGAAAATAAATAAAAAAATCTTGGACGAAATAACTAGCGAAACATCAGTGTACAATTCCATCGACACAGTCATGTCATCTGATGACACTACAAGCTATTCCGTGGAGTTCCTAAACTCTTTGGAGCTATCCGGGGTGCCATCCCATAAGCTGGAATTAAAGGTAGGTATACCCGTTTTGTTAATGCGCAACTTGGAAGCGCCAAGATTATGCAACGGTACTCGGTTGCGAGTCACCGAACTAGGAAGGTACATTGTGAAGGCCACAATCTTAACTGGAGAAGCCAAGGGAGACAATGTCTGCAGTTCCCATTAAAAGTTGCATTTTCAATGACTATCAACAAATCACAGGGTCAAACCTTAAAGGTAGCAGGAATACATTTGGGCACGCCATGTTTTTCCCACGGTCAGCTCTTCGTAGCTTGCTCATGTGTTTCTAAATTACAAAATCTGCATGTTTACGCAGAACGAAAAAAATCGTTTAACATAGTTTATAGAAGCATATTGCAGTAAATAGAAGCCTAAAAAATATTATTATTACTCATACAACAGAATAGGCTATCATTTATAAAGATATATACGCAGATAGGATAGTAGTTTCCTAATTTACTATCAAATAATATTATAATTGTCTGTTCCCAATTTATGTAGTAGTGTATCACTGTAAAAACCAAATTGTACCCGGGCGAAGCCGGGCCGGGTCGCTGGTGTTTAAATATATTTTTATTTCATATTTTTAATGTTGCAAAAGTAGGTCTTCATTTTGCAGTTTGCACCCCCCATTTATTAACCCTGCGCATGCCTATGCATGTTTCACAAGCATTTTATGCCTGTGATAATATAAAAGTACCTTAACAACACTGAGAAAATAGGTATGCTGGTAATGCCTAGTAATAAATAGTTCTTATGCAAAATATTATCATAATGAGCACACTACAATGTGGTGCTTTGTCACTTTGATGCAATTTTATAGACTCTGCTAAGCTTTGTTCGCATTAAACGGAGGAATATCCTGGAAGTAAAACTTCAGCAGGGTTTCAGAAAAGTTTGAAGTAACCACGAATTGATTATAGTTCCTTTCCATTTATTTAATTATTCTGGGATTGAGAGAAGGAGAGAGATAAAGGGAGAATGTGTGCATGTGAATGTACACACATGGTTTTGCACAAGAGTAGGTGCACACGTAGGTACATATGTATACAGGATAAATCACCTAACATTTTCACCGTAAATATTTAGGAGATAAAAGGTGCTATTGATGTGCTGGTTTAACAGAATTGACGTTTAGACAAGGGCTTATAATTGCAGCCCATACATAGATTATAATAAGTATTAAAATGTGTATTTCTTGAAAAAAGGTAGATTTTTTTAAATGGAACAATGCATATTCACATCAAGAAAATAAAACTAGAGGAAATTAGAATGCCAATGATATTTTTTGCAGGATTCTAATGCAAGTAGTTTACGTGCTATCGTAATATGATGATTTTAAATAGAGACAGTTGTCTGCTCCATTTAACTGCTTGGTTACTATGCTACTATGTTTGTATGTTTGTGTAGATTTTGTTTCATTTACAATGATTGTATTGGGACCTCCTTGTCAGTACTTTGTACTTAGTGCTATTCCCTGTAAATTTAGCACTTTTGAAAACCCTCACATTTGGAATACCAGTCAATAAAAATATTTTATTTTAGCCTTAGACATTAACTTCAGAGTGTGGTGGAATATACACTGTGTTTATTACTTTTATGGCAAAATTTATTTAAAAAGGTGGATAAAGGATAAAAAATGGCTGAAAGAAAAAAGTAACTAGGGTCTCAAAAGTGCTCACTTTACTGTGAACAGCCTATAGTTCATATTACCTAGATGTAGGACATGCTGGAAGATAGTATTTACTTATGCTGAAAAAGCCAACATGCTCATAGTGCATCACAAATGTAGGACGAATACTGTTCGTTCTGGTAATATGTATGCTGAATGATATCCCTATAGATGTGAATCATCTCAACAATTATTTGCAAACCTCTTTAACCAATTACAGGCAACTGGAAGTGTAACACCTCAAAAATATAACAGAAACAAACAAGTGACCGGAGAAGAGGATGAAATTAATGTTCTAGCTGCTGCTGCAGCTGAAAATCTGCAAGTTAGCTCTCATGCAATCGCAAGAGGGAGTGGCTTTTGTCAGGCAAGTGTACTACACATTCTTCACAGTCATAAGTTCTATCCGTATCATGTCTCTCTCCATTAAGTGCTACATGGAAATGATTTTGAGAATTGTGTTAACTTTTGTACATGGGCATTAAGACATGATACACCAGATTTATCATGTATCTTGTTTAGTGATGAAGCAACATTTAAAAATAATGGCCTAGTCAACTTCAGAAACATGCATTATTGATCAGTAAAATCCTCATTGGCTTCATTAAGGGGAACGTCAGCATCCATGGAGTGGAAATACATGGTATGGAATAGTGAACCACCATCTCATGGGCCCTTTTTTTACAGAATGAACACTGGCTTCCCAAAAGTATGTCAACCTCCTAACAGATGAACTTCCACAGATGTTAGAAGACCTTCCACTGCAGACTATGAGGATCCTGTGATATGAGCATGATGGTTGCTCAGCGCATAGTGCAAAACATACTACAGTTTGTCTTCACCGATTGTTTCAAAATTGTTTGATTGGATGAAGGGGGCCTGTACATTGCCCTGCCCGCTCACCAGACCTGACACATTTACATTTATTTCTGTGGGGAATGCTAAAAGACACTGTCTACAAGGACATACCGACTACACAGAAGATATGAAACAACATATTACAGCTGCCTGTTATGAAATTTCTGCTGAAATGCTACAACATGTGCAGCAATCTTTACATGACAGACTGGAAGCTTGTATTGTAGCTGGTGGTCTTCATTTTAATCACAACCTGTGAAAACAGTTTTCTCTTTCTTCTTCAGAATTCACAGAATTTGTTTATTCACTTTTAAATTCCTTAAGAGAGTGCTGATACATGGTAAAGTAAAATCACATAAATGTACAAGATGTAACATGTGTTTTCTTGCACATTCATAAGAAAATCACGCACTCTAAAACAGAAAAGTAAACATACCAACATCATAGCCAAGTAACTAAGCAGTTAAATGGAGCAGACAATTGTAGGTATTTAACACTGTCACATTACAATAGCATGTAAACAACTTGTACTAGAATCCTGCAAAAAACACTATCAATATTCTCATTTCCTCTAGTTTTATTTTCTTTATGTGAATAGGCATTGTTCAATTTGAAAATTAATTTAACTTTGTTCACAAAATACACATTCCAATAATTATTAAAATCTGTGTCTGGGCTGCAATTATGAGCCCTTGTCTAAACTTCGATTCTGTGAAACCAGAACATCAATAGCACCTTCTATTTCAGAAATATTTGTGGTGCAAGTTTTGGGTGATTCAACCATTATATTCATACACACATTTTATTAAAATAACATTTTTGTAATAGACTATGTGTAATGATATTATATATAATATGTACATTTATAAATGTACATATTATATCATATCATTCAAAGAAAATATATTTATAAAGGCTTTTGACATAAAATTTAAAAAAATATATAAATATATCTAATGATAACATGCTAAGTATGACGTTGTCGACAAGCTCTTGAAGTATCATGGTCCATTCCTCTTTCTAACACCAATCACAGGCGTGGAATCATTGCTGGCAGATGGCAAAATGCTGCCATGCATCTCCCAACAATGTCCCACACATGTTCAATTGGATTTTGGTCTGGGGATAATGCAGGCAAATATTTTCATCCTCCAACAGCTCTGCAACAGCTGCTGTACGATAAGGTGTAGCACTGTCATCCATGAAGAGGAACTCAAAACTCACAGCACCCCGGAAAGGGCAAATGTGAGTAAGGAGAACCTCTGTACAATTATGGTCACCAGTGACTGAACTACCCTAGAAGATATGGCACTCCGTGCAGCCAGCAAACATTATGCCTCCCTACACAACAACTCTGCCACCCACAAACCAATGCCTTTCAACGATTTTGGAGGGGTGAGTGCATGTTCCTCACTCTTTCCATATGTATAGACATCTAAAATCACTAGTCAGACTAAATCAGCTCTCATCAATAAAGAGCACTTGACCCCACTGTTGAGATCCCCAGTCCACATATTGCAGCATAACAGCAAACATTTTCTCCGATGGGTAGGTGGCAATGGCACACACCATACTAGTAAGTGAGCAAACAAACCACCTATGTGCAGCCTTCTGGCCATGGTAAAACGCAATATTGGGTGTCCAGTAGTGTGTTGCATATGTCTTGCGATTTCACCTGCTATCTGTCATCAATCTTCTCACCAACCCTCTGTCTCTATTGTTGCTCATGGGCAATCCCTACTAAACATTGATACAGATGTTCCTGTGATTCAAAATGCAGTCCAAGCTTGTGACATGATGCTGTGTGTGATCCTTCACTCCTTGGCTACCCTAGCAACACTTCAACCTTCTTCTAACTTTCCAATGATTCGACATCAGGTAAAGCCATCCAGGTGTCTATGAGACTGTCTGTTGACTATATCAGATATCAGACATAGCTCAATGTTATTCAACCCAATATACACTGTACAATAGCTTCCACTGAAATGCAGAGCATACAGAGTGCTTGTGCTTTAAACCCCACAGTACGTCAGGACGTACATGCCCTACCATACCAGCGATAATTGGATTGGTCTTTCAACTTGTTCTGCCTGTTCTTTCTCCAGTTATATTCATTTATTCACCTTGTCCTAGTATTTGCACAACAGTGTACAACTGGTTCTTCTACAGGAAGACTATTATAAGTACTAGTAGAACTTAAGTGTCTGATCAATTTCATCTGAATAAAATTATGTTCAATGTGGCCAATGGAAGTGTCTAAAGTCAGAAGAGTGCTCCTGGAGCCACTCAGTAGCAACTCTCGACGTGTGGGGTGTCGCATTGTCCTGCTGGAATTGTCCACGTCCGTCAGAATGCACAATGGACATGAATGGGTGCAGGTGATCGGACAGGATACTTACATATCTGTCATCTGTTAGAGTAATATCTAGATGTATCAGGGGTCCCATTTCACGCAAACAAACTGCATACACCCCATACCATGATAGAGCCTCCACCAGCTTGAAAAGCCCCCTGTTGACATGTAGGGTCCATGGATTCATGAGGGTGTCTCCATACCCGTAAATATCCATCCACCCGATACAATTGGAAACGAGACTCATCAGACCAGGCAACGTGTTTCCAGTCATCAACAATCCAATGGCGATGTTGGCAGACCCAGGCGAGGCATAAAGCTTTGTGTCATGTAGTCAACAACGGTACACGAGTGGGCCTTCGGCTCCGAAAGCCCATATCAATGATGGTCCACTGAAAAGTTCACACGCTGGCACTTATTGATGCCCCAGCATTGAAATCTGTGCCAATTTGAGAAAGGGTTGCACGTCTGTCACGTTTAATGATTCTCATCAGTCGTCGTTCGTCCCGTTCGTACACGATCTTTTTCCGTTCTCAGAGATGTCAAAGATTTGATGATTTACTGGATTCCCGATATTCACAGTACACTCGTGAAATGGTCTTACGCGAAAATCCAAATTTTATCGCTACCTCGGAGATGCTATGTCCCATCTCTCTCGCACCGACTATAACACCACATTCAAACTCACTGAAATCTTGATAACCTGCCATTGTAGCAGCAGTAACCGATCAAGCAACTTTGCCAGATGCTTGTTGTCTTATATAGGCGCTGCCGGCCGTATCGCATTACTCTGATTGGTTCCATACATCTGTTATTTGCATACGCATGCCTATACCAGTTTTTTTGGCTCTCCAGTGTAATTTATATTAATATTTCCAGTGTACTGATATATTTTTCCACTTCACGTAGTGGTCATTAAGAAACGCTAAGGCACGCGAAAGTAAAATGGCTCATGTTGCTATGTACACTGAAGAGTAAAAAAAACTGGTATACCTGCCTAATATCGTTTAGAGCCACCCCGAGCACGCAGAAATGCCGCAAGATGACGAGGTATGGACTCGACTAATGTCTGAAGGTATGCAGGAGGCAATTCACACCATGAATCCTGCAGGGCAGTCCCCAAATCCAATCTGCGCCAATTTGAGAAAGGTTGCACTGCACGTCTGTCACGTTTAATGATTCTCGTCAGTCGTTGTTTCTCCCGTTCTTTCACAATATTTTTCCGGCCGCAGCGATGTCAAAGATGTGATGTTTTACCGGATTCCCGATATTCACGGTACACTCGTGAAATGGTCGTACGCGAACATCCAAATTTTATTGCTACATCGGAGATGGTACGTCCCATCTCTTGTGCGTCGACTATAACACCACGTTCAAACTCATGTAAATCTTGATAATCTGCCATTGTAGCAGCAGTAACCGATCTAGCTGCCGACCGCATCACATTACTCTGATTGGTTCCATACCTCTGTTATTTGCATACACATGCCTGTACCAGTTTTTTTGGCTCCAGTGTATTTTCTTGTCCTGAGCATCTAGAGGCTTTTTATTTTATGCTGAGAGCAATAATAACTTGAGGCACTATACACGCTGTTGATAATTTTCAGTCCAACTACATGCTAGCAGACACAACTTTCGAAACCAAATTTATAAACAGAATTTCAAGGAATGAAAAGAATAATGTTTTGTAATGGGTCAAAATTAGTTAGTCAAAGGTGCCATCAGAAATACCAAGTCCATCCAATTTCTATATCAGGGAATATGATTACAATTATAAGCTTCCAAACAATGTTAGGGGGCATTTGCAAGAGCAAACCATGTGCGTGTGATTCCGTTCAAATGGAAGGGTACCTCAAAATAACCACAGATCACTCAAGAATATCAAACAGAAAATTACCAACTGGATGCCAAGCATGGATTACACTATCATCTCAGTAATGAGCATGACTAAATGTGCCTAATTCTGTACATTTTCAGAATGAAAAAATATCAAAAAACACATAGATCCGGGATCAGATCCCATAAAAATAAACAAATATACATTACAGAAAACAAGTCATAAACAAGAAAAAAATGTAACATAAAACAGCACTAAAAATCCAAAATATGAGTACACTACGAACTTTGGATGATCTGTTCCAAATATAACCAACACTAGAAAAACACCAAAAAGAAATGATTACAACTGGCATTAATAAACATGTTATAAAAAATTACATTTCAATTAGATTAATGTTTATTGTGCCATGTGTACACAATGCTGAGACAAAAGTGAGAAAAATTTATATCTTTGAATTGGAAATTATTCTGAAAATCACACAAATACCCAATTGTATATCACAAAACAACAAAACCCAAACCACATCTGGGGCAACTCAACCAACACATTTATTACAACACAATTTACAAAATATGTTCAGGACCATATAATTGTAGGATGCTGTGGACTCCATGGACAACAGCCAACACATAAATTATATTAAGGGCCAGTAAGTACCAATGGCTGGGTCCCATAGCCACTAAGAAGATTTTAATTTGCCTGGAGTTGCCACCTGCCACTATGTTGTATAGAATTCAATAATATTTAAGATAAAAAGAAGCAATATACAGGATGAGTATAAAAGAATACCCCAACTTTGAAGGTCTATAATATCAAAACCAAACAATCTACTACCTTGATTGACTAATCAAATGAACCGTGGAACCATGGAGTTTGTTTACCTTACATTCATAAATGTTCAATGTGACCACCATGAACGGCCCGAACAACATCTACGCGATATTCAAACTCATTCCACGCTCTTGTCAGCATGTCCGGTGTTACGGTTTGGATGGCATTCATAACTCTCGGTTTGAGGTGGTGAGGGGGAAGCGAACTCGCATTTGACACATCAATGTGAAGGGAACGGTCTGATGTAGCCGAGAGATAACACTGGGAACATCTGTTGTTGCACTATGAGAGTGTGTTGTGTGTTAGTCCGCATCACGATGGTGACAGAACAACAGAAAGCATTCTGTGTTATTCAGTTTGCTAAATGTGAATTGGTTACGACTGTTCAACGTGACTTCTGTAGCAAATACGGACGTTATCCTCCCAATAGGTGGAGTATCGTACGTTGGTTTCGTCAGTTCCGTGACAAAGGGTGCCTTTGCAAAGGTAAAAGTTTCGTCTACCATTGCTGGCTAACATTGACGACCTCAAAACGAGAATTATGGACGTCATCCAAACTGTAACACCGGACATGCTGACAAGAGTGTGGAACAAGTTTGATGGTGGTCACAGTGAACATTTATGAATGTATGGTAAACAAACTTCGCAGTTCCACGGTTCATTTGATTGGTAAACCAAGGTTGTAGGTTGTTTGATTTTGATATTATAGACCTTCAAATTTGGGGTATTTTTTTTTAATCATCCTGTACTTCACATGGTATCAATAAAAAAATTTTCAACTCAAATATTTGAATTTCTAGCAGTCTTCAAAATATTAAACAATTGTATCACTCTTTCAGCCATAAAATTTTGTGTGAAAAGCAAAAAACTAATGATGCAGAGTTAACAACTAAAAAAATATATATTCAAAATTACATTATGAAGAAGTTGATCATGTGAGGTAAGGCTCCAGGGTTTACTCAAGAACAATCAATTAATATAACTAGTAAACATGATGCCATAAATTACACAGGATCTCTGCAGCCTTACTACCCATTCAAAATCTTACTTGAATATAAACTGAAATTCACTTACATGTTGGCAGAAGTTGTTTGAACAAAAGGCTAGGGAAAACAATGGCATTTTTCAATCATGAGTAAGAAAATTTGGAAAGAGGAGAATGTTCTAGAAGGATAAAGACATACCTAGATTGCTCATCACTTGAAGTCCACGCATTTCGCAACTTCTATTAGCTAAAGGTTAGATGTTAAGAACCTAAACTTCTATGTTCCTCTCATGATTTGACCACAGTTGTTTGGTCATGCCCTGGACAACTCGTAAACCAGTATTAAATAAGAAAAAATGTTCTGACCATATCATGAGTAACCAAGTAGAATAAAAACTGAGATGTCTGGGCTGCTGCCAAATAAATTCAAGAAATTCATGATTCATATATCTCTACTCATCATGCATCATTCAGTATTCATCAGTCTATATTATGAAGCATTAATGCATACACTAAAAGTTGCTATTGAAACGTTTCAAAATAGTATGAATTTTAAAAATTTTTTATAATCATAAATATTTAATTAATGTAATGGATATACTAATAGCATAATTCTGTAAATGAGTGGAACTTAATTTTTTCAATTATAATAAATATAATAATGATAAACAAGCAAACCTCAACAGTAACTTGCACAAACTACAAAACTAGTAGCTTTCTAGGCAAATATAAACCTTTTTTTTTACGTGTGAAAGTGGATCATAATTTAGACATGCCTGCATTAGATAACTATAACATAACAAAAATATACATCCACATAAATTATTACTCAGAATGAAATGAAAAGCAACCATAAACATAAGAATTACACTTAAGAGCCATCCAAGAAAATGGTTTCTCATTAAGTTTCTTGCATGCAATGTGTTTTTGTCCCCATCAACAACAGCATTCATATACACACATATATACATGTTCCTTCATGTATGCTCACAACCACAGAATAACTGTAATATTGTGTTTGTATTTTCACACAATACCTTCTCCACGTTTCCATCATCCACTGTAAAAACATTTCCTGTCATCTCAACACAAATTTGGATTCTGCCACTATCGAAGTCTTCAGCACAGTCATTAGAGAGCTGGCGAACAGTTGTGAATCCTTTCTGATGAACTAACCACAGCTGTTCTGCTTCTACCATCCAACTCTGTTCATTACAATATTGTTCTTCAGAGCTTGCCTATAAGATAAACACAAGTGATTATCAGTTACAGGAATGCTAACTGTGATTTAGCATTTTGAATTACACAAAAAAAGTCAGAGTACAAATGCTGGAAAATGATAAAATATAGCTTTAGGCATGAATTAGTATTTTAAATCCAATACCTATTAGAGTATATTTGAAATATGAGTATGTTACTTGAAATGTACGTAACATAATGTACCAATGGCAATAATAACACAAATATATTTGTTTTTTTTTATTTTAGATGCCCACAAATATTTAGAATAGACTTGTGGATTATATGAGAGGCTATCAAATACTATTTTTTTATTGAGAAAAATTATATTTACGGAATTATAAATAATAGTGGAAGAATTGTTTTGTTAGCTTTTTTTTTTTAGAGAGCTAATTTAAACAGCAATGAATCCTGTTTGATGAAATAACTACAGCTGTTCTGCTTCTACCGTACCACTCTGTTTATTAAAATATTGTTCTTAAAAGCTTGCCTATACAATAAACACAAGTGATTATAAATTACAGGAGTACTAACTGTATATTGGGATATTGTATTATACAAAAAAAAGTCTGACTAAAAATTATTTCAAACTTAAATTGTACAATCCCCCTTTCTTTTATCTGGTTATAGTTCAATTACGCAGAGGAAATAGGGAGTTGCAAATAACTTTAAAGCTGACTGCCCTACATAGCATTATCGACTGTGGCACAATTAAACTGGTGGTAATTAACAAATAAATCAAAAATACTTCTCAGGAAACCTAAACACATTATGACTATGACTACAAAATGCATGCATGTCCCAAATAAAATTTAAAATTTAAGGTAATTATTAAGTTTAGGGGCTTTTCTGAAAAACACAAAAAATTTTCAAAATTATGATATATTTATACTCTACTAATCACGTAGAACACGAATATATTAGGGACATAGCTTTAAAATAAATACAACATATTAAAAAAAATTGAACAAAATTGTGAAATGAGCAGTATAGCAAGTTTGTTTACATTTCTGAACGAAACGTCCTAGACCAAGAAAATTGCATTAATGGGATCTGCACAGCTAACCTTGTTCATATTCAAGAGGGCGTAATGTTAAAATAAGTATAACATATTTAAAAAACTTGCGAAATATGTTTGTTTACATTTATTAATGTCAGAGGAATTATACCAGCCCCCTACCTAGGTGAGTCAATTTACATTCTTTTGGTGTGTTTTACGGTTCCTTTAAATCCCTACAATCCTACATTCGTAGTTTAGTGTAAAACCCAAACATCCTAGGTTAGTGTAAAACCCAACAATACTAGGTTAGTTTAAAAATGTAAAATAGTGATTCACCCATCGTGGGGTTAAGTTCTGTTAGGTTAGGTGGGCACATTATGAAATCAGTCGGACGTTAATGCCCCTAGTATATTCATGTTCTGTATCATTAGTAAAGTGGAAATATACCATTTTCCGTGAATTATTTTTATTTTTACAGAAAAGCCCCTAAACTTAATAATTACCAAATTTAATTTTTTTTATTTAAATAACAATAATTTGAAAATACTTGCATATACTTATTTAAGATAATACTAAATTACACAGATTAGAATTTTTTAAAAATAATATATAAATAAATTGTTTTGCTGATTTATGTGATCTAATGAAAAATACATAATAGTTTATGCTGTTATAAAAGAAAAAGTTAAAAAACTTACAGAAAATAACATTTTCCTTTTACATAATTTCTTACTGAAAGTTCCAAATGTTTTAAAATTAAGACCGAAGACATTTTGATGTATAAATATTTTTGGGTGGTGAATATATGACACTTTCTAATTTTCTTGATGTAGAGGGAAGTAAAAGTGGGCCAAGACTGGAATTGTGTAGAAAGTTTGATATAACTAGATTAATGTGACCTGAAAACTCAGGAATACTTTAAATCGGAAACTGCAAAACAAAAATTTTACCCACTGCAGAGACACAAAAATAAAGAGAAAAATTAACAGTCTTCTTAAATTTTTTCCAGAAGAGCAGAGGTATGGGATAAATATCTGAGCCAACAGAAATTGCCACTCACCTTTCATTGGTTGAGGAAGAGGTCTATTAAGCAATGTAATTTGGAAGCTGCTCCGGATAGTTGGTTAGGCACACAACACTTCTTTCAATACTTAACTAAAAAAATTAAAGGCTAGAGGCTTTGCAATGATTACATGACCTTTGATGTTGGTCCTTCACCACATGTGCACAATTGTATCAGGAGAGGAGGTACCTTATGCTAAGAGAAGCCTGAGACCAGGTAGAGTGGAAGAGGGCAAAAAAGTACTATTAGTATACTTACTAGCCCCCAGAGGATGCTGGCAACTTCTTACAACCACTAAAGTCCTAAAGTTAATTAAAAATATTTGTCATGGTACCTCCTCCCCCAGCTATTAGCCCAGTCCTGGCAAACAACCAGCATCAGCCAGAGAACAATCTTAGTGCATGTGAAATGCAGATTGTAGTGAGAAAATAGCAATGGGTGAAGTCAGTAAGAAGAAGGGGGTCTATTTAATTTGCGCGGCAGTAGCGGACATCACAAATAGTTACTGTGACACCTGAGCACCACGTGACATCACATATTCTCCAACCCCTCAAGATAGCGACATACTATAATCTTGGCCCCTTGAGCCAGAACTATTTCAAACATTTTGAATTTTCAGAACTACCCTTAATCCCAGAAAAGGGCAATTTGTTTTCATAATAATTTTGCCATAATAATTCTTCTTTTACATTTTCAACATTATTTGTATTTAAAGGGTTTTGTGGAATGGTCAGAGGGATACCTCCTGAGGTTGCCTTCTGACCGCCATGTTGTCAGTCATCAAGAAACCGTGGTAAAGGGCTTTCCAAAATCTTCAAATTCATCAGCAGGCAGACACTAATATTTCCAGTATTATGGATCAAATTAAAGCTAGACCTGGAACAATAGTGTATTAAATCTCCAAAGGAATTTTACATGCAAGAAAATCAAAGCAAAATTACAGAGAAGGGTAGCTCAGAAATTCTGGGTTTTATCCATAGGTTCATTTGGGTTCAGAGGGATTCTCAAACATTCAAGACAAAGTGTCTGCTACTATATTTTAAGTGCCCCAGATGTGCTGGATTTAGAATTTTTAGGAAGAGATTTTGACAATCCAATAACTAGGTTTGCCCGGTTGTTTAGGAAGAGCCAAAAGACAGGGGAGGGCCTTGATTGTCTGTTTCCAAGAGAAAAAAATCTATGTTCTAAAAATTGTCTAATTTATTGATTCCAAATACTACAGCTAAAAATTCTAATTTGTAAAGTGATGATGCTTTTCTCTCCTAATGTGTTGATGGTCAGAAGCAAAAGCTGTTAGGATGATGGTGTCCATCAAATTCTTGGGATAGCACTGCACCTACTACTGCGCTTGATGCATCTGTTTGATTTGAGAATGGTTTTGAGAAATATGCCAAGCACAGTACAGGGGGACTAGCAATTGCTTCTTTTATAAATTCAAAAGATTTGTCATAATAAAGACCCCATATAATTTCAATATTTTCTTACACAGGACATTCAGAGGTGCTGCATGTTATGCAAAAGTTGTGACGACGTACTTGCAATAAAAGTAAGCCATACTGATAAAATGTGTGATGTCCTGTGCCATTTTCGTATAGCACGCTTTCTCTTTTCTCGTTTTTGTGTCCCGGGATATTTGTAAAGTAAATATTTTTGTCAACCTAATTTGTATTTTTTTTGTTGTTTTTTTGACAGTATAATTGGCACTTTATATTAAGTTACATAAATTCTAACTTTAACTGATGTTTAATTCACAAAATTATTTTGGACAAGAAAATATTGAGGATTAACATTTGTAAATATTTAATGACATTGTAATCATTCATTTGTTAACATATTGATACTATGGATATGACAACTGAGAGCAAGTATTCCATCATGATATTTTAGAATGCGCTCACTTCATCTTTCTTCTTCAACCTTTGTTATGGCATGATGCATGTTATTCTTTCTTGTTGATAATACATTTGTTGCAATAATGAGTTGATTTGCTTTGTTCTCTGCTTTAAGTAAGTGGTGTTTACTTTATATTTTCCTGGTTTTCGTGTACAGATATTGGTTTAGTTTAACCATATATTTTGTGTTGTTATAGTTAGCAGTTCGGGGCTGTATTCATGTGTGATATGCTGTTCCCGGGCATGTAACTCCTTTTGTGGATGACGATGTCGACACTTCCTGACCCAACTCTATTGGGCGGCTACCTAACTCCTTGTTGCATCGCACAGATAAGACATTTTTACAAGCATTCTCATAAATTGTTAAAAAACTAAATATATAAAAGAAGTTGGAAAAGCTATATTGGAATATCATTGTATTGGCTATTCATGGTAAAGTGAGCACTTTTGAAAGCCCTCTTATTTGTAATAATAGTCAATAAATATATTTTATTTTAGCCTTGGACATTAACTTCCGAATGCAGTGGAATGTACACACTGTGTTTATTAGTTATATGGCAATATTTATTTAAAAAAGGGGACTAAAGGATAAAAAATGGCTGAAAGGAAATAGTAACTAGGGCCTCAAAAGTGCTCACTTTACCGTGAACAGCCTATAATAAAGTTGCAAATGTAAATAGTAAACCTAAGGCAGTATGATCCATTGTTAAAGAAAGTTTGAATATAAATGAGAGGCCTTTAAATAGTGAAGGTAAATAAAATTTTACCAGTAATGGTTTTAATGAATTTTTCTTGAAAAGTGTTCAAACGATTATAGAGAATGTACCAAAATCAAGACACAATGTAATGTATTATTTGAATAAGTTATGTAACAAACGGGTTGGTCTGTTATAAGAACACATCTGTTTTTTTTTTTTCAATTAAAAACGTTAGTGTAGAACAAGTGTATTATGCAATAAACTCAGTAGGTAATAGTGGAAGTTTGGAGTTTATTAGCTCTACTCACAAATTTTAAAATTAGTTGCTGTTTTATTGATGAAATTTTTGCATATTTATTTAATCTCTCTATTGATAACTGTATTTTTTCTCAGTGTTTAAAAAGGTAAAGTTGTACCGGTGTTCAAAAAAAGAATAACATTTGATTATGCTAATTATTTTCCTGTTTCTAATTATTGTCCTGTTTCTATAATTTCAGTACATCCAAGGTTTTTTAAATCATGTTAAACAATCAAGTAATTGAATATTTTGAAAGGAATCAGCTTTTTTCTGATACACAATATGGTAGGTCTAAAAGAAGTACATGTACTGCTATTATTAATTTTATGAAAAAAAATTTATAGTGCTTTGGATTCTACTAATAAGATAATCAGTAGCTTTTATGATATGTTTAAAGCTTTTGATACAATATCAAGTAAGATATTGTTGCAGAAATTTAAGTTTTAGGGTTTTGATGTGTCTATATTAAAATTTTGAGTCTTATTTTTTAGAGGTACCAGGCAGTTTGTTATAATGGTGATTATTTTAAATATTTACAAGTAAAGCCACGCAGCGGAAGTTCATCGACAGATAAGTCAAGTGTATGGCCCCAATGTGATGAGTGACAGCAAAGTGCGTAAGTGGGTGAGAGCTTTCAAGGACGGATGGGAAAATGTCCATGATGAACCGCGATCAGGCTGACCATCAGTGATCACAGAAGATTTGGTAAAAGCCGTGGACGAAAAGATTCGTGAAGACCGGTGAATCACAATTTCAACTTTAGCATTGGAATTTCCGAATGTGGGTAGAACAACTTTGCACAAAATTGTCTTTGAAAATTTTAAATTTCCCAAATTGTGCGCACGTTGAGTTCCCATGCTGCTTACTGAGGAACACCAAATGAAAAGAATGGCTTGTGCTCTTGATTTTTTGGACCGATATCATAAGGAAGGTGATTAATTTTTAGAGAAGATGAATGGTGAAAGAAGCAGTTATAGACTGGTTATCCTCACAGGCGGCAGACGTTTATGACTTAGGCATACAAAAGCTTGTAGATTGTTATGACAAATGTTTAAACAAATATGGAAACTATGTAGAAAAATAGAGAAACATGTAAGGATTGAAATAAAAAAAAGTTTTTTGAAAATTTGTGATGGTTTATGTTTGATAAGAAATCGGACCTTACTTTCAAAATAACACTCGTATATTAAAACTCATTTACAAGAGATTCCAACAAACAGTTCAGTTCATAATTATATAACTAGATACAATGATTATCTTTGAGTCAATGCAATTTTTAAAATACTATAAATAGCTTTGTTGAATTAGGGAAAAAGTTATATAATATATTACCAACCCATGTTAACTGTTTAAAAACAAATGAATTCAAGAGACATATGAAATCAATGTTGTTAAACTTGTGTCTTTATGATGTTAATGAGTTTATTTAATATTTTTTTAAATATTTATGTGAAGAATCAATAAAATGTAACATATATTTAAATTAAGGCATATAAATAATAGCATTGTGTAATTTTGACATTGTTATGGATTATTTAAATGTTTGATGGCAATAAATATTTATTATTGTTATTGTTATTATTATTTCTATTATTACTATACTAATAACAATTATTATTCTTATTATAACATGTAGCAACAAATAGAATATGGACTCGTAATTAACAAAAATTCTGTCTGTGGACTCACTCTAATCAATCGACATTTTCAAAATAACATTTTTTTTTTTTAACTTTGAAAGGTGTAGAAACATGGGAAAAAATAACAACACTTGTTTAAGAGTTTCAAAATTTAATCTTTCAGTTGTTTTCACCTTGGGTGCACACTAGCTTATCAACTAAAATTATTCACCACTCCGGTTTCTTTACTTAATACCATTTTATGTTAAGTATTTTTTTTGCCTGCATTATATATTATTTGTAAACAGCTAAATGTTTAAATATTTGTATACAGCTAAATATTTAAATATTTGTAATGTTATTGTGTTTATAAAAAAAATGATTTAACATAATGATTAAAAGAACAAGGGTATAAAAGTAATATTATTTGTGTTATTTAATTTGTCCGCACATTTCAAGTAAATTTGTAAGTCATTACATTTGCATCTGACTTTTTTTTACTATAAGTGTTGCCAAATTAAGGTGTTTATGGGAGGTTGATCAGCCTTCTGTGTTTAAACATTTTTCACAACTTGGTTTGCCAAAACTTTAATCTGAGTAACACTTGATCCATGATTGGTCATTTGGGGCCACCACAAGGGTTTCTCTCGTGGATTGTATCTATGCACCTGCTCAGGAAGGTGGTGCTTTTTGGTAGCAAAGCATGGTTTTGGTTTTACCGGTTGTGTGCATGCTTTCTGCATGAATATTTTGGCAACTCTGCATCTCAATGTTTTGCTTTTGCTTTTGTATTGTGTTTTATGTGTGTTTATGTATATAATATCTTTATTTTCTTGTGCCTTTTATTTACACTCTGTTTGATAAGATAAATAGTTTGCTGTTTTACCTTGCTGCATTGTAGCATGTTAACGATCTGTTTTGGTCAGTGCTTTATTGTCTTACATCTTCTAGGGCTATTTATTAACCCTACAAATATAAAACTATGGCTTTGACCATTGTCTCAGAGTTCCTTTTGAAAGACAAGTTCATTTACGACTATGCCCTAAGAAGCACAAGCATCTGAAAATACTGCAGCTGCACTTCGTAAAGCATTGTGTGTTGCCCTTCAGGCAAATGTTGAGAGAAGCTTTGATAATATTAAAGATTTGGAAGTTGAATCAGAATATAGTTGTTGCACTGCTACGTAAATAGCTATACAAGAAATTTTTGACAACATTGAGGATGATGAGAGTGGTCAGTCATATTCTGGACTGAAAAATTGTTTGGCACACCTTCATGGCCATCGGTAGGTGGGGGATGAAGGGGATGTGTCCCCTCCAATAATTGTGAACTGGGGGACCGTCCCTCCCAATAATTACAAAAATGCAATTTTTTTGTTACTTCTGGGAATTGAACATACTCTTACATTTTGAAGGATCTCTATTTTATTGACTTACAACATAATTTTTAATGAGTGCTAAATGGTCTCAATCGTTACAACTACTTCTTTTTAAAATATTATTTTTCAGTATACAATGATCCCATGACTTCACCTGCATTTCTCTAGAGCATCGATAGATATCGTTACAGTTTTGCGCTTTGAGCTCTGTTTTCTTTTTTATATTGTAACTTTGCTCGTATTCTACTTTGGCTTATCACGTATCTGTGAGTTTTGTACCTATTCACTGTGAGATGGTGGGAAATATATACTTACAAATATTATTTACAAGTGTATGAGTAAGTGAACAAGTGATTTTCTTACTGTGTATATTTCTTGTAACATTATTGTGTAATATAGATGCATTTGTGTTATGGGTAAATTTGTTGTGTTATGGGTAAATTTGTTGTGTTATGGGTAAATTTGTTTTGTTATGGGTAAATTTGTTTTGTTATGGATAAATTTGTTTTGTTATTGATAAATTTGTTGTCATTGACAAACAATTCAAAATATGTTCATGAGTCATTGAATACAATGAACAATGAAAATGACTACAATGAACAATGAAAATGACTGTCCCTTGAGAGGAAATGATTGCAATGTAGCTCTCAAATCTGACCCAGCAATGGAGTTTATGCTGGAAACATGGTAGAAGGAGGATCTCCATCTTCTGGAAGCTCTGCCAGTTATGGTCTACCTTTCTAATATCCAAATCACAAAATACCTCAGAATTTCATTATACAGGAACTTAAAAGTCGAGTACTCAAATTTCAGCCAAAGTGGTTTGATACGTACAACTGGTTACATGTAATCAAAGGCAAAGATCAAGATGGTATTTTTTTTTTGTTTTTACTGTCATAGGCCTAATTATAATAAAGTTGCTCCGGAAAAGACTTAAGCTACAAAAATTGACAACTCTTTTGTTACTGGGGAGTTTCATAACTGGAAGAAAGCCACAGAAAAATTTAGTGAGCATCAAAAATGTTCCTCTTATTTACAGGCGGTTAGAAATTACAATCATTTAAAAGCACCAATTGAATCTACCTCTGTAAAGTCACTGAACTTGAACAGACACATGCTGTAAATGCCTACTTTACATAGTCTTGTAGATTAGTTTCCTAGCTTGCCAAGGACTTGCTCTACGGGGTGACAATAATGAAGATGGCAATTTTGTAGAGCTTCTGAAGCTGAAGTCACAATACTGTCCTGAAGTAAAAAAATTGCTTTCACATGAAAAAAGAGGGGAAAATGGTCCACCCAGAACATCAAAATGAAATTCTATGCCTGATGGCTAGTAAAATAATCACAGGGCTGTGCCAGCAAATTATTTCTGTGGAGCATGTTATGTTTTCTTTGATTTGTGATGGCTCATATAAGTGTTAATATCACCTGAAGCCACCACAGCATCAAAAACCCTACGCTGTGCAACTAACAATCATGTTTCAAGTTTTTTACAAGGCACTCTTAAGGAAAAGACTCTTTCTAGTGAAACATTTCCATGTGAAAATATTAGTACCAACTTTATGAAATAAGACAAATGTTCAAAACTACTAAATCCTAATAGCTGCTGCTATTTCACTGTCTGGAAATAATTGTTTTAAACAAACACACACTATTAGCAGCAGACCTAAGCAAAGCATGTTGCATTAAGACATGCAAACACCACAAAATTTAGGCTTCTGTAACACTGTCAATACTTAAATATTTTTTTATATCCTGTGAACTTTTCAACTGGGGTCTGCAAGGCACATTACAATTTTGTGACAAGTGGTTTGGAAACGTTTTGGCATTACCTGCATGAACCGCTAGTTTGGATGAGGGTTGTTTATGGTCTTTAGTTGTGGATGACTGAAACTCGGCAGCAGGAGCAGATAAAAAAAATCCAATAGAGCTTGCATTATTTGAACGTTGATGTTTTTTACCCTTCATATGGCTCGAAAGAGCCTACTTGCCCACATTACTGAAAGTCACGATAGTCTTACATAGTTTACAAAATAGAAAAATTTATCATTTGGAACTTCCATGCACCAACAAAATGCTGGGTCAAGTGCCTACGTAGGATTGAATGCAGTTTTCTTGTATTTAGACATTAAGCATAACAGTTTCCTAAATATATTTCCTAGTTTACCTTTCGACACATTGTTATGCCTGCTAAACAAGTGACTGCCATATTCACGGTTGTCAAAAAATAAGTTTTCTTTAAAAAAAATCAAAAACATGTTTTTTTTTGTTTTAAACATGTTTTAAACAATGCCATGAAAAAGTGGTTTTGGTAATTATTTAGAATAGGGGTTTTTCTGAAAACTAAATAAAAATTTACAGAAAATGCTATAATTCAACATTACTTATCACACAGAATGCGAATTTACAAGGGGCATCACAATATTTGCAGTACATGCTACCAAACGCGATAGTCGGGAAGGTTATGAAGATCAGGGAAATTGTGGGGTAAAACACATAAAAGTATGTAAATTGCATGTAATTTGAGTTCCTTAACCACGTTAAATCAAAATTACTAATCACACTGAACACGAATTTACTAAGGGTAACACGATATTCACAATACATGCTACCAAATGCGATAGTGGGGAGGGCTATGAAGATCAGGGAAACTATGGGAATACGCAAAAGTTATATAAATTACACCTCATTTATGTTCCTTAACCATGTTAAATGAAAGAAGACCTAACCTAACTTCACGATATGTAATTACAAGGGGAGAGTGTGCCAACACGAGATAGTGTATTAACGAAAAGCATAATAAGTAAGCTCACATCGGTGCATCCACCCCCTTTGGTTCACCTATCATGAAGTTAGGTTTAATTTGGTTAAGTCTGCTGAATTTTGCATGGTTGGCGGCAAAAGCATGTAAGCTCTTCAATTTCCACACTCACATGCAATACTACACAGTACAATTCACTACATTATATGCCCTTTCCATGCTAAACCTCCAAATTTATTACGCTAGTCACCCATGATAGAGGCGTATATAGCTTCTTGGTGATTTATTGCCAATAACACATATATAGGACAGGTTAATGTCTCTTAAATTTGTCGAAACTTCACACACACTCATATTTCCGCACAATTATTATATTATAACACTTCACATGGACATAATTGCATAGGAACACTAGCATTTTCAAAACAATAATGTGATTTAAAACATGAAATGGAATGAATCGCAAAGAAACACGATTAATAGCACTCGTAAATCACAAACCTTCGCACAGTCAAATTCACATGTACACTGAATTTGAACACATTCCCAGCATACAACTATCGCATAAACTAAAATCGTTTGGCATTTGCTTCCTGTCTCTGTGCATCATTGGTCAACGAATGTATCATGGTGGTACACGTGAACTGCTTGTAAATATCTATGGACATATTTTTGTAAGGTATACTATATGTATATTTGTCTACTACTAGCATGTTACGTAGTGCAATCCTCTCGTGAATATAGACAAGGTAAGTCTTAAAAATGTCAACAGAATTAAATGATATTCCGACACTGATTGATTACAGTGGTTGTATAAACTTAGCGTGTCTGCAAAAACATATTCTGTGACTAACGTTTTATAAAATAAGCTTTAATTTTCAGAGGTTTACTCACATTAAACACGATTCAGCAACCCAAAAGAAATATATTTGACATAAATTTTTACATGTTTCACTGCATTTCTTCACAACCATCCTCACCACCACATTTCTTGGTATATACTGCAAAATACATGAAGTCCCACAAAAATTCCTATTAAGTGTGTTTAGTAATCACCATATAAACCATTTACAGGTATTATTTTCCCAATTTTTGGAAAAGCCGCTATTCTATATAATTATTATGTTTTTTAAATATATAAAACATGTCAAAAACATGTTTTATGCACAAAAACCCTGATGTTTCAAATAAAAAATTGTTTAAAATAATTTCAGATAGACTTGTAAGGTATTTAATATAATTATGTGTAGGAATGAAATATAACAAGTAGGGAAATTTAGTTACTTGCAGAGATTTTTTTTGTACCTGACTGCATGCATGCAGCCTGTCACAAACATGATGCACATGGTTTATTTTAGTTTCCTGGATATGTTCTATTGGTGATGTTTGCTGTGTGAAAAGTGTCACAATCTAAAAGGAAGGATTTGCAATTACGAGTTTAACTGGCAGAAGGAAGGATCTAGTATGGAAACATTTTGTGGAAGTGACAAGTAGTGGTAAAGCTAAAAGGACAAAATGTAAGATCTGTAATGAAGAAATGGTTAGACTGTAGTAAGGATGAAACAGCATATAGAGTCAAAATGTTCTCATGGACACAGTGCCTTACAATTTGAAGATGATACTGAATTAATGAAATATGAAGATCAAAGGGAAAGTGCTGAAAGTTCTATAATGTCTACTGATCAGCAGTTGACATCAAACAGTCACACAAGCTTACTCTCTATTTTCCATGAGGCATCAATGCCACTTCAATCACATGCTAATTCTACACATAAGGAATTTTTTTAATTTTATTGGTGATTTAAACAAATAAGACAAGATTTATGTTATATATACCATACCAAACAACTGACTTTCCAATAAAACAAACTTTTTCAACCATTTTTTTTTTCAATCTTCACCTACAGCAAGAAATATAATATTACATTATGTCAACAAAATTATTAAATATACATATTTATTTCTTATTCAAAAATTTACTCAGCCTACCAAAATTGGTAAAATTGCATTAAAGCAAAGTCCATCCCCCAGGTAAAAACAACAGTTTTTTTAACTGGAATTTGGTTTTTTAGGATCAATATATCCTTACAGAATGTAACACAGTAAACTCCAGATTTACCAGGGGCAGCTTAACCATGGGGCCACCAGTTCAAAGCCAAATATTGAACAGCTGCTGCCAGTCGCACGCTGCCACTATTAATTACCCATGCTCACACTGTTAACTACCTGGCTGCAGTAGAGTGATGTGGTACTGATTTATGTTAATTTTTAAAGTGTTCAGGTACTATATTTACACACGTTTTTAACAGTGAATAAATTTGAAACTTGGACTTATAAGAAATTCGGGGAAATTGTCATACAGCACATTTTCGTTCATAATAATAAAGCATTTCACGATTAAAACTGGCATTTGCTCATCAAAAAGGCAAGATCATATAGTTCATACATGCAGAGGCTATTTATAAATTTAACCGTGGCACCGAGTGTGACTGGATTACAAAATATCACATTAACCTAATTATTAATTGCCACAAAAATGATTCCATTGCAAGCAACATGTGGTTTTAATAAATAAATAAAATTTATTTTTCCTTTGTTGCTGAAGTGGGAAGGACAAAAAAAAATACAAAATGGCGAGCCAAATCCAAATTATTAGCAAGCAGAATCGCTTCACATGGAAATATGATATGTTAATATATTTATAGATCTCGCGTAAAATTTAAAACACTGAGAATTTGTTTGTATATTTGCCTTATGCACATGAAAAACGAAGTCATTTCATGGGGGCATGGTTTGCGAAGCTACCAGATGGGCCTGTAGATCATACATTATATTAATATGCTTATATTTTAATTACATTTTTTATTATTGTGTTATAATATAAAGTTCAATAATACTGATTTGCCCATGAAAATTATGCTGGAAAATTGTGACTCATCCATCATCCCTTAAATTCTAGGGCAGGGCAGGTTAGTTTAAATGCCTGAAATTGTGTTATTTATATATGATTTATATGTTATGTTTCATTAGCTAAATTAAAAACCTGAAGGATGGTGTTTCCTATAGTTTATTAATTTTTTCCCGTTACATTTCCATTTCCAGGCTATTATATATTTTCATCTAAGTTCATTTTGCCTGTTTCATGCTTTTTACAGTACATTTTAATGGTTGTTCCCATCTTTTTTCCATGCAAAATGTGGGAAATTTAATTTTTTGGCAGTGTCTACACTTGTTGATGTCATGGTGGGGATAAACTAGACTAAGCTGATATGATTTTATTTTTTTTTGTTACAGATGTGATAACTCCCACAAGTGGAAAATGTAAAGTGTCCAGCTCTAGAGAGGATACACCAGGAAGATTTTAGGCTGGTATTGCATATATGCGATCATTGTCTCCCTCTCACAGCCCGAGAACATTGCAAGGTGGGTTAGATAAGTTTACAATACGTACAACAGCAAAGGAGAAAAAACAACTGGATTTGCAAATAACTCATTTTATTTTTGACACAAACTCAGCTTTTAGGCATGTTGAACATCCTGAGTTTGTATAAATAACTTAACTTCTTCGCCCAGGCTACAAATCACCAAATTAAAAGCAAATTTCACATGAACTTCTTGACAAAATTTATGCTGAGAAGTGAGTCGAAGTAAAGAAGACTTTGACAGGAAAATCTGTATGCATGGCTCTGGATGGTTAGAGCAATGTGCATAACGATCCAATTGTTTGTGTGTCAGTTAGCGATTATCTGGATGGTTATACTGATTTGACTGAAACCATTGACACCGAAGATAATAGTCAAACTTCTGATTACCTATAGGTGTTAGCAGAATAATAAATTAAAAACTGTCAATAGTATGGCTGCAGAGTTCAAAGTTTTGTCCCCGACAATGCTGCTAATATGGGGGAAATGAGGGATGAATTGGTGAAAAAAAGACGAAGGTGTTAACGCTATTTGGTTGGGGAAGCCAATGTAACTTGCGCTTTACCCCACCTGTGGAGAATACAGGATGACTTATAGTGTCGTAGTTAATTCCTCCAGGCATAGACTATAAGGTGCCTAGAAGGTTGAGGGGTTTTCAATAAGGTAGTCTTTTGCTGTTTCATTTTGAAGGACGAATATATTGTCTTGAGTTTGAACAAAAAACCACATACAGCAACACTTCCGAGGTGTGGTACTCTATTCTGGCTACTCGTATTAACTGTGTACAACTTCGTGGTGGAGGGGGGCTTCTCTGGACGGCGACTGTATACTTAACTCTGCTGTGGGTGCTGGTAAGCTGTCATCTGGGGATGAGCTCCGGCGAAGTGGTAGGCCTTGGA
>NQII01000120.1:909700-1058075 GCA_002778355.1 Clitarchus hookeri | reverse complement strand
CCCCCCCCCCCCCTCACACATCATACATGTAAATCTTCATGAATTTTTCCAATTTTTTTTTTAATTTAACATTTTTGTGTTTTTTATTGAATTTTTATTATATTTCAGGTTAATTAATACCTTTTAAATAATTTTAAAATATTTTAATTAATTTAATAAATGTTTGCTTATTGTAAATTTTTTTTTACAAAATACTTATTCAAAATTTTTTTTTTACAGTTTTAGGGTTATCTTGCAGTCAAGATGAAGGTCACAAGAGATCAAGGACATCCAGTATTGCTGCTGTGATGTCATCCAAAATAGCAATTTCATCTGTGACATCATCCAATTTGGCAGATGACTACTGGCTCCTATGCCTTATGACTTTGGGGCTGCAGTGTTATAATGGTTAGAATACTTACCTCCCAGCTAGGTGAACCAGGTTCAATTCCCAGCGGGGTCGCCCCTGGATTTTCACATGTGGGAATCCTGCTGGACGATGCCGCTGGTCAGCTGGTTTACTGAGGGATCTCCCATTTCCCCTGCCCTTGCATTCTGGCACTGCTCTATATTCACCTCTCTTCACCCTCATCGGCTCTCAAGACTTTAATATTGAGAGTCGCCCAAATCACTTCACCCACCATTATGACTTTATGTCATAACTCTCATTTTTATACTACTGTTGAGCATTGGTGCAAGTGGTATATGACAACCTGGTAGTGGCACAGCCATGAAAACCAAGTATTATTATCTCCCAGCAGGGAATCCAATTGCTGGCTCTTTACCCAAAATGCAATGAAAGTTCTCTGCAATCACAGACTCGGCCAATTGACATTTGGTTTACACAAAATGCTTCAGTTTCCCAGTCCCAATTATTTTCTTGGGCCTACCAAACTGATGCTTGGGGCCAGAGCTTCCATGATATTTCCACTTGAAAGTGACATTGCTAACAGTGGGCAGAGGTACATTTAACTGCTGAAAAACATCTCTGATGGAATGCTAGAAATTATAGGTCCTTACAACCATGCCCCCTTTAAAATGCATTCAAATCTCGGCTGACTCATTATAACAGGCATGTAAATGATGTTCAAGCATTTGTGCATTCGCTTACATAGCATCCAAATGGGCAAGTTCACAGGAAACAAAGGGATCTCAGTGACTTCTGGCCACAAAGTGTATTCTGTTATATGGAGGGTACTGAAATTTGTTTCATTTATTTATTTTATAATGTTTTTTTACCACAAATTTTTGTTTCTCTTCATAACTCTTCCCACTATGAAGTGTAGCTCTTACCACTATAAAGTTTAGGATGTAGAGTGAATTGAAAATTTTACCTGTGATGAATGATTAAGTAACTTTTAGACCTCAAAAAACCACATTCAAGAATTTTTTCCTCAAATAATTACTATACTTGATAATAATTACCCAGGTTTCCAACTGACTATGTGTGTTTGAAACCTGGCCAACCAGATTTTCAAGTCTCTTGCCAGACCTCAAGTTTCAAATTTATCCTTTATAGTTTTCAATCCTGATGCCTGTGTTGCAAGTATAGCAGAAAATACGTATTTAAAGCATAGTTGAATGAGTATTTCAAGGACCCTTACATTTCAAGCATGAATTGAAGCTTACAAATCATATTTTCAGAGAATTATAATTAAGTTGTTTTTCTGTGATTGAGCCACTGTTAAGATGCAAAAGCACATCTTCCAGACATATTCAAAATAAAAACCTCAATGGAATTGTGGAAATTTTCACTTTAAGGAAAAGTTTATTTTATAATGAATAAAGTTTTCAACACTGAAGCAGCTGTTGCAACATTACTTACTTATTGAAAAGCAAAATATAAATTATACAAAAAAGCTTTAACTTCAAAATATTACCTATATCCCCACTCTATCTACCTCACTCGAGGTAAATTAATATCAGTAACCTATTTTAAAATTTCTTCCTTAACCGTACTACAATAATAACTATTAAATATAAAAGTTGAACATTTTGTATTGGTTAAAAACAAATTGTTTAGCTGGCATAATTGTTACCTGTTTGCTTGGTATAACTGTCACTAGGCGAGGCCACTTGTAACGTTGGGCGTGCAGTTACAGCCGATGTTACGTTGCCACGGCTATGATATCTCAGAGGTAGAACACGAGACTCAGTACAATGGATGCCGATTAATTAAGAAATAAGTTCAAGTTCCAGAGTAGTTGTTATATACTTTTATTTAGTAATTTATTGTCCCAGTTCACAGCAGAAGTTCATAATATGCAGAGTACGAACGTTCACAGATAACCATACAAGTGCAGAACAGCGCCACCATCGTTTACAGATTATTTATGTTTCAAAACTTGCATCGCAGGAAATATGAAATGTGCCAACCTCCCACACCGGTGGAGAAATAAAATAACAAAGTCTAGTTGCCGATGTTGGGGTTGTCGTCCCGCCCGACGCGGCCTAGGCGAGCATTCTTGAGTGGAGACTGACCTGAAGCACTGCACGACCTGAAGTGACTGCTTGAAGGGCGACAGGAACATGCGTATTTGTGCTGCCTATCACCCCCTCCCTCTCCTGAGATAAGGGACTGGTCACGCACGCTCTCAACAAGTTATCGAAACTAAGTGTACAAAACTAAGACTGTCAACGCCGTCAACATGCAGATAAACTATATTCTTGTACAACAAAACTTGTTGACACATTCTGAAAAAAAACTAAATAATGCTGACGCTTAAAGAAAACTGAAAACGACGATGTTCGAAACGAAACGGTAAACAGACTCCTGATAACGGTAAAACAGCAAACGTCCGCCAGATAAACAAACTGTTATGGGAAACGAACCACCACGCCTTTAATTTGAAACCCGATAAAAATATTACAAAGCTTAGCAAAGCTTAAGAAAAACTAAACAAAATTGAAACATTTGTCCAGAAAATTAAGAATACTGCGTCATTACACACTGTAAAACGGTGCCTTTTTAGTACAACTGTGTCTTTCTTGCTGTATCATTGTTATAGTGTTGTGAATAAAACATTTATACTAGAAATCTCAAGTTTCATTACAGAAGAAACCCATAAATCTCAGCAATAACAATAACAATAATAAAAAAAAAATGGTTTTAATGTATTACAGTAAAAATTTTAAAATCATAAACCCAACATGATTTAGTAATAAAGCCTTCCACAAATTGCAACTTCTTCATAAATGCAGATAACTCCTATTGTGTGACATTTATAACACAAAAAAAAAAAAAAAAAAAAACCCATAAACAGTACAACTGAAAATAAGCTAAAATTTTATCATTTCCAGTTAATGTTATTTATTAATTTTGTTATTCTATATCACATTTCTGAAGCATATAGCTTTAAAATTACTGTAGAAAATCTATGAATTTAGATGTTATGTTTGTTGGCACTTCTGATGAGGAAAATCTGAAAAGTATTTGTAAAAATAAGTACACATGAGTATGTGAGTATGTGTATGTGAGAATTAATGACAAATATAAGAACAAAAGAATATGTGGAAGTAAAACGTTGAAAGATACAAAGAGAAAAAGAGGAACATATGCACTTGTATAAATATAAATAGTGAATAATCATATAACAACCTTATTATTTCTGGCATATGCTAAACAAAATTAACTTTCTCAGAAATATTATAACCTTAAAACAAAAAATCTAAAAAAATCTTTAAGTTTTTCTACAGTCAGTGTAGTGTCCAGCAGCACTGCCATAACTAATCTGAATCAAAACTTAAATTTTAACTCTTACTAACAAGGCTAAAACATTTTGAAAGCTATTACTGTGTGTATATAGCACTCTCATATACCTTTTTAAAGCAATGAATTTTGCTGTAGCATGACAAGCTGCCCTTGAAGTTTGTATCCTCTTCAGAGTTGCTAATTTGAATTCCATAATGCTGAATAATTTCAAGCATTTCAGGCAAAGACTGCACCTACAACACACACATAATGCAAAATCAATATAAATTTCTACACATGGATCATTAAATCAATAAATTACTCGCAGACAAGCAGTTAAGTAACTAGCGAAAATTAAACAAAAATGTATATTTTAACAGGTTATGTGACTATTGCAATGATAAAATATATCACACAGACAACAGAGTTGGCAATATGGGCATACTAATGGTCCTTTGTCAGTAATGTATTGCACCCCCTTGGGCCTGAATACATGCACCAATTTAGTTCAGGAGTCATAACAGTCAACAAATAGATAGCAGTTGTCCTATATTGCATAGCACTAATGAGACTATGCAGCACAACCGGGTATGCTTGTTTGTAAACTCTTAACTAAGAAATTGCTGATTTTCTACAACCATAGTCTGCAATAAACACTCGTCTCTTGGTGATTTACAGCGCCAACCATATCATCACGACAAATATTTAATTTACTTAATGCCTAACAAAGGCCCTGACCACAGTACATCTCTCACAGCTCTGAGAGTGCTAGACTATAAGATTCCATGCTGCTGACAAAAAACCACTGACCCCTGCTTTGGGACGGGAGTATCGCCTGTCCCTCTCCAGGGTGGGGTGATGCTCCCTTCCATATGTTACTTAGTTTTTCCATTATATTGTCTTTACTGTGTAATGACCACATCAACCTTGAGTAATGATACAATGTTTTTTCTTTTGCAGATTAATGGCACTATATCTCACATTCTGGTTTTCCTAACCTTCAACATATGGTCACTTAAAAGCTGAAACCCCACCTGGTGTATTTTTTTTCTTCCAAACTGAGAGAGCCTGGAGACATTTGACAAACATTAACTGCTGCCTTTGACAGTTCAAGACAAAACATTCCCACGTGTCTTTCCTTTCAAAGATTGTCTCACCTCCACTGCTTCCATCCCTTTTCTTGATAATAGAAATCAGCTCTTAGCCTATGTCTGGATGGTGTCCCAAACCATTTCTTAAAGACCCATTTCTCAGTCACAACATGCCCAGTACCACTGTCTTGTACCCCGACAGACCATCTTACCACTGATGTACTCACTTCCATTTGCATGCATGCCCTTGGTTGAATGCCCAGCTGGGCACATGCTGCACCCATTTTTTTGGCTTGTCTGCCATCCCTATTCTTCACACAACTACATGCTCCCCTTATCTATTATTTTGCCCCTAACTGCTTGTACAAAATTAACTCTTTTCCGGTGCACATTGCCATTTCTCTGGCAACTTTGTCTTCTACAAAATTTATTATTAACCATGGAATGTCTGCTTTTTTCCCTAACAACTCACACACTACTACCCCTTTTCTTACTACACACATGGTAGCTTGTCTCTCTACCCTCTCAGAACCTAGATTTATTTTTGTTTGCAGTCCGTCCTGTTATTAGATAAGTATTTTAGCATTTCCCCTAAGCACGTACTTGTCTCCTTTGTGCTTGCAGTATTCACCTTCTTTCTTGTGCATGTTGTCACCTGGCTATCTTCTTTTCTCTCAACACAATGTATCTCTCGTCACAACTCGGCTATATCAGTGTGCAACTTATCGTCTGTCCACGTAGCGTACTCCTTAATGAAATCTGTGAATTTCTGCCCTAATCGATCTTCCATTCACATTTCCATTTGCTCCATTCTCATGACCGTCTGTTCCATTCTTGCTGCCATCCAATCCAGATGTGCACCCGTTTGCTCCATTGTGTTTGGATTAATGCACTAATTTTTGACATTAATAGCTGGAACTCTCCGCTTAGTGCCAAGTGCGGTATACAAACCAAGTGGATTGACTACCACCACTCTTTATATCCTCATTACGCATGCCATTGTCAAACAAAGTAACCAAAGGAACCCCTCCACTTTCTGTGCTGCCTGTCTGTCACATCGGTCATTTTAGGTGGACTGTCTCGAGCAACAAAGGTTTGCCATATGTCTCATTCCAGCATTCCTTATTCTATTTTCCTGGACATACTCATTTAATTTATATGGTAGCATGCAAGATGACCAGATCAGCATGCACTACACTATACAAAACACTACATTGATGTGTACTATTATTCTTGCTGTCCCGTTGACATCTCCACTGCTGCTCTTGGCCCTGGAAAGTTGTTTTAAGAAAACTCAGCCTACCAATGTTAATGACGATGTGGTGCTGTAGATCTATTGCTACCTAGGATGCCAAGCCGACCTTCACGCCACCAGACGCAAAGCTATGATGGCTCCCTGTGCCTTCCGCCGCCGTAGCTAATGTACCCTCATGCCGTCAGGTGTGGGATGCTGCAATGGTCTCCTGTTGCCTGCCGCTGATGTACTCAACCCTTGCCCCCATCAGACACTACTGTTGATATATTCTGCTGCCTTCCTATGATGTCTGCACACTCGTCTCAGTGTTCAAGTTTTTCTAAAAGTATATTATCTTTAACACAGTCAAATGCCTTTGCTAAATCATAAAAAATACTTGTGACATGTTCACAGTTATTCATTGCTTTCAGGATATCATTTATTAGTTTGTATACAGCTTTATTACAAGAGGAGTTCATTTGAAAACCATATTGGGAAGGTGTTAATATCTGATACTTACTTAAATGATTCTATAATCTTTTGTACATTATTTTTTTTTAACAATATTTTAGAATGTTGCTAGCAGAGTTTTCAACTTTAGTTTTGTCACATTTTTTATATAAGAGAATCACTAGTGGATGTTTTAATCTATCAGGGAATAATCCATGCAGAATATAGAGCTGTATTACAAATTAAGCTTCTGGGTTCACAAAGCTGAGATGAACAAAGCTTTATAACTTTATTATTTAATTCATCATAACCACATGAATGGTTTATTTTAGACAATTTAGTACTTACCTCATTTCATGTGGGGGTTGTAAGGTAAAACCTAAGTCTGAAAAATTGTTCAGAAAGGAGAGTTTCACAAAATCAACAGGATTCCTCATAGTATGTTTCTTATTTGTTGCTGTAAGTTTATCTGCAACATTAAGAAAATGATTATGATATTCATTGGCAATTTGAACATTATCTTTATAAATTGTATTGTTCATTAGAATTCCAAACTGGGTATTTGCATTTTTATGTTTTCCTTTAGCAGTTTCAGTTTTGACTATGTCCCAGACCATTTTGATTTTATTATCTGATTTCCTTATTATGTCATTGTAATACATATTTTCAGCTTTATATATAACCTTAGTTAATCTTTTACAGTATTGGTTATAATGATTTTTATCCTTCAGCATAGAAGATTGTTTTAATTATGAATAGAGAATTCTTTTGTTTTTAAAGGATGTTATAATGACGTAGACCACTCCTGCATGGTCTGACACGGCCACTGTCACTGTGCCACCGGGATGCCCTCCCCCGTATTAACCGCACCAGTGCAGCACACGGAATGCTTGCCCATGCATCCCGAGACACAACCTGTGTCATTCACACGTGAATAAGTCAGGACCCGCCCACCTCGTGCACCAGTGCAGTGCCCGTAATGCTCGTAGAGCAAACATTTTAATTACCATAGCAATCAAGTAGGAAATTATGTTAGAAAATCCAATATAATTTGTGGCCTACGGGAAAATGTTAGTTTAGTCCGCCCTTATGGCAGTACAGAGTGACAGATGAATAATCATTCAGCCATGTGCATTTTCATTAGAAATAGAATAAAAGGGTTGCTATATTCAATGTGTTTAATCTAAATTTTGAGAAATATATTAATTTTGAGAAACATATTAAGTCTTTAATTTCAACTTGACCATTCTGGTCGCGAGTGCCCCAGAACTTGACAGACACAAACTTCTCACGTAAAGTGTAATTATTTTCATATACATCCTCTGTCCAATCAATGTATGTAATTAGTTGCTACGGGCTTATAAAAGTGTTTTACAGCCTCTGGCATAATCTTCGTGTAAATTTACGTAATTCAACAAGAACCTTTCAGGGCTTAATGCATACACTGTTTTAAGTGTTCTGTCAACGAGGTCACGTAACTAATTTACCTCGCGGAGTAGGATGAGCTCTCGGCAAGGGCACCACTCGCCCGCGCCATCTCCGGCAGTCTGATTCAGCGGATCATGGTGGTGCACATGCATCACATCGCGGAGGACCTTCATACTTTGTGCTACCCACTTCAATGCAATACACTAAAGTAAGTGACCGGAACATTGTGCTTTTATCAATCGCATCTCCCACATTCGCAGCACCCCTTTGTACGCTAATTTTCGAACCCCGGAGGTTTCAAATTGCCATTAATTATTTTTGCACTATTTTCAGCATTTTTACAGTTATGGCCGCTGGCAGGCCTTGTCAGCCAGGCTCGCTTCAAGTGTTATGTATATGTCGGTGTACACGCACTTACGGAATATAATTTATTGGATAGTTAACAGCATTTTCATGTTCTCATTTAGTAGTGTTGTACTTCGGGCCCTGGTTTTATCCAGGAACTCTTTAACGTCTCATGGAGGCATATCATACTAATAGCTCAAACTGTAATGGCGATGCATCCACTGGGGAGCCTAAATACCCAGTTTACGTCCGCGATCCTGAGAGCAGAGATCTCGTACTTACCAGGTGAGTTGGCGTTTACTAGGTCAAATATCGGAATATTTGTGTTATTTCAGTTTCCGTTAACATGAACACTGAACACCACCAGTATTTCATTGACCTGTATATTAGGATCATTAATATTAGTTAAAAATCCCCATGATTCAGACTGTAACACACCTTTTAATTGCAATAATGTCTCATTGCTGACTTTTCTATGATTTATGGTCAATTACTAGAGTTTTATACTTAAATAGTTGAGCATCATGATCTGATAATCCATTCGAGCTGAAATGTCTTGCATAAAGAAACTGCATTTAGATAGATAAAAAAATTATCTATTAAACTACTTGTGTTGGCTTGTATCCTTGCAGGAAAGTGGATAGCAGAAACAAAGTTATATGTGCCCATAATACTATCCAAACACTGTTTTTAAGCACTATCCAACAAATAGTTGATATTAAAATCTCCACATATTATAATTTTTACTTGAGGTTTGAACAAATTATGTAACAAATGGTCAAGCTGATTAAGAAAACAGTTAAAATTATCCAGAGGTGCTCCATAAATAGTGATAGCAAAGTATGCTTGATTATTCATTTCAACATTTATACAACACTCAAAACTAGATCTAAAAGAAGTTTTGTAACATCAGTATTTTTAAAATTTATATAATGTCTTCCAAATGTACAGACATCATCTTGTTTAATATTCTTCCGACAAAAAGATTATGCAAGTATAAAGTCTTGCAAATAAATTTAATATATCTCAGTTTCATGAAGATGAGTTTCTGTTAAACATAAAATATATATTTGGTAGTTAAAATCCTCATCTACATAGTCAATAAATATTCCTAATTAATCAGTTTTGTATCTCATAGATCTAATATTTTGATAATACGTATATATTTAAAGAGAATTTGCCTTTATCTTGCCTAACATCAGATACGGGCTCCCTATTTACAGTTGCTTAATTTACAACACTGGAATATATATATACACACACATATATAAATACATATACATCTGTGTGTGTGCGCGTGCATGCATGTGTGTGTGCGTTCGTGCATGTGTGTGCATCTTTTCAAGAACGAAGGCAACATGGGTGACCGGGGTTGGCTTTCAATGAGCTGTAATCCCTGTGAAAACTTTCTGTGTAGCGTGTACAGGCACTCGCTTTTACTACAAGCTTGCTTCACGCCTGCAAGTGTCCTACACCATCACTACTACAACCATAACGAGTTATGGTTGTAGTAATATCTACTCCCTTCTCATTGACTACGATGCCTGATATTTGTCGGATATATGTACCTTGTTACATGATTTACGGATAAAATGTAAACATTTTAAAATATAATATATTTCACATTACATTTGTAAATATCACATAGGAATATGTAATAATTATGTATATAATAAATTGTCTATATATATTATTTTAAATTTGTATGTACATTTCATAAATAGGTTATATATGCCTACACATATATTAAAATAATATATTATAAAATACGTTTATATATTGATGATATTTGTGTGTTTTCTAATTATCTGTGATTCCTTCTCGTGCAAAGTGTGAGTTATAGTGTGCTCCCTTATTTTTTTTACATTTAAAATGTATGGCAGAAGGCCTTCTGTGAGCATAAGCTAAGCTCCATAAAAGAGTAGTAAAAAAATGTTCCTCCAACGAGATGCATTGTTCACAAAGTGTTTCATAAAGTGAATTCAATGGGCAAGTTCGTACATTGGATGAATGGTTCGCGAAGTGCTTCGAAAACAGGGAGACATGCTTCTGGACATCAATGTTGGCAAGTGTGTAGCCAGTTTGAGTCCCAATCAGATGGTGCTAGTCATGGACATGCTCGTGAGCGTGCAATATTGGTGAGTTATCCAGCGTCTGTTTGCTTAGCACGAGAATTAGTCGGGCAATAACTTGTCAAACAACATTGGGCATGCGCCATATGACAAATGGTTGATACCCAACACAACATGCAATGAATGAGATGAATTATCTGCATATATAAATTAATTTATTCATGACTTAGATGTTAGCTGATATTCAATCGGCAGAAGTCAATCAACAGGAGTCTGACTCCAGAAGTCAGCTGGCAGGAGTGTTGTGAGGGGTTGGTCTTGTGAGGATCGGTCTGGCAGTAGTCAGTTTGAAGAATGCTGGCTGGGCGTATTTGCCACTTGTCTGCTTTAAGTATGACCATGAGCTCAGGCTGAGCGAAGAACTTGTCTGGCTGAATGGATGCATAAAAAAACTTAAATCCAATTGATGAAATATGTAAGGATAACAACATGTTTACAAACTTGTCTACAAACTCGAGCACGTGATTTATGACCGTAAAAGAGGAAGGAATGATACAGGACACTCATGGTCCATCTCAAATAATTACGGCTGTAGAAGTCCTTAAAGTCGGAGGGCGACACATATATTATGTGGGTTATTATGCAAAATACGTGAGTTAGAGGAACACAAATTGGTATACGGATTAATTAAACCAAGATCTTGGATGAAAGGAAGGTATGGCACGTCATACACGCCCCCATCATGTAAATAATAGGGGTTAGCACCCTTTGATTGCATGCAATATTTACGCAGTGAGGTTAAATTGATTTTGTATACCACCGGAAGAAGCAGGACATCATATTTAGCGAATAAGGCCCCCTAGTTGCAACTCTCTAGAACCCACCGTTTCTGGTTAAATCGCAAACTACGTGTTCAGTGATAGCAATACCATGGCCTGGTGAGTAGGCAACCCTTCCTGCACCCAGAGGAATCTTGCAGGGATTCCCTCCTGAATGAGTATGGCCAGGAACCAACATGCAGCAAACATATTAGCATTAGGAAATGTGCTACACCAAAGTGTAGCTGTGTAGGTGGCATATTGTGCAGCACAGGGTAGAAACGAAGAAAACAGTATGTTGGTTGCACTGGCCAACTGTGATCGTATCTGTAATAAACACATGTTTGGTGCATTCAGTGATGATGTGTCATGTACAATGTAGTCGGTGTTGCGATACCTTGAGACTAGTGATAATGACTTAACCCAGTAGCGTGACTCTGTACTAAAGTGTGTAAATGCATGTAAATTCAGTGACGTAGCAATGCATCATCGGTTCTGAAGGCAGTACCTAACAGCACAACAGAACAGATATTGCAATCATTCAAGATTATGCAGTTGGCATTTCACAACAAATGTTCAAAATGTGCCCCTCCAATGTCAATGAAGTAGTTCATACGGCGTACTAGAGACTGGTGGACACATTGAATAACTCCTGGTATGTCTCGCACTTGATCGTAGGCTGCCATGACCCTCGCTAACAGGTCCTCTTTAGATGCCACGGGTGTCTTGTACACACATGCCGTAAGAAATTCCTACAGCCAGAAGTCTAAAAGCATAAGGTCCGGAGAGTGTGGTGGCCAAGCTAGAGGCCCACCCTGTCCTATCCAGTGAGCAGGATATGCTGTGTTCAGGTGGTCACGCACAATCCTGGTGAAATGGGGAGGTGCAACGTCGTATTGCAGACACATCCGTTCTCTGATGGCAAGAGGAACATCCTCCATTAACTGTAGCAATCAGAACGGCAGGAAATCATAATGTTTCAAGAAGGCCTAAGAGGCGTATTTGAGTTCATGAGGGAAGGAGGTCTTAATAAAAATAAAATAACTAAATTTTATTTTTAATTTATTCACACAGCTATTATTTACAGCAATAAATTATCTATCTCCAATATTACACTTTTTATTTCTCAGTGAGCACTATTTTCAATGTACTATTTTAACTCTAATTAACGTCCTCCTTAATGTCTCTGTTTGGTTACAGTCAATTAACTCATACTCATCATTAACACGTGTTTAGTCTATCTGTTGTCAAAATTTGTAATCTCTTTCACTCATGCATCCAGTACAATAGTCCAGCCTGCCAGTTGCATAAGAGGCACGCTTTGTAAACATTCCTTTGTGAAAAGCAGCTGCGCCTCTGGTTGCAACTGATAGCGTGCACATCCATTAATCATCTAATTACTTTGTCCTTCACTTCCACTTGCTCACTTGGGACAAAGCAGCGAGCATGTAACATTGCCCCCTTCTCAAGTCAGTTCGTCCCATTTAGAATCTGCAATGTCAGTACCTTTGTAGAGTGCCAGTTGGTCGATGGGGACAACCTTCAGCTTCTCTCGATAGCCTTGATGACAAATCTGAAAGACCACATCACTGATCTTCTTCAGAATCCTGTAGAGACCCTGCCATCATTTCTGTAGCTTCGGGCAGTACCCTTTTCTCCTCTGTGGGTTGTGCAGCCACACCAGTTGTCCTTGTAATACCCCCCAGACATTCTTCTATCATACAGCATATTCATCATCACTATTTATTCTGAGGTGCTGCCGAGCAAATTCATGAATGCCAACAGGTCTGTTACGTAATTTGCTGGCATAATCAGGAGCTGCAGCTTCCTGTTCTGTCGGTCGTCTAAACAGCAGGTCACTAGGGAGGCGTAGATCTCTCCCAAATAGCATCCTTGATGGTGTTACCCGTGTGGACTCATGAACTGCCGAGCGGTAAGCAAGAAGAAACAATGGCCCTTTTGAATCCTAGTCCTTTGGTTGTCTGCCACAAAGATCGGCAGGTACTGCTAAAGAATGCGGTTAAACATCTCAACCATCCATCTGACTGAGGGTGTAAAGCTGTAGTCTTAGTCTTTTTCATATCACCAAAATTTTTGCCACCTCCTGGAAAACCATGGCTTCAAAGTTTAAGAATGGAGTTCTAGTGGCACCTCAAACCTAGAGAAGACATGCTCTATAAGTGCATCGACCATATTATGTGCTTCTTGGTTTGGGAGGGTAATGACCACAGGCCACTTAGTAAAGTAATCTTGGGCCACCAGTAGATACAGGTTACCTCTCTCTGTGACAGGCAAGGGGCAAATAATATCTACTGCTATCCTCTTGAATGGGGCTCAAACATTGTATTTCTGGAGGTGACCTTGTCCTCTGGTCCTTAGGCCCTTCCTTGCAGTGCAGGTGTTGCACAATTGGCACCACTTCTCAACATCCTCCCAACAATGACGCCAGTAGAATCTCAGTCTAACTCTGTCAAGGGTCTTGTTAACACCAAAATGCCCACTGGCTGCTATATTATGCAGTTCTTTTAAGACTTTAGGAACCCTGAATTCTGGAAGAACCAACTGTAAGCGTGCGTGTTTTCCATTATTACTTTCCCAGTTTCTGTAACGTATGCCATTCTTCAGTATGACGGAAATCCATTGTGCCCAGTATGCTTTGACTGCTGCAGTCAGACTAGATACCTCTTCCCATTTTGGCTGACAGTCAGCTTATTTTCACTTTAATAATGGCTGCAAAGTGGGATCTTTCAGCCTTGAATTCTTGTCCTCCATACCTTCAGCGATTCACCACTCTTTTCATTCTGGCATTTGCAATGATGAAAAAATGGCTCACACGGCCTCCTAGACAATGCATCTGCATTGCAGTGAAGGCATCCAGATCTGTGCTGTATTTCAAAATTATATTCTTGAAGATGCTGTATCCACCATACTATTTGACCTTTGGGGTTCTTGAAATTTAGTAGCCAGCGTAATGAAGAATGGTCTGTTCTTTGAATAAAATGTCTACCATAAAGGTAGGGATGGAAATGTGAAAATGCCTTCACCATGGCCAGAAGCTCACTGCACGTAAAACAGTCATTTCTCTCAGGCTTAGGGAATACCTTACTGAAGTATTCTGGTAGTCTTTCCTTCCCATTTTGAACCTGAGATAACACAATTGCCTACATCACTAGCATCAGTGTCCAAAATGAATTCACCCTATCTTTTTGGGAAATCCAGGATTGCTGGAGATATCACAATTTTTTTTGGTTTACTAAAAGAATTTTCACACTCAGTGGTCCAATGAAATCTCCTTTTTGCTTCAGTCAGTTAATGTAGTGGCTTGGCGATCGTGGCGAATAGGCAATAGGTAATAGGCACATAATCCCAGAAAACTCTGCACTTACGTTTTGTCAGTTGGTGTAGGCCAATTTCTTATTGCTTTGGTCTTCTCGGGGTCTCTTAGGAACCAGTATCAAGTTGGCTGCGGCAACTTTCTTGAATACAGAATCTAAGCATGATAGGTGCTCTTCAAATGCCCTTCCTGTCATAACAATGTAATCAAGGTAAACTTGACAGATATCCAAAGGCAGGACTTTTTCCATCAGGCATTCGAAGGTGGCAGGGCATTACATAGCCAAAAGGCATAACTTTGAACTGCCAGGTTCATTTCCCTTGGACACAAAATGCAGTCTTCTCCTGGTTCTCTGGGGATACCTCGCACTACCAGTACCCACTCTTCATGTCCAAAGAAGAACACCATTGCGAACCTGCGAGGCTGTTCAATGTGTCATCTATCCTTGGAAGTTGATAGGAGTCTATTTTTGTCACATTATAAAGCTGGCAATAATCTACACAAAACCTGAGAGAGCCATCTTTCTTCTTAACAAGAACTATGGGGGATGACCTTGGCCTAACTGATGTTTCTTTCACATCTAGATCCTTAATTTCCTCTAGAATTCCTTCAACTGCCTCATGAGAAGCTAATGGCAGTCGTTTTGGTGGCTGCTTTATGGGTCTGGAATCTCCTATATCTATGTGGTTGCAGGTCACATCAGTCCTTCCAAGGTCATTTGGTCCACACGAGAAGGCATCCCTCTTTCTCTGCAGTAATTTAGAGACAGCCCTCTTCTGTCGCCAGTTAAGATTTTCTTTTGTTCTTACTAGAAGTTCCCCCAGTACTTCTGGTAAATTACATTCTGTTAGTTTTACTCTAGAATCTTCTGGAACACTTAGAAGTACCTGTGTGAGATGCTCGCAAACAAGTATCACGGCCCCCTCCTCAAGAGGAATGGCATTATAGGACAAATTTATCACTCTAACTGGAAAATTGTCAGAAATAGAAGAGACCAAAGTCCTTGCTACAACGACTTTACCTGGTGGGACACCAATCTTCTTGGCTGGCTCAATTGGACCCAAACCTGCCTGTAATAACCATTTCACTAGAAGCGGGCAGCACATTGGGTTGACCACATACTACTGGGTTGCTAATTGGAGAGGACAAATCATGCCGTGTTGACACCACCAACCCTGTACTACCTTCCCATAGGACACCAAGTCGAGTATTCACACAGCATCCCAGCCGACGTAGTACATCAAGCCCTAAAAAGACATTCATCCTCTATTTCTGTTATGTAAACATTGTGCTCTATGCTGAGGTCACCAACATTCAAGATCACTTTTTCATAATTTCAATTGGTGTGGTCTCACCTATTACTGTAGTCAAATAGCACCGTTCCATACTGTTGTCGGGTGATCGCTGGAGGGAAGGCCCGAGAATATCTGTTTTTACTACTATTATGGTCACCCAGTATCGACGACCATCTGGCAAGGAACATAATTCAGGCTCCCCTCCACCAGTATTGCATCCCAATCCTGTTTTACTGACCGTACATGTAAGAACATTGGGACCTTCCCTCCAGCAGTCACTGACCTTTGCCCTCTAAGATTGGGGTTTACAAGTTTTCCGAATGTACTATATTCTCACCTGCCTCTCGCTGCTGCTGCTGCTGCTGTTGTGGGCAGTAGGCTCCCAGGTGCCCTGGCTATACAGATGACCAACACTCTGGCCGTTTGGGTGTGGGGCGGCAAGGCTCTGTAGCATGGACTCTGGAAGCAATGTCCCTCATAGTCATCTGCAACTCCCTCAGTGTCTTCGTTATTCTCTCTTCGTCATCTTCGTTCAGCATCACTGCCCATACTGGACGTCAAGGTGCAGCCCCCTGTCTTACTGACTCCACCTCCAGTGCTCAGGCCAGGGCATGCATGTTGTGGGGTGCAACCAGACGTACTGCTTGCCGTACCTCTGTGTCGGCGGTGGCATCAATGAAGAAGCCGACTGTGATGATGTCACACACCTCCTCAGAGTACCCTTCCAGAGATAGTTGAGACAGCCTCACAATGTCTTGCCATAGCTCCTGCAGTGACTCCAATGTTCGCTGGGTGCGGCTTTGCAGATGGACATGGTGGGCATGTAGTTTCAAGGCCGACACCAGTGTGGGGTATTGCATTCGATGTTGCTCTGGCAGAGATTGTAGTATGCACTGTGCGGGGCCTCTCAGTACAGCTGCAAGGTAGTAAGCCTGCTGTTCATCTGACCAGCCATTTAGGGTGGCGATTATTGCAAACTGGTGTTGATACTCCCGCCAAGAAGTCTGGCCATCGTAAGGGGCGGGTTTAATTGAGACCCCCTTCCCCACTCCTGGTTGCGCGACATCAATGCTGCAGAGCTGCTGGCTATCCTCCGAGGTCACTGTGTTGGTGATGACTCGTATTGCTTCCCCACTTTTCTCGGCTGCAGGTTTGATGGTCGTTGAACTCCGTTGTTGAAGAAATTCCTGCCACTTCATTCTTCAGTACACTCATTTCCTGTTCCATTTCGTTCTCGACACTATACAGTGTCCGCTATTTTATTTATGTTGTCAATCCTTTCATTTACACTGTCCACTTTTTAATTTACACTGTCAATTTTCTTGTCCACAGAATCAACTCTTGTATTCACCAACTCGCTAATGCCCTATATTTTCCTGTCTACACTTTCATTCCATGTAAATTTTCCTGTCTACATTTTCATTTAGTGTCTATTTTCTTATTTAATGAATCACTTACATTTGTTATCTATTTACATTCTCGTTTACACTTGCTATTACTTAACTAATTTGAGTATATACAGTTTCATTTATACTACTAATTTTGTTATCAAGGATAATAACACTTGCACTTATTTGGCTACCTAATACCTCAATTAATGCTCACAGTGCTTCCAGTTGTGAAGACATTTTTCAAGTTAACATTCACTGTGATGGTTGAACAAACAAATCTTAATTATTTTTGCCTACAACTATTACAATAATTAAATTTGTTTTAAATTCACTAACTACTATTGTAATGCCTAACTTAACTTATAATTGCCTCCATCCCAATTCTGACACCAGTGTTACAAGAACGTCTGAGGGGTGTATCTGAGTTTGTGAGGGATGGAGGTCTTAATAAAAAGAAAATAACTAAATTTGATTTTTTATTTATTCACACAGCTATTATTTACAGCATTAAATTATCTATCTCTACTATTACTCTTTTTATTTCTCAGTTGCAACTATATTCAATGTCTATTTTAACTCTAGTTAAAGTCCTTCTTCATGTCTCTGATTAGTTACAGTCAATTAACTCATGCTCATCATTAACATGTGTTCTTTCTATGTGTTGCATAATTTGTAATGTCTTTCACTCACACATCCAGTCCAATGGTCCAGCCTGCCAGTTGCACTATTCGCTGCGCCGATGCTCGTGGTCGCAGATTTTCCTCCCACTGGTCACTTATCTTCTCGCTCGTCGTCTTTCGCTCAATACCGCAGCCGCTCATCCATTCAACAACTGCCGGCTCAGAGGCCCAACACTGGTTTAATAGCCGCTGGCCTTGAACTTGAAGGTTCGCCACACCCCGATTCTAGCTGAGAGACACAAGGTCAGTAATCCAGAGCATTTTTCAGATGTCTCAAAGACACCCAATACACAAGGTCGGGAGCGGCACGCACCCTGATAGTCATAATAACAGGAACGCTTTGTAAACATTCCTTTGTGAAAAGCCATTACGTCTCCGGTTGTAACTGATAGTGCACACATCCATAAATCATCTAACTACTCTGTCTTTCACTTCTACTTGCTCGTGTGGGATAAAGCAGCGAGCACATAACAATAATATTGAAATCCTGACACAAGTTCGGCAGCAAGAATGGGCCAATAAAATTGTCCCCCCCTATAGCAGCCCAAATGTTGATGGCAAAGCGGTGCTGGTAGCTTCTCATTACAGTTGCATATGGGTTGGAGTCATCCCACATGTGGAAATTTCTACTGTTGCAAAAGCCTTCCTGTGTGAACGTGGCTTTGTCTGTAAACATACAATCGCCAAGTAATCAGGGTCAATTTCACATTGCTGCATGAATCATCTGCAAAATTGTAGCCGAGGGGCATAATCTGTTGGCCCCATTGCTTGTACCCTAAGCACATGGCATGGTCGCAGCAGATGTTCATGAAGGATACACCATACTGTGCCATTCGATTAATCCATTCACCACACAATTGCGCGGGTGCTCGTTGAAGCATTGTCCACTATATTCTCTAAGACCATCTCTCCACACTGCGGAGTGCGGATGGTTCTCTGTCGACCAGGTCCACATTGACGCTGAAACGTGTCTGCTTCCCATAGTCGCTGTGTATGGTGTACGAATGTCTGGTGGTTCGACTGACGTTATGGAGGGTAACTTTGGCTGTACACATGCGCAGCTGCCCTGCTGTTGCCTCTCACTTCACCATACACCAAGACCATTTTCAGTCATTTCAGAATTTTGTACTCGCCCATGTTCATGTCTGCAGTACCTAGTGAATCAAAGAAGTGACAGGCTGCGAATAACAGGCCGCTTGGGCAGACAGGGCAGGAAACTACACTGCTCAGGAGGGGGGAAAGGGGAACTGGCTAACGTGTAACGTCGTGCATCATACCACCAACGTGTGTTTACCACTGGGTGCACAACATGTTGCCTACTCACCTGGCCATGGTATTGCTACCACTGTAGTCTTTCATTTACGTTTTACATGGAAACAGTGGGTCCTAGAGAGTTGCAACTAGAGGGCCTTATTTGTTAATTATGACATCCTGCTCCATCCGGTGGTATCCACAATCAATTTAAACTCACTGTGTAAATGTTGGTTGTAATCAAATGGTGCCTACCCCTATTATTTACATGATGGGGGTGTGTACTATGTACCATACCTTACTATTATTCAAGAACTTGGTTTAATTAAACCATATACCAATTTGTGTCCACTGACGCAAGTACTTTGCATTATATCCCATGTTATATGCTTGTCGCCATCCACCTTTAAGACCTCTACAGCCCTTATTATTTGAGATGGACTATGGGTGTCCTATATAATTCTTCCTCTTTTCCGGTCACAAATCACGTGCCCGAGTTTGTACACGTTTCCTAAACAAGTTGTATAGAGCAACAGCTATACAGAGTAGATACTCATGTTGCTAGTGTGGAAACAACTTCAATATGCTTGTAAGGAGACATCAGTGATGAGACAGTGACTGTGAGGAGACAGTGGCTAGGAGTCGGTGGCTGTGATGAGCAGTCTTGTGAAAAATGTAGGTGTACAAGTTTTTTTTTGCGTGAAAATGGCGCAAGCCAATGATTGTACAAAGTCTACTGTGGAGTTTACCTTTATGAATGTACCTTATCCCACTGCTGAAAAATTACATTGAAAACAGTGTTGCCACTGTGGAAAGATCTTCAGCAAAAGCTGTCATGCTCGTAGACATGAAAAAAGCATATGTTCAAAAGGACCAACCTCAAAATCACTAACATGTACCATCTGTGAAACAACATTTTGTAGAAGTGATAATTAAAAATAACACACTAGTACATGTAAACGTAATGGTCCTTTACTTGATTCGAGACAGCATGCATTAAACTTATTGCCACAAGACAAGGATATGGCTAGCCTTCCTGCTGATTCGTCGAGTAAACTAACTCTGATTCGAGCGCCCATAACATTAACTGAGCCTGCATGGTGTTTCAAAACCGTGGGCAATGAAACAGAGCTAAGTGAAGGAAATAAGAGTGAGTATTGCAGAAATTTACTATGAAAAATGTGAGCCATATAGAACTTCAGATGTTGTAAACAACAAATAGGCTCTGTTAAATTGTAAAGTGAAAAACAAATAAGTTGCAACTAGTCATGACAATGAGAATAAAAATGTGCTGTGTAAAATACACAGAAATGGAAATATTCTACTGATGATGAAGTGGAGACATCTGCAAAGAAAAAACGTAATGGCTACTTGAAGTTGGAGTAGAAGAAACATGGATTTAAACCAAGTACTCTGGCCTAGTGGTATCTCGCAACCTATGCATCACAGAAGAACAATACATCATATAGTATATATAAGCATAATGTTAAATGGTTTCTTTGACACAAAAAAATTCAGTTTTTCCCTAGCAAAATTATATGAGTAAACAAGTACGTAACCCATGGGAGTCAAGGCCTATGCGAGTTATTATTTTGCGTGAAACCTAAAAATTGTACTGAAGAAGATTAAGAGGAATGTAAGAAATGAAAATGAATGACTTGATTGATAGACTCAAGACGTTTGATAGACCTCAAAAAACATGAGGATCTCTCACACATTGCTGAACTATCTTCAATCATCCATGAACTGAAGGATCTGGGTTATATCAGTTCAGATTGTTGGCTACTATCCATGATCTGCAAACATCAGAGAAATGTAAAGATCAAATGCACAAAAAAATTAGAAAGATAGAATGTACATAATATGTAAATAAATAAAATTTATGTAAACATAGTAATGTATGTTTAATTTATTATACAGTTTGTTCTGCTTCTCTAAAAGACTTGTTAATTCAGTGGTGTATTCTACTGATTGCAGGAGTCTCTTTCAGAAAAATTTTGATAAATTTAGATTAATATTGCTTGCTAGTTAAACTTTCTTTGTATGGCACTTTTGTATGTATACCAGTTTTGAATATACTTGGCTTGTAAATTTAAATATACAATAAACTTCCGATTAACTGTGTTAATTGGGACCAGAGAAAACACGAATAAGCAAATTTGTACTAAAAACCCGGATAATCGATTTTACACATTTTTACTATTAATGGAACAATGATATTGGCTCTGAAAATGGTGATAAAACACTGTACCTATTATACATTTCAAAGCAAACACAAATCACGCATTTAAAATACTGTACTGTACGTACTTTACGATACAATACTTTATCTGATATTTATGTTGCACAGAATGTAGTGTAATTCACGGCACATCGAGTATACACAGCTTATAGCCTGCACCGGCACCAGATGGGCAGCACGGAGCGATAAGCAGTGCGTTGTGTTTGTGTGTGTATGTGTGTGTGTCGCTTCCTCAACGTGTACACAGACCCGTCCTTGAGATGGCAGAGTGAGTTTAAAGTTTAGAATGCAATACAGTAAAGACAATAACGAGACTTTAAATGAGGCAACCAAGCATTTAAACAATACAGTACATTCCTCATTTAAAAAAAATAACCCCTACAGTACAAATGCAGAAGCCAACATTAAATTTTGTCTAAATTCATTTATTTCAAAGTTTGTAACAACCAAAATAAATTTTACAAAAACGTAAGCACTTGCCTCTATCAATAAGTGCAGGCTGTTTTCTCATTCAGTCTCAATAGGCTGGGTTGAAACGTCTTAGATTTCTATACATATTTAATTACTAGGAGCTTATTTAAGTTTTACAGACTTACACACACATTAACACATGCACATGTGCATGCATGCATGTACGCTCACACACACACACACAAAAGTTTCAAAATTCTGAACTGTTAAGTTTCTTGTAAAGATTTAAACACTTGATATGAAAAATGTAAGAAAAGTTAAACGGTGCCTTTCTTGAAACAGTCTGTAATTTTTTTTTTGTTTGGCACGGGAATTGATGTTTTTGTTTATAACACACCATGCTCAAATTTGTTATTATTTATAACTTTTCCGTGATAGTTAAAACTGTCCTTTTACGCTTTCTTGACGTTCCGAAAAGACCCTACAAGCAGTGAACAACACCATGCCAGAGCGATCGATAAACTTGCAATTGCAAGATGTGGTGTTGGGATGGTAACCGAGATGAGTGTGATCACATACACGCTTCAATGGGCGGAAATGGATGACTTACACAGGTCTCTGTGACAGGCTGACGGTCTAAAGAGATAAACATCAGCTCGTGCGGCACAGTGATAGGCGTATATGGTATCGCTGCTTTTTAAACGACACATGTTACAGCAATGCCTTACCGCAGAAGTTACAGTAGACTTTGGAAAAAAAAAGCCAAAAAGCAGCACAGATAAGCCGAAAACAAGTTAAGCGAAGCACAAATAAACGGTAGTATATTATATATGGCACATGGATTACTTTAAGAAATAAAGGTTTTTTTACATTTATAAATTTATTCAAATTTTTACAAAAATTAATTTAATACCTCAGTAAATATTTGTTTCAGTATTTTTTGTACACATGAGGTCAGCATTTAAGAGTCTATTTCTGCAATAAAGGGAACAGCATCATTTTCTGCGTGGATACGCATGGAAGGTCCACAGGCTGGTGGAGTACCTAGAGGATGAGTCACTGCTAGCATAACTGCTGCTGGAGTACATGAGATGTGGTTCTTGGTTCATGAGCAATGGTCATTTACAAACATATCTGCATTATTTATAAAGTCCAGCTTGAACTGACATGAATGTTTTTGGGGAAATCTAGTTTATTGAAGCAGTTTTTGCCTGTTATGGAGCACAAAATTGATGCACACGGCGTATCCATTGTTGGTAAACGACCAAGTAGAGTCAACTCCCAATTTTCCGGGGTAGTGACTGGTTAAGGGTTCACGGATAACCGATTTCATGGTTTAAGCGATGGGGAAAAAATGTTTACTTTAGGCCTACATACTGTACATGTAGGTTATGTAAACAAATAATATAGTCATACACGAATTCAATTTTTTAACAGCCAGTGTGTGGCAACGTCATATGATATTAACATCATCACATACACAAAATTCTGTATCAGCTGATGCGAGAACGATTGTAATAAAATTTCACGTTAGCTATTTTGACAGCCTACATTAGCCCAACTGACATCAGAGAAATATGTGGGCAGGAAGATCGTAGACAAAATTTATATATATTTAATTTTATATTGTTATAATACAGCTGTTATTAGTGTAACAAATTAAACTTTGTTCTAGAATAATGCACAGGTGTTTAAACAAAATGGAAGACAGTATGCAATAGTTTAGCTTCATTTATGTTTTCATCATATGCCGTAGCTACTGCTTGCTGCTAACATCGCCCCATGCATGCTTCATATTAATTGAAGAGGCCGGACATCTATTGCAGAGTATTTTTCAAATATTTTTACACATTAATTTCACATAATATATTTCAAACCAGAGTTGTTTTGAGCCCACACGAGATGAAAAATTCACTTTTAAATGGATGTTCTAGATACACCTATACAACACAGCAGCAAAATAGGCGACCATGCTGCTATCTATCGGCCAGTGTGTGCGGCTTGCTTTGGAAACCCCACACCCCCATGAAATTAAACGTTTTTCATGTGTAAAGTGCAAATATGCAAACAAATTCTTAGAGTTTTAAATTTTCCGCAAGCTCTATAAATATTTTAACGTAACATATTTCCGTGTGAAGCCATTCTGCTTGCTAATAATTTGGATTTGGCCTGCAATTGCCAAGCGTTTCCAAGGCTAGCTCGCCATTTTTTTTGCGGGGTCGACTCCCTTCCCACTACAGCAACAAAGCATAAATAAATGTTATTTATTAATTAAAACCACGCATTACGTGTTGTTTGCGTAAGAGTCATTCTTGCGGCAAATAATATTTATGATAATGTGATAGCCTGTCATCCAGTCGTACTAGGTGCCACGGTTAATTTATAAGCCTCTGCATGTACGAACAACTGTAAACTACAAGATCTCACCTTTTTGAAGAGCAGATGCGAGTTTTAATCGTGAAATACTTTATTATTATGAATGAAAATGTGCTATCTGACAATTTCCCTGAATTCCTTATACTTCCTAGTTTCAGACATATTCACTGTTAAAAACGTGTGTAAATATACTACCAGAAAACTTTTAACATTAAAATAAATCAGTACCGCATCACTTGACTGCAACCAGGTAATTAACAGAATGCGCATGGGTTATTAATAGCAGCGGCGTGCAACTGGCGGCAGCTGTTCAATATTTGACTTTGAATTGGTGGCTCTACAGTTAAGCCACCCACAGTAAATCAGTAGTTGACTGTATGTCTTGCTTACTATTTCTATAATAGCATCGCATAAGAAGGTGCTAGCTTCGGAGCACAGAGATGAATGGTGTAATTACTATCTTTGCACAAGAAGCTGGATACTACCCTGGAGGTTTCGTATGGTGAAAATTCATTCCACTATAGACAGAAATGTACATTCTCACTAAATAATTTAAAGTGTATTGAGCTGTAAAATCACCGCATTCATTATTAAAAGTAATACTATTATGAACATAATTTAAGACTTCACGCACGTAGTCATAGCAAGTGTTAGGGTTGTACATTATGCATGGTGCTGACTCTGTGCTAGTAGGATCAGACAACAGGAACACTTCTTCATCTTCCTCGCAGTCTTCAGAATATGGTTCATCACCATCATATGCATGGTCCATGATGGCTGGGCTGACTGACTGACTGATGGATTGGTTGACTCCTGCTGACAGCAGACTGAGCAGAAGAAGACTGGCTGCAAACTGGTACACAACTGGATGATGTCATGGAGGGGAACGGATGAATCAGTATGAAGAGGACTGGTATACTTCGCATGTAAGTGGTGAGCACATGGTTGTCCAAACTAACCTGCCCTTGTTGAGAAATGATGTGTGACTATAGCCATCACTATACTCCTTCCAGCTTAATACTTCATTGCTGTTTTGCTGTCGCAACCCAATGCTCCAGTCCATCACAGCTTTCTATTCACTGTGGCATACCAGGTATCCAGAAGTAAACTCAGCAGTAGCCCATGGTAATGTCAGGCAGGAACTGTACAGACATGTTGATGTGCTTTAAGTAATATCATAGCTAATGCTACGAGCCTTTTCCTGCTCTTTTATATCAGCTTCCCCTTCACCACTGTCTTTCCCCCCACCCCACCACCATTCTGGATGGGCCAGTGCTTGCTCGTGATGCCTCCTGGCTCATTCTCTCTTCCATCTTAAGTTATCATCATCAGTATAATCTATACTCCATTTTTCTAAGAAGCTGAGGCATTCTGTCAAGGACATGAACAGTACTGCTCACATATGTTACAACTATGCTCTAGGTTCTTGTAGATTAGCTCAGAGTTATGTAACGGCATGTACCTGTACTGGGTTCGTAAATTAATAATAGTAATTTTTTCGGGATAATATATTTGCAACCACAACTGCTGTCCATAACCGGTAGGCAACGAAGACCACTTCTTCAATTCTGAACACTTAGGTAAGTGAACTTTTCATATTATTATATTCCACATCTCCGACTTACCAACAAATATTTCCTAAGCAAGTGGTTTTGTTTTTTCTGTCCAGCAGTTTCTGTGAGAACGGAGGCTTGAATTTACTGCTGTCTGTGCTGTCATCGGCGTAGGCAACTTTGATTTCCCTGACAATCAATCCTACTTGCACTGTGAATCCCTGGATGCTAGAGAGCATGACAGTAGCTGAAGAGCAACTGAGCTACTTTCATAAATTATAACAGTATTTTAACCACTTTGTCTCTCAAATTGTATGTAGCCAGGTGGTCGTGGATAATGAGGATGTAGGCCTCAAGTGTTGGCGGGACCTGTTGTCCATAATAGTAATTTCGATCCTGTAATCAATAATGCCTGTGTGTAAAGACCGATGTCTTTTTGACTCACATCATGACCTGTGAAAATACTAACACAGCTCTTCCTACATGTGCTGACTTAGGCTATCTGATGCCATGCAGGTTGTGAAAACGACGTGAAAGCAGATATACATGCGTGTGCTTGTGGACTCTAATTAACCTATGCTGCACAGGAGCAGACCTGTGACAAAGCTAACACAGCTCTTCCTATGCGTGAACAGGTTTTGCAGATTTTTTTGCTGAAGTCTACAGCATTGAGAGCAGCCTACCAAAGACTTTAATTTACGTGATTTCAAAACATACAAATATAATGAACTATGTATGCTTGGATATTTAGATACAAGTATATAGTATGTTATTTCATACTATCTCTGGACCTGCGAGCAAGTGTTACTTTGCTTCCTAGTGCTAGAAAATACATTCGTCTGGTCCTCCTACTGTTTTTTCTCATTACTATTTTGCATCTGATGCTAATATATTTTTGAGGGAATATGTTGTAAGAAAGTTCCGGGAATACGTTGTTCCCCGCGGACAAGCACATTAAAATTAAAAAAGGTTTTCTTCACTACAATAGGAAAAAATAATGACTCTCGTATGGTATTTATAATAAGTCTGATATTTACATATCCAATGTGAGGTAAGGAGGACTCAAAACTTTTGACTTAAAATAGCACAGACAGCAATCTCATATATACACCATGTCAGTATGCAACAAATATATTATTCGCTGCTGACAAGCATGTTAAAATGAAAAAAATTATATATATATACAGGGGATAGACAAAATAATATGAACACCTGACATATACACAATATTTATTAATTAATAAGGTGTTGGGCCACCATTTGATTTTAGAACAGCTGCAATTCTTCGCGGAATAGATTCATAGAGTGTCTGAATAGTTTCCAACGGAATGTTGTCCCATTCTTTTACCAAAACATCCACCAATTGCTTCAATGATGTTGGAGATGGAAATCTGCTCATCACTTTCTGTTCTAAAACTCCCCATAATTGTTCAATTATGTTGAAGTCTGGCCAGGGAAGATGCTTGATAATATTCTGATGCTCCTCAAACCAAGACTGAACATTTTTGGCTGTGTGTATGGGCGCATTATCATCTTGGAATATGGCAGTGTTTGGCAGCAATATGCTAGTCATGGTAAGAACTTCATCATTGAGGATGTCAAGATATTCATTCGCAGTAATCCGGCCAGTGATGTGAATGAGAGGACCAGCTGAATACCACGATATAGCCGCCCAAATCATAACGGAACCTCCCCCATGCTTGACTGTAGGAAGCAGGCAGTCCGAATCGTAGGCTTCTTTTGGGGTTATCCATACATAAACCCAGCCGTTTGTAGGAAACAATGTAAACGATGATTCATCGGACCATACCACATTCTTCCAATCATCAAGTGTCCAGGTTTTATGATCGTGGCACCACTTCTTTTGCAGATTAGCGTCGGATTCCATTATAAAGGATTTCGCAATTGCAGCCCTTCCATGAATGTTAGCTTTGTGGAGCTCCTGCCATACTGTTTTTGTCAAAACAGTATTACTCAAGTGAGTGTTGAGTTCTGCTGTCACTTTTGCCGCGGTAGGTTTATGTTGTCTGACGATAATTCTTTTTAATGTTCGTCGGTCTCTGTCAGTTAACTTTGGGTTTCGCCTACTATTCCTCTTCGCCGATTATGTTTTACCATGTTTTGTGTACGCTGTCATTACCGTGGATACTGTCACTCGTGAAACGTTAAACAATTCGGCGGTTTTCGTCACAGACGCTCCCGCTAACCGAGCACCAACGATTTGCCCTCTTTCGAAGTCTGAGAGATCACACATTTCACCGATCGCTTGTTTTAAAGGTCGCGGAACAAAGCGTATAATACACTGAAATATAACCTACAAGACTTGGCACTTAAACTGTGAAATACATAGGCGTCACATTATTTACACGGAAGCAGTGTTGCCAACATGCAACAAAATGTATTATATTGCATGGTGTTCATATTATTTTGTTCATCCCCTGTATGTATATATACACACACACCCGAGGGGTGATTCAGAAGTCATGGCAACTATTGTTTATCTCCCGACAATGAACCAACACAGAAAATGTATTACGTACAGTTGAAAGTGTACGACACGTAAATTTTAAAGGATGCAGGAATGTCCGGCAAGGACTAAAGACAAACATGGCTGCTTGAAATCACAGTTAAATTGATTCATTCTTGTACAAACTGTAAACAATAATGTGAATGGGTACGTATCGTACATGTACGAGCTGTTTAACATTCTTCAAAGTAGTCTCAGAGGTTGCCCACAGTTTGTTGCCAGCGATGAGGTAGACAGGAAATACCATCGGCTGTATGAGATCTATCAATGTGCACCACCTCTTGTCGAAATGCTATGACTATGTCTGCCTGATATTATGACTTATATCTCAAAAACTAAGCTTCCTACACCAAAATGCTTGAAATTTTACCCTCACCCTACAATCCCCTCCCCCACATAAACATTATATTCTACAAATATGTTTCAATAATAAAAAATATTTTCATTGGAATTAGTCTAGTATGTTAGGCTTAGTAAGTTCATTCTCCATGAAGATTACTGAATTCATCTCATGGTCACTTTTAATTGTGTTTGTCTTGTTCCAAATTATTTTTTGGCATAGATATGCCAAGTGGGTAGATGCAAATATATTTTTAATGTGTGACAAATTAATTCTATTACCTAGTAATTTTTATTGCTACAGTTTTTAATTTGTACTACAAATTAGTTGATACAAATAAACATAACCTATACAGATGAACAAAAAACCATTTGTTCCTGCTCCTACCCCACCTTCTCAGACATACCTTATTATTAAAAACATTTAAAATATAATGCAAATTAAATAAATAATAATTCACTACATTATACTAAAAATAAGAGCATATATAGTGAGATGACAGTTATATGTTTATATCAGTCTCGTTGAGACTTGTTTACCTCGAGGCACATAATACTTGTAATAAAATCAAATATAAAATATTTTCCGGATGATGATGATGATGATGGACGAGGTGACAGTGTTGCAATCTGTATACCACATTTAAAACCTTACTTCCCTACCTGTGCTGATAGCTAAGTGGTCTAAGGTGCCTACATGCCGACCTAAGGTCCAGCAGTTCAATCCAGCCCTCCTCCAGATAATATTTTAAGCTCTGGAAAATAAATTTAAAATAGCAGCGCTCCTAGTGGTCAACTCCTGAATCAAAGATGGACGGATTGAATGAAGGTGAGTAATCAGGCGCACTCTAGCGATGATGAGAGAACCAACATGGCGGCCAAGTGAGAGCGACAACAGCTCCTGTAGCAGGCGATAGTTGAACAAAGAACGTGGGGATGACATCCAAGTTGGTAGACGACAGTGGCACACACTAGCAGCAATAAACAACATTACCAGCACCAGTGATGCACTGTAGCAGATGACGAGAGAACTACAGCATTTGACATCCACGATGGCGAGTGGAAACAAGATAGCGGGCAGAAACAAGATGGTGGGCAGAAACAAGATGGCAAGCAGAAACAAGATGGCAGATGGAAACAAGATGGCCAACAAAGGTCAAGGACACAAGATTGCAGAATCCAAGATGGCGGACAGCACCAAGGCGCTACAGCCTCCAGTCCTTGGACTTGGATCGACTATCCCTATCTACTGTAAGTGTGGTAGTTCAATTCTTCTCTTTATTAAAGTGTGCTTGTATTTTTCTTAACTTTGGCACACATTGACTGGTTGGTCCAGGCGAGCCTCATCATGTTGAATTAGTCTGGTCATTGCATGAGTAGGGGGTGGAGAAGTCTCCATAATTTCTGTCTCTTCACCAATTTCTGTATCAATTACATTAGTTTTATTTGTCTGGAACATAATGTAATTAGTTAGTTTTAACCCAGAAACCATGCCGGCCCAAGCCTGTCAGCTCAATCACGCTGGGAGTTTAACTACAGTAATTATCGTGTAGGCAGCATGTCTTGTTTGCATCAATGTAGGTTGGTGGTGTACCTTGACCACCACAACTGTGTAAGACCCTCATATGAAAGTATTTTGTGAGTAAATCCAGTGTTGATAACAACGTGTTTTACTTCATGATCAGCCGCCTAGTGGTCGTATAAATTACTTTGTGGGTGCTCTACCCCTAGCATTACTGGAACTACCTATGTCCTAACAGCCTTCCGCGTTTTTTTGGGCATGTGAGATGGCTCACAGAACAGTCTCACCTTATTTAGTGGCATCTGAGAGGGCCTACACTCTCAGCAGGCCAGCATAACACAGATTAATTAACCACTCTGATATAATCTTAACAGAGGATCCTAGGAGAGGAAACGAGGGCCTACGGTCCACGACCTACATCACTCTTACGTTCCTTCTGAGCTGGCACTCTTACTTCAATAACTCCGACGTAACCCTGAATCCAACAACCATAATAAGTCTTGCTTGTATTTCTTCTCTTTGCTCCTGAGGCCATGACACCTGTCAAAAATTAACTCTTGTTTTTAAAAATCTAGGCAATCAGATACTCTTTTATAAACCTCTCATTTAGCACCTCTATAATTATTTTGAATGCAACCCTTTCACAGACACCCTAAATAATTATATTGTAATAATTTTTTCCTTTTATTCAAATTCTAATTGCATTATTGATTAAAAGTGATACAGTTACAAATTATTTTGTGAAATTAATTTAACTGTCAATTAATTTATAAATTAGCCATACAATTATTTATTAACTAATTTTTGTATGAAACTGATCTTTTTATGTTACTATGAATTGCCATTTTGTATTACTCAGTTATGACTTTTTTCATCTTTAAATTATTGTCTCTGTAGATTACATGTTTATATTTGTATATGTAGCCTAAATGTTATAATTTTAAATATAAATTTTCTTAGTTATTTGTTAATAATTACTCAACAAGATAGATAAAATGGTAATTTTTATTACATTATTTAAGCACTCAAAATGCTGCAGATTTCAAAACGTATGCTTACACACTTCTTACGTTATAGACAAACTACTAACAGGTTTAGTCCAGACAGTCGTTGAGCAATTTTTAAAATTCATACCTCTCCAGAGAATCGAACCCACCCCAACTAATTGTGAAAGTGCTCTGTGTTGTTAGGCTTATAATTTGGGAACAGAAAGAGGGGCTCCAGCCTTTATTTTCATTTGTATAATAAGCCTTGTGTTGAACATATGTATCAAGTCTGATGTACGGTTTAAACTCGATGCCTGATAGTTCAAGTTGACCATAAAATCCTCTTAACTATGAGCCCTTTACATGAAAACCAGGCCACTCACAACAATTATGAAACCTTCACGTAAAAATTTTGTTCCTTTCTCTACATTTCATATGCTTTCATCCGCCATCTCTCTCTTCAAATACAAAACTCATGTCTCTTTTTACACTGCAACTTTTCTAAAATTTTGTGCAAATGTTTGTTAAATAAATTTTTTTAAATTGTCTTTCATTATTAAAGAAAAAAAACCACTCAGTGATATCAAGGAAGAATCTGTGTGCCAATCATCAAAATATGAAAATATGATCCTGATTGAATGGGCAATTTCTGAAAAACTGCTTGATAAGTTTACAGGTTTATTGCACACTTCCAGCAGTATATCCCTCTCACAAGATCATCTTCCAGTACTGAGTCAGGAAATAAGCTCCGCCCTGTGGCTTCAGTTGGTACTTCATGCAGCATAGCAACTGAGCCTCTCTAGATGTATAACTGTATATAACATCATGGTGCAATGACATGTAGTGTAAGTATATATATTATATATATATTATATAATATTGTATATATACACACACAGTCGAATCACATTATTATGACCACCTGCTAGAAGTGCCATCTACTGCGCATAGCCCATGACGTACAGCCCGTGACATGGGCTGGTGAAGCGGGTATATAATGTGACTGACAGACTGGCTGTACACAGTAAGTTTCCTGCTGTCATTGGTAAGGGAAACAATTTAACAGAGTTCCAAAAAGGGATGATCATCGGCTTACAGTTCAAGAGGGGAGGGGGGGGCAGCATTTCAGAAACAGCACTGTTTGTGAACAGTTCAGATGCCTCTGTCATAAAGGTGTATCGTCAGTGAACGAATGGCACCATTGGGAATAACCGTTGTGGAAACTGCGGAGCTCCACGCGCCATTGATATCCGAGGTGAACGTCGACTACAATGGTGCGTGAAGGCCAACAGACAGGCTACAGTGGAACAGTTCCCCATCCAAATGAACCAGGAAGCACCCAGACTCGTGTCTTCCACCACTGTTCAGCGAACCCTTCTGCGAATGGGGCTCCGAAGTAGACGGAGGGTGACTGCACCCATGCTAACACAGGTGCATCAACAGAAACAACTCGAATTTTCTCGACAGTATGGCGATTGGACCGCTGCTGATTGGCAACGAGTAGCCTTCTCAGACAAGTCATGGTTTCAACTGCATAGAACGGACAGACGTCAGCGGTTCTGGCAAGAAAGTCTGAGAACTGACACCCTGCATCCATTGCTGGACAAACACAAGGCGGTAGGGGCAGTATTATTGTCTGGGGAATGTTCTCGTGTTATTCTCTAGGTTTCAACATTCATGTGGAAAACACTCTTGATTGATTTGGTTATGATTCCATCCTCGGCGATCAACTCCACCCGTACTTGATGATGTCTTTCCTCGGGATAAGGGGATATTGCAGCATGATAATGTGCCTTGCCACAAGGCTATGTGTCCGCACGTGGCTGGATGAGCACGATCAAAACTTCAAAGTTCTTCCCAGGCCCCCAAACAGCCCCAATCTCAATCCAACTGAACATCTGTGGGACCACCTCGATTGTTGTGTTCGCAGTCTGTCATCTCTGCCATGCACCCTTCAACAGTTGTGGGATTCACTGCAGACAGCATTGCTCCAGATACCCATGGAAACCTATCAGCACCTGTCTGAGTCACTGCCAGCTCGTCTAGCTGCTGTCTGTGCTGCAAAAAGGGCGGTTACTCTGGATACTAGCAGGTGGTCATAATAACGTTATTTGACTGTGTGTGTCTCTTTATATATATATATATATATTAGTGACTTTGTCAGATTCATCCTGCATGTGCATTCATTCACACAACCACAATTTATTTTTTTAAATATTATGTGGGTTTTTAAACTTATTGCGTAACCCTTGTTTTGATGATAAGCACAGTCTTGTACTATATGAACCTACATTTTGCGATGTATCGCATTTGTGTTAAATTTATTCTACGACTTTAAATTTGCAAATAAATAATTTTACTACAATTCGTTAACTTTGTTAAAAGTATATTTAAATTTTCCATTGTGTTGTTGATTAACTACATCACAATTTCAATTTATACTGTAAAATACATCATTCCGATTATAAATTAACATCTTTATCATTTCCTGCGAACCCATGCATTTTTTTTCAGCAATGGAGTTGTTTACATTATTACGATGAACTGTCAAAATATTTCCTTCACTCAAATGCTTTTCTCTCTGTAGTAGGCAAAATTCATAATATTCGGATTATAAAAGGATTGATATTTTTTTGTTCATATTTAGTGATTATACACAGACGGCCAAGTTCAAAAGGGAAACAACTATAAAATCCCTGTTTTGAGAAAAACACATTAAAAATTTTTGTATTCAATAGGCAGCGCTAAGGTCGTTAAAAAATAATTGTTCTGTCTAATCTGAAACTATTGAAATTAAAAAAAAAATTGTTGCTATTTATTTATTAAACTGGCTCACAATAGCAAAATGAAAAAAAAAAGTTTCTTGTTACAGCTATGAAAATTAGTGACAGAATAAAACATGATTGATTGATTGATAAATTGTGTTTATTGAACAGGATAAATACATGGAATACAACAATGAGCATAAAAGAACAAAACATTCCAGCCTAAGCGGCTCTTCCAGGTTGACACAACCTATGGACCAAAATACAGTGAAGAATAATGAAACAGACAAAACTTAAATCAACTGAAGAAAAAATCAGCAAGAACCCCCATGGACAGAAAATAAAAAATACTGGATAAACACTTTGAATTCTTTAATGGTTATTATGATGGTAATTTAACATTAAAACAAAAAATAATAAATACCTTAAACACTGGCAAAACAATTTTTTTTATAAATATCTTAAATGGCAATAGCGAATGTATGAAATATGGATCATTATTTTAAAACACTTTACAAAATGTTCTCTTGTGATGATCACTCATTTGAAAATGTGATTTAAAGGTAAATGTAATAACATTATAAAGATAATTTTTATTGACACATAAATTCCCAACAATCCAGATAATCATTTTGCTTCCCTAACTAAAAGTAACAATGTTAAATAAATGATTTTTTTTTTCATTATGGGAGATTACAGGCTATGTATAAAATAAAAAACTGTTCATCGGCAGACATTATTAATGACCATTTTTATTCACAATAGCTAATGGATTGGAAGGCAGTTTATCAAAAAAAGGCTAGTGCACATGGAAGATGGCATTATCTTTGCATGGAGAAAGAATGAGTGAGTGAGTGAAGAGATTTGGGCGGCTCTTAAGAGCGAGGTCTTGAGAGCCGATGAGGGTGATTGAGGTGAGTATAGAGCAGCGTCAGGATGCAAGGGCACGGAAAACGGGAGATCCCCGAGAAAACTCGCCGACCAGCAGCAACGTCCGATTCCCACTTGTGAAAATCCGGTGGTAGTATATAGCACAGACAGAGATAATGTTGTGGATGGATTCGCAGTGTCCCACCCAAGCAGAACACTTCCCTGACACAAAATACTGACAAAAGCAGGATGATGGGCACCACCTTGTCTACCAGGCTAACTCGCTCGAACGAGTATGAGTGTCACTTAAAAAAAAATGTGCTGCTGTTGACCACCTCTACACTGTCACTAAGTAAACATCGCGACTGAGCGGGGCTGTTAGCGCCATCTCTTACACGCCTGCGGTAGGTAACACACTTTAAGCATGATAAGTGAATGACAGAACGTTTACCTGAAGTGGGTCAGGTCCTGAAACACTTACATAAAGTGGGTTGGTTCTTTATAAAGAAAGATACAAAATTCGCTTCACTGCTTTATATAGAGAAAATAAACACATTACAATCCCACTCATAGCACAGAGCAGAAATTAATAAGTTATGCGAGCCTGGTGTCGAAGGTCCACCAATAGCAGATGCGGTACTCAAAGGTGAATTAATTTAAGGTAAAATCTCTGGGGCATGATGAGTCTGCAGAGATGGTGCCATGTCCAAAGGGGATGAAGTAACCAAAAAGTTCCGGTTGATTAAAACTATTTCACGCTACCATGGTCTAAGTAAAGGTATGATTTCCCCCAGTTACGTGAAACGCATCCTACATTTACGCCCACTGGTACCATACTAACTTGGTGTGGAGAGGCTGTGGTGAATCTTGCGGCTGTCTACCATGCAAAAAACAAGGGGGAAAATATATCCCAAGACAAAAATACAGAGTCTTACTTACGCTAGACACATAAAACACTTTAGCACTATAAACAACGATTGCAAGTTTGCTTTATTTGCTAGTTTTAGAACGTCTTTCCAAGTACTTTTAGCAAATTCAGAATAACATGGTAAAAATTAAAGAAGAAATCCAAGTGCAGGAAACATTTGCAAGGATCATAAATTACATGACACTTATGATTACATCAGAATACACCTTTAAATTAAACATTTTATCATACATAAAACAATAATTTGATAATGATTTTTTCCCCATGTTTGTGGCAAATGGCCAGAACTGCAAGGCCGTTTCATCATCTTTTTGCTAAATGTTCTGGAATATTATAATACGAGATCCTACAAATTAGACTATTAAAATAAACATTATAAAATACCTTCTTAATTATGCAATGCCCCAATTACTTGTGCAAAGAGTTTTCAGAAAAGCATGTGGCATTTTAGCGCAGCTAAATTCTCATGTGTCCTTGCAGTTCTCTGTGAGATAACAATTCTCCTTTCACTAATCATTATGGGGAACACTGTGCCATAGGCAGATATTTCAATAATTACAGCATTATAAAACTACCTCTTCTAAGTTTAATGGGATTGCTATGATTATGGTGGTTCTGTCATAGATGTTGATATACACGGGTCACAGGACCCGTTCATCTCGTGAACAAAAGAACCATGCACAGACGCACTTACTGCACCTGCTCCGCATGTCTCCTTCATGCACACCAATGCATTGATGCAGCATGACACGGTCAGGAGTCCGCTTGCCACAGCAAACCACTTCAAATGGCCTCTCTCGGGAGACCATTGACGTGCCATACCGAGACCCCAACTGGGGTTGGCTGGGCGGCTCAGGTGAAGCTGGAGCAGCATGCAGGATGTCGCACTAGATGTAGGCATAGGCATCCATTGGCTGTGTGGCGTGAGCAGCTGGACAGTGCCACTGTCATCAGCATTCTGTGATGTTGGTGGGGTGCAGCTGCCTGGCAGCAGCTATACAGTTGATGTGGGCGTGGCACTCATTGACTGACACGCTGGTGGGTCGGCATGACGGCTAGTGGGTCGGCACGACAGCTGGTGAAGGAAGGTCAGGGGCGGTGGGACACAAATCTCCCCTGATGCCAAGTGAGGATGAGCTGGTGCTGTGGAAATGGTGTTGCTTACATCGGCATCTCTGGGGGCAGGACAAGCATTTTGACAGTAAACAGCTCGTTTGCATGCTTGCACACCCCTCAGAAGGCTTGTGTTAGATGCAGCAAGCACTGTAAGGCCCGTTAGGAGTCGGTCAAACTCTCCACACCTTAGCGATCTCTAGTGCGGGCATCCTGAAGGGCATCGGGGCGCCGGGCATCAAACCGAGGCAGAAAGGTGCGGGCTGCTGGTCGTTCATTTCCACCAGTGAAAGGCTAACAGCAGGTGAGGTTGCCTCTACTGGTGCTGTTGATGTTTCACTGGCCATAGCTGATGTGTTAGATGTCGTAATGCTGGGCATTGGGGTGCTTAGCGCTGGTGGCAGCACAAGGTCATCGTGCATTGGATGAGCTGGTGAGTATGCACATTATCCTCTCCCTCCCACGATGTCATCATTCATCTTGAAGGGTATCATGGTGCCGGGCGTATGGTCATCAACAAAGAGTTGGAGGAGGGCATCATCTAGGTTGGTGATGTCACAGAGTGGTGAATTGTTGGGTTGGCAACCTTGCCTGCTGTTGTGCAGTGCCATTGGTACATGTTTTTTAGGCAGTTACACATACAGCAGCGGCAAACAAATTCTCTTGTTTGTTTTGTTAGGTCGGACCAGAAATAGGTTTACAAAATGTTACATTTTGTTTGTACAGTGCCAGGGTGGCCTGACAACTGATGGCAGTAGGCAAGGGTCATTACCAAGTTGTGCATTTCTGCAGGCACATAAACACGCCACTGTTCATTCTCCCTGACTGGGCAGGTTTCCAAGTGTCCATCAACAACATGCCTCTGCGGCACGTGCTTGTGTACACACTGTTCGTGGCATTACAACACTTCCTCCACACGGTGTTGTGACTGAATGACTTGTCTGTACACTTTGTCAGCTGGCAGTTCAGATGTGGTGGGTTCTTTACTTTGCAGTTTAATCTGTTGAAGTATGCTGACTTCTGCTGTAATTCCAGAGATAGGCGGTATTACACTATTCAACTCATCTTCATCCCTGGTGATTTCACTTTCACAAGGTGACATAGACAGCATGTCCCCGCTAGCTGGTTTTCAGCCCCTGGTACATGTTTGACCGTGAAGTCATAAGCTAGTAAAAGCATGAGCATGGATCAGCTGGTTAATTTACTGCATGCATCTTTTGAATTGTGGAGTAAGACTAGGTAATGATTATTGGTTTTAAGGGTCACACTTAGGTACTCCAATTACAGGCGGTAGTGTTTTAGAACCCACACAATAGCCAAGAATTCTCTTCATTGACTTAGTAGCATTTTTAGATGGGGCCGAATTTTGCATTGCCAAAATCAATGATGTGGCCCTTGCCATCGTCACCATATTGGAAAAGCATCATCCCAAACCCTTCCTGACTCGCAACCATATAAAAATAGTGGTGCCTGGTTGGATCGAGATGGCACTGACTGAAGCTGTATTTAAGTTCATTGAATGCATTTTGGGCTTCTGGGCCTCAGGGGTAGCGGCGGTTTAGTGAAAATAAGTCTGTAAGTGGCACTGTTACCGTGGAAAAGTGCTGAATATATTAAAGTAATCAGTCCGCAAGGCCGAAAAATTTTCAGAGTTGTTTCTGCATACGTTGTATTGGGTATTTTTGTATAATTCTAAGGTGTTCCTGGATGAAACAGTTACTTTCGGTATTCACCAGGTGTCCCAGGTAATTTAGGCTGGTTTGGCCAATGTGGCACTTGTGGTTTGCACATGTATGGCCATTGATAGCTAAGTATTCGAGTACTATTGATAGGTGATTGACGTGAAGGTCCGAGGTTTGTGACCATATTACATAGTCATCGAGGTAGGCCATAGCAAAGTCTCCAATAAGCCCATCTAGCACGTGCACCATCTAGTTTTGAAAAGTTGAGGGGGCGCACTTGACTCCAAAGGACATGGCAAATAATTAAAATTTGCAAATGCCTGGGACCGTGAAAGCGGTTTATGCCGGTCTGGTTGTTTGACAGGGACGTGCCAATATCAACTGCGTAAATCTAGTGATGTTCAAATGTTTGCATTTCCAAGGAGGTTCAGGGCTGCACCACCACCATAAGTGGTGGTGGTGCACTTTGTGTTACCTGGTTAAGCGGTCAGAAATCAATGCAAAAGCGCCAATTTCCACCTTTCTTAGAGGCAAGAATAATAGTTGAATTATGCAGGTTTTCAGATGGTTCAAAAACACAGTCCTTGATCATTTCATCCAACTGTTCATTAATAATTTTAAACTTAAAAGGGCCATAGTCCCATGGTTGAGTGTAAATTGGGTCCTTATGTGTGGATGGTATCACAAGTTCAGCTACAGTTGTGCATTTAAGCAGATCAGCAGTTGCGACACATCAGGACATTTGTTAAGGACCCCTTGGATTCCTTCATGGTACTGTTTTGACACTGCATGTTCAAAGCTGTACAATTCTACATTGGGTTCTGTAATATCATGGCGTCTGCCGAAATGGTACATAGTATGGTGTTTGGTCTTGCCAAAATGAATGTGGTCCGTAGCAAGTACAATTATGGTATCATGCTCAATTAATCAAGGAATGACATCCTTGCAAACTTCATCAGACAGTTAAGCAATCACTGATATGTTTACATCATGAAATTTGAGGGAAAAGGTTTCTCCAAACGTGTGGCTATTGTCAAACATGGTTGTAAGCTGAATGAGTTGGTAACACTGTTTGATGTCTGCTTTATTTCTAACTCTGTACATACAAAATTGTGTGATGCAGCCATGTCAATTAGGGCTCCTACACACTGACCACTTCAGTGGCGTGTCTGCAGTGGCACCACATTTCCTTGTCATGTGAGCATTTGCGTTTTACCCGCCACTTCAGAAGCGCCACTGAAAAAATACAGTATTCATAATAAACTTGCTGTATGAAAATTGACTGCTTCTGACTTTAATGTTGGTTATGTTGAAGAAGAAACTGATGACAAGTTTCGGAGTGGTCACAGGGTATGACAGATGAAAGTTAAATGTCTGTAGTGCGCCAGATAACCAGTAAAGGGAATCCACTTGGGTTAGCACGAGACTCTTGAGGTGGGCCATGGTTGAAAAGCCCGAGTTAAAGAACCATGTGACTCGTGTCTTAGTTAGGTTACTCGTGATGACTGATGTAGTTGAGGATAGTTATACGCCTGAACACACACGCTCTTACCAAACTGGGGTTTTGTGGCTCCCCAGCATGCCGTTCCAATGCACAAACATATAACACTTCAAAAACAGAAAATACACTCACGTGGTATTAGATAACGTGGCAGGTATTGGGCGGTTAAGAGGGTCTATCACCCTTAAACTCCTCGTGAAGCAGGAATAAAGTACACTCACACAATTTGATTTCAGAACATGAGTTGTATTACAGAAAACAAAAATACTCAAATAAAGCGGGTGTGTGGCCCGAGGCATCGCACTGGTCTATGCTCTAAGACAAAGCGTCGCATGGACACTGCCCAAATACGTTAAGTGAAAATAATGCCATAGGGGTTTCAGTCTACTCCGGAAGGGAGGCAAACTCGGGGGTGCACAAAAAAAAAATGAAATGTTCCGGTATAATTAAGTCTATGGAAGTTAAATGGTTGGGGCGCAAAAGTTGCTTTACCCTCAAGCCGCATGACACTACCTGCCCTGATGCCCAGTCTCACTAGACTGAGGAGGGATTGGTAAGGCGGTGGTAACATGACTGTCACCGCCCGCCAAAAACATAATTCCCTTGAATAAAAATGAAATGAATGATATGTGAATACATAACACTGATGAAGACATTACATTTACACTGTCTCACCACTGTTGATGTTAACGTTACAAAATATGATACAAATTACTGACAATAATAAGCATATGCACAAAACCCCTTTATTTGCTGAACAATTGACCCTGCATTAATTAAAATGTTAGTTTAATTTATATTTAAATTACGTGAAATGTTACAAAGAATTTCATTGTGACTCAGTTTGGATTTGGTGTCCCACTGCTAGAGTAAAAATATATTCTTTTAATTAATTATTCATGGCACTTACTTAAGACGTCACTCGGTGCTTCAATGTCTGTTTACTTATAGATAAACAATCCACTACTTTATTTGCAAAACGTTACGTGGTTTTTAAGATTCCACAACCACATGGTCGTTGCTTCACGCGTGCACTGCGGCGGTGGACATTCAGGGAAAATGCTACATTCAATTGCAGGAGCGTAGTAATTAATGTAGCTAATTATAGCATTGCAGTTTGGTCACTTAATTACGTATCTCTGAAGTTATGCCCTGTGGCACAGTTAGTGTCTATATTGACTGAAGACGTCTGTCTTGGGTTCCGTGGTCTTCGGTCATGCTGCGCACGGCCGGTGTTTGGCGAGGATAGTTCCTACCTGAGTCGGTAGATGGTGTGCGAGGGTCAACAAGGGCTATGGGAAAAGTCGTGGACGGCGTGACTGAAAAGGTATAGAAAGAGAAATAAATGTGTGGGTACATCCATTGTTAATTGAAAGAAGAAGGAAAGCTACTTAACTTCTTAACAATTTTCTTGGCACACTCCCTAAATTATGTTGACATACTGTGATAGTTTCACACATTTCTATTCAGTCTTCTTTATAATATCAACCAAACAGTTGAATTGTATCTGAATGTCTGGGCAAACCTTGTAGGCAGGACTAGATCTGGGGGAAAATAAATTTTTTAATTAAATATGAAAAAGATGAAATTTTCTTTGTTAAGCTAGGTATTTAATAGTTAGCATTCAGGTGCAATTATGTCCTGTTGAGTGCAGTCATTCAAATGTTATCAGTTAAAAGTGATTTTGCAACAGCTGAGTACTACCCATATGAAAATTGTTGCTAAAATTTTTAAGCCTAAATGAGTTTTTATAAATATGTGGTGAATGTAAAAAACTAATATAAGCGAATTGTGTAAAAATTAGAAAATAAACAAAACATTACACTGGCAGTGCTTCATGTTTATAATGACTGAAAACAAAACTATGCCTTTATTTATCAGTTTCATTTCAAAATTAAAATGCAATTTTCACTATAATATAATACAACTTGATAGCATTTATTATATAGGCTGTTCATGCTAAAGTGAGCACTTTTGATGCCCTAGTTACTTCTTTTCAGCCATTTTTTTGTCCTTTAACCACCTTTTAAAATAAATATTGCCATGTAAGTAATAAACACAGTGTGAATATTCCACTGCACTTGAAAGTTAACGTCTAAGGCTAAAATAAAATATATTTATTGACTATTATTCCAAATGAGAAGGCTTTCAAAAGTGCTCATTTTACTGTGAATAGCCTATAGCTTGTTTAATGTGGGAAAGCAAGTGCCTCCTACTAGTGTATGGGCACAAAAGCCAACATCTTCAAATTCATTAACTATTTTCAAAATATTTCAGTGAAATGGACTGTGGTGAGAATACAAAAATAGTGTTGTTATGCGCTCGTTGCTTTGCATCACTTCCCTTGACCTGTCCCATGCAAGCGAGAGAAGGAAGGTGTGAGGTGTTAAGGTCACTCAAGTAACCAGAGATCAGGCGATGATGAAAAAACCAGCTGCAGCATGCCGCCACAATAAGCCTTCAGAAATGCACATGCTCCTAACCTTGGGTGGATCAAATTTCTGCATTTATCTTACGGAATGATCTGGTTTAAGGGTCTAGCCTATTTCAGCATGACTCGTGGTGCAGGGAACATTTCAGATCAGGCAAGGCGAGATTATTTAAGCATGACAGGCCTCCAAGTCCACAGTTCTGGAGAGTGGAGAGTAGAGAGTTTACATGATTGTGCGACCTAAAGCGACCGAATGCAAATACCAGCAAAATAACGAGCCAGCAGAGAATCGAGTGGCATTGAGTGGCATCAAGAGCAACCATTGGGAGTGAATTCTGTGGGCTGCGAGAGTTGGTGAAGTGAAGAGAGAGACTGGAGGATGGGACTATTGAACTGGATGCGTGAGTCTAAGACATTTCCAATGATAGCAATAGACAGACTAAACATGTGTTAATAATGAGTGTGAATTAAGTGACTATAATCAATATAGACACATTGAGAAGGACTTTAAATAGAATTGAGACAGATATTAAATATTACGGTCATTGAGAGTAATATTGGAGACAGATATTTTAATAATATAAATAATAGCTGTGTCAATAAACTAAAAATCTAATTTAGCTCTTTTATTTTTTTAAGACCTCCATCCCTCACAAACTCGGATATGCCCCAATGGCATCTTGTAACACTGGTGTCAGAAGAGGGATGGAGGCAATTATTAATTAATAAATTGCAAATCAAGTTAAGCAATAGTCTATTAATCAGTGATGTTCAGAAAATTTGGTTGTTTGTAATAGCTGTAGGTTGAAAATTAAAGGCTGTTTTGTACAACCATCGCAGTGAATGTTAACTAGAAAAATGTCTGCAGAACTAGAGGTACTGCGAGCATTAATTGAGGGGCTAGGTAGCCAAATGGTAAGTGTGAGCACAAGAGGAGAGAGTAAATGAAACTGTAAGTAACCAAATTAGTTCTGTAATAGTAAATGTAAATCAAACACTATAAACAGTGTGAATGAGAATGTAAATTGTGTAAATGAAATGTAGACAGGAAAATAGAAGGCATAAGCGAGTTAGTTAATACAAGAATTGACTCAGTGGACAAGAAAATTTACAGTTTAAATAAAAAGTGGACAGTGTAACTGAAATAGTGGACAGTGTCAGTGGAAGGATGGTCAGGATTGAGAACGAAATGAGTGCAATGAAGAAGGAATGACAGGAATTTCTTCAGCAGCAGAATTCCAGTACCACCACACATGCAGCACACCACAGTGCAAATTGTAACCAATGCACCAACCTCAGAGGATAGCCAGCAGCTCTGCAGCATTGGTATTACGCAGCCAGGAGTGAGAAAGGGGGTCACAATTAAACCCACCCCTTACGATGGCCAGACTTCATGATGGGAGTACCAACACCAGTTGGAAATAGTCGCCACCCTGAATGGCTGGTCAGCCAAACAGCGGGCTTACTACCTCGCGGCTGTCCTGAGAGGCCCCACACTAAGTACACCCCACAATGGTGTCAGTTTTGGGGCTACGTTTCAGTAACCAATACCTGCAACATACCAACCATTCAAAATCCAATTTAGTTCTTTTATTTTTATTAAGATCTCCATCTCTCACGAACTCGGATATGCCCCTTTGGCATCTTATAACAGTATGGAATAATCCCTTATCAACCGCAGCTTCTTGACCACAGTTCTAACTACCCACAGATTTGATTTTGTATACAGTTACCTCAACCGCTGTAAAAGGATTCTATTATGCACTGTTCTCTATTTTCTTTAAAAAGGGCTTTTATAGCCAGAGTTGCTGTGTTTCTAACAATGCTGTCATTGCCTCCATTTATTGTTTGTTCCAGGGCAGCATAAGGCAATAAATAATCCTCCCCAAAGTCCTGGCAGGGGGAGGGGTAAAGGACATGGTCAGACATTATTTGTCTCTGTCACGGGTCACATGTGCCACTCTCGCCTTCTCACCCTTTCCACCCACACACCCCTTTTTGGAGCTGTCTCTAATGGTATAGAGTACCTGTATCTGCTCGTGGCTTATCTGGGGCAGGATCTGACACTGCTTTGTTTGCTTGAGCTGTGATGGTTGGAAGGAAGAGCTGAGAAGGAAGAAGGTACATCCGCTCCAGGGTTGCATTGGGCCATGTCCCAAAGAAACAGTTTACAATCTAAGCATTGCAGTACAACACTTAGTCACTTATTATCACTTTTATAAATTAAATATTTTTATAAACTCTAATACATTATCTAATTAATAATCTTGTTTAAATTTATTTTTGTATTCAACTGCTACATATTATTTTTCTTATTGTAATTATATTATTATTATTTAATTATTACATACTTTTACATTGTAAAAATAGGAATAAAAACATTTATAACTTTAAATAATAGCTTTTAACTTTTTTCTGCTTTTATATTATTTAATTTGATTAAAGTCAACTCCTGTTTTACCAGGGGGCGGCTTAGTCAAGATGCATCTTAACTGTGATACCACCAGTTCAACTGTTTGATTGACATTATAAAGAAGGCTAAATAGGAATGCGAAACTGTTCTGCATTGCTGTGAAGGCATCCATATCTGCTGTATTTCAAAGTTATATTCTTTAAGATACTGCATCTACCAGGCTATTTGCCCTTCGGGGTTCTTGAAATTTAGCAGCCACTGTAATGAAGCATGATCAGTTCTTAGGATGAAGTGTGTGCCATAAAGGCAGGGGTGGAAGTGTGAAATGTCCTTCACCATGGCCAGAAGCACCCAAGTGTCATAAAGTAATATCGCTCAGGATTGTGGAATATCTTACTGAAGTATTCTAGTGGCCTCTCCTTCACATCCTAAATCTAAAATAACACTGATCCAATGCCTACATCATTATCCATGCCTACATCAGTATCCAGAATGAACAAGCCCTCCCTGTTCAGGGAACCCAGGACTGGGGGAGGTATTATAATTTTCTTTAGCTTACAGAAAGCAACATTGCACTTATTACTACAATGAAATATCTTCTTTTGCCTCAGTTAGTTCATGCAGTGACATGACAATTGTGGCAAAACCAGGTACAAATTGATGGTAAAGCGCACATAAACACAGAATCTCTGCACTTCAGTTTTGTTGGTGGTGGCCAATTTCTTATTGCTTTTGTCTTCTTGGTGTTTGCATCAATTCTGTTGGCTGACACTAAACGTCCCAAGAAATTAATTTTCTTTTGAAAAAGGTAGCACTTTGGAACCAGTGTCAAGTTGCCTGTGGCTTCTTGTAATGATGCAGGCAATATTAATTGATATTTTCAGGAAATCTTTATTTTCTTTAAACTTTTGGTAAATGAAAGTAATTTATTCAGTGTTTAGAACTTTGAAATAGTAGTATTATGTACTTATTTTATATATTTTCGATTTTCAAAATTTATAATTTCATTTCAAGTAATTTTACAGTAGCAATGATTTTCATAAGGTGATGTAAAACCTTTTGCTTTTATTAATAAGCTAAGGATACATAGTTGGCTGATGTAATATGGTGCAGTATAGGAAGGATGACAAGGCTTGCGCTGTGGCGATGTGATGAGATACATGCCTGTGTTGCGAGGATCCCAGTCACTTCAGTGCATGTTTGTGCTATTGAAAAAGCAGTGCCATTGTCAGACACAATAATGTCAGGAAGGCCATGACTGCTGAAAATGTTCCTGAGCTCCTGTACTACTATGGCTGTAGACATAGGTGACACTAACTTTACCTCAGGCCATTTGGAAAATGCATCACTCACGATGAGGAATAATTTTCCTTGAAATGGACCAGCAAAATCTACATGTACACGGGACCAAGGATTTTGAGGTGCACTCCAGGGCACATGTGTCTTCGCCAGAGCTCTACGGTGAGACTGACAAATCTGACAGTGGTCGATGACATCCTCAATCTGTTTATCCATTTTTGGGTACCACGCATAGCTATGTGATATGGCCTTTGAGTGCACGACTACATCATGTGATGCATGCAGCATCTGTAGCAACTCATTTTGCAGTTGGTGGGGAATCACCACTCAAGTGCCACATAGCAAACAATCACGATAAATTGAAAGTTCAGATTGTCTGTTCCAATATGGTATGATATCTTCACTGGGTAATTCTTTATGCCAGCCATGCAACACGAAAAACTTCACTTTCACCAACACTCTTTTAGCACCCTTCACCTGCAAATGTTATTGAGACCAAGTTTCTTAAGGCAATGTTATAACTGTTCAGGCCACAGACACTTGTAGGTTTCCCAACTATTCACTGAAAAACTTGCATCAGTATCGACCTCCATGCGATGCTTGTTGCCATCCAACCAGAGATCAATAACAAGCTGTGCCTTGTTTAACAGAGCCTGCAGGCTGTATAACACATACAGTCCTTCTATATCATCATCCTCTTGTTTCTGTGCTGCATCTGATCCCTGAGCTCTTTTTAAAAGCATGTGAGTCTTTCCTGTACAGGTTTTTTTCTTCCTCAAATAAATGGGGTACATTACAAATTGCTCCTTAATTCTTTTTCTTGATGCACTCTCTCTAAATGTCCCCTTTTAGAACAATAGCGGCAGACAGTACACACATGCCTACATATTTCTGGTGTATGCTTCCCAGAACACCGCCAACACTGTTTAGGCGGCCTCTGCCTCTCCTCCACCTTTTGCCTGGCATTATCAACGCGTCTGTCCACCATCACAGCATGCAGTGTGGACCTTTCATTTTCAAGGTGGTTTAACTCCGTGGCTGTGCTTTGTAAGTCGGCAATATTTTTGCCAGTCACTTCAGCTGCTGTTGCGATGTCCACCACGTCTTTGAAAGTGAGTTTGTCTTTGGACAATAAGGCATGCTGCAGAGCCCAATCCCATACCCCACACATCAGCTGATCCTCCAACATTCTATCCAAATCCGGAAGTTACAGTGGGTACTTAGGCGCCGTAATTCTGCCAAGTATGCTGCAATGGTTTCACCCTCTTGATGGTCATGTTTCAAAAACTTATATGTTTCGAAAATTTCACTAGGTGTTGGCCCGAAATGTTGCTTGAGCTTAGTAAAAACTTCAGTGATGGTTACTTCATCTGTCTACTTCGGTGCCACTAACGATGAAACCAAGTTATACAATTAAGTGCTGCAGACAGTGTAAAACACTGTACATTTTTCTTCCTCTGTTTCGACCTTGTTAGCAATAAAATAAAACTGAATTCTTTCCCGGTATGTCTTCCACGCATCCCATCTCCCATCACACTGATGGTAGCCATATCTGCCACTCATAACAGATATATGCACACGAACAATCCTACTGTCCTCGTTGCCAATTTCATGTGTTCATTGTTACATTACGATCCTAGAGTCACATCATAGTGTTTTATGCATGTTTGCCATGTCGCCGAGTGCACACATTACCAGTCAAATCCATCACACAACAGCACACCTGTCCCCTGTCATAGCTGACAACTTACACACTATACAGCTAGACTATCCTTACACTACCACCTATTCTGCTACCATAACCTAGCTACACTCAGTATATAACAGGTATTACCACAGAATGCTATGAGACAGAGGGTTGCGGAGGTGAAGTTTGCATCCTAGCACAAAACTTAGAAATTAACCAAAAAACAATGGCAAAAATGATACAAGAAACTGCAACTGAAGAGAGTACAATAGATGCAAAACTAAGGTTTTTTAGACAGTGGAGTAGGACGAGGACAGAGAAGTTGCAAAACATTCCAAAATATAGTGCCCTGAGGCTGGGAAGCTAAAAGAGAATATAGTTATTTAATGAGGGAATTTTGAGAGAGAGGTTGGGAAACTTGGAAAAATGTAAAACTGTGATACTGGAAATGATTTTTGGAAAATGCAAAACAGGTAAGGATTGATTGACATGGATAGTAGAGTTTACTTGACCAAAGGTTTTGAAATTTGGACTGACAATATCACAATGAGAAGCACTGCTGATAAAACCACTCCCAGAAGTGTGTGTGAAAGGTTGATGAGTTTCTTGAGTAGTCCTACACAAATAGGTATGGAGAACTTCCTAGCAAACAACCATAGTGACTGAGTTAATTGGAATAAAGGTAATTCCAAGTTTATAAAAGATTTGTCACAAAAATCAATATAAAGTTTGCCAGAAAAGAGATTAAATTCACAACTGTTATCATGGGCATCAAAAAATGGAAATCCATTTTTTGGATTTCCAAAATGGTTGCACCATACGTTTTAAATTCAGACAACAATTTAGATTGAACAGGAGCAAAATACTTTCTGTCTATACTGACAATAAGTAAATCTGAAACCAATAACAACAGAAATTCATTTTACTTAGGAAATAAAACAGGAAAAGCATAAACACTATAACTCTGAAAACTGTCCTTATTTGCTAAAGGGATATTCACAACCACATTAAGTGAAGAGTTATAATAAACTGCTTGTACAGTACTAAAGTCATAATATGCACAAAGGTTTCCTAAAGTTACGGGAGTAATCATGTGTAAGGGTACAAAAATTGAATAATGGATACGATTCAGAATTTCAATGAAAGCCTTTGAATTTAACAGAATATAGCTCAATTTGCCATGGACAGTAGTCTCAATAGCATGCTTCAGATCAAACCATTCTAATCTTGCACTAGACAAGATTTACTTACTTGTAATAACATGGTGCTGTGGTGTAACCTGAAACTAATAATAACAATCGTAACCCAAAGTTCATGAGTAGTCTGGTTAACACATGATACAAAGTACTGAAAATCATTAAGTAATGAGGCTAAATTTTTTAATTCCTTTTGTCGTATTTAAGATACAATCTTCAAAATCTTTAATTAAAATTATGTGATTGGCTATGTTAACATAAATATTATCCTGCACATCGGCTAATGAGTTAAGTTTCTTTTCTAAAGATTTTAGATCCTCATCATCTAAAGTACCAAACACAGTTTTAAGGATTTTTTCTCCAAAGTTAATTATTCCCCTTCTTTCATGAGACTAAGACAAAAGAGAAGTAAGCATCAAAACTTCAGTCTTGAAGGCCATTAGATTGTCTTCTAATTGCTAAAGCGCAAATTCAAAATTCTGGTCAAAAGAACTGTTTCCACGATTAGTGTCAAGGTTGCCGAAACACATAAATTACCGTCCTTAACATCTTGTCTAGCTGCAAGCATTCTTCATGCAATGATTGAAGATCAAAATTCAATACAATTGAATATAAATTGTTGGAAAAGATAATGTCTTTGTCTTTTTCAAAAATTATTCCAGAGTTAAAATTGATTACGGTGATTGAAGAAACACAAACATAGGACGTAACAGCCAGGATGATGGCCAAGGAACCAAACATAATGTTGATCTAGACCTCAGACAAACCAAAACACAGGTGGAACTGGAAACAAAGAATGGGACCTCATAGAGAATAAGATGGAAAAGAAAGCTAACTGCAAAGTGCAGAAACAAGGCAATATAATTAATGCTACTACATTAAACTAAAATGACAATATCACAATGGTAAAATAGAATAAAAGTATAAATATTAATATTCTCATTATTATAGAATTATGTAACAAATAGAACAAGAATCAACAAACGAAAGTATGTAACATTTTCAAAAGATTAATGACTACTATTGAACCTAACTAGTCCAATACCCAAATAAATACCACATATCGAAAAATATTTAGCTAGCATAATCACACTATTAAAATAACATATGAAACAATTCAATAGCACACCAATTACAACCAAGCAGAATGCAAAAACAGCAAAACCTAGATTATGTAATCAAATGGATTTAACCGAGAATTACTTATCTTAGTATCACAATTTTTTTGAATTGGTGAGATCTCAAACATGGATCCTAAAATGACTTGTATCGGTGAGTGATCAGTCCATGATCAAGACAAAGTCCGGATCAATGCACTAAACAATAAAAAAAATTGTTTATTAATAGTTTGATAGTTTTATAATATATTTTTTTGTGGCAGTTGGTCAACCAAATAAATTAATGCACAGAGACTGCAGCTCCTAAACCACACAACAAAATAACTGGGATCAACTAGAGCGGCAGTGACTGGGGTCAAAAAACCTTGGATTTGATAGGGGCCGAACCAATGGTATAATATGTTTCCCATTTTCTTGTCGACTGCCCTGCTGACAAGATGTGCTTTGCACAAAACAAGGTCACCTACCCAAAATGGATTATCAATACGACCTTTATTATACTTAGCACGACTCTTGAAATGAGCACACTTTAAATCCTTATGGGCAGATGCCCAGACTTCATGAACAGCCTTGGGATTGTTCGGTAACAAATCATTCAAATGCCACAGACTTGAAAAAGGGTTATTTGGCAGAAAGGTAAACATGATGTTGAATGGACTTGATTTATGTGATTCATGCTCGACATAATTGAAAGCGATTTAAAGCCAAGAGAGATTTTTTTCCCAACTAATTTGGTCCATAGGAAAGTAATGAGTGCAGAACAAAGGTTTTGGTTGAAACATTCTGCATGCGAGAGCAGAGGATTGTATGGAGAAAAGGTAATGTGGCATATGCCATGAGAAAAACACATATTCCTGAAAAGATAAGAAATAAATTTGGAACCGTTATCAGATACAATGAATGAAGGCGTAGCAAAATTTTTAAAAATGTGTGCTTGGAGAGCATGGGTAGTGGACACAGCATCAGCTTTTCTAAGTGGGATCAACCACACAAATTTAGTGAAAGTGTGAACATATACTACCAGTATGTTATTACCTGACTTGTTCCTAGGAAAAGGGTCAACAAAGTTAATAAACAATTTTTTCATAGGCTTTTTGGCTGCATCTGATGAAAGAAAACATAAATGTGTGTTTTGAGCTGGCTTGCTCAGAGAACATATTTTATAACATTTCACCTTTTCTGAGACTTCAGGATCCATACCTTTATAAATGAACTGCTGAAGGATAGCCTGAATAGTTTTATGTATGTCTAGGTGTGCTCCGAGAGGTGAAGAATGAAAATAATTAAATATCATGGGTTTTAGATGAGTAGGCAACACAATTCATTTCTGTTTATCACAAGACCTGCAACACAGAAGACCTTTGGAAAGAAAATAAGCCTTTTGTTCAGTACCTGATTTCAAATTTGTAATGATTTGTTTAAATTCATTGTCCTTTTCTTTATGCTCTTTAAGATCGGTAAATGCTAATGGAAAACTTGATAAAACATAGCAATTTGGAAGAACTTAGGTTCCACATTGGTATCTTTGAACATTCGTGACAGAGCATCAGCTACCACATTTTGGGCTCCCTTGATGTGTTGCACTTTGAACTTTAATGAAGAATTTATAACGATCCAACGGCCAATTTTTCCAAACTGTCGTGAGTGTGACAAAAGTAATGACAAAGCCTGGTTGTCCGTCTCAAGTAGAAATTCAGCATGCTCTAAATACTGACACAATTTATCCACTCCACAAACAACAGCCAAACATTCTAATTCGTACGCTGTTGAAGCTTTCTTTTCCTGGGGAGTAAGGGTGTGTGATGGAAATGCAATCAGCTGACGACAACCATTAATCTCATGAGCCAGGCGATAGGTGCTATCGCTTGACTTGAAGCATCAGTCTGAAGGATAAGACTTGATAAAATCCAGCATAAAGAGAACAGGAGGATGAATTATGTCATTTTTCAAAGTATCAAAACACCTATTTGTTGCTCATCTCCCGAATTAAATTTCACTGACCTCTTTCTTATTTTGTTAAATAAGCTGCCTTTTGCGCTAAATTTGGGATGAATTTTTATAAAAAATTTAATTATGCCAATGAATTGAGCTATGCCTTTAGCATCTCATAGTGGTGGAAATTTTGTAATAACTTTTGTCCTCTCAGGATCAATGGAGATTCCACTAGACAAAATTTTATGTCCTAGGATGGAAATTTCTTGAACTGCAAATTTTACTTTAGAAGGATTAACAGTAAGACCTGATTTTTCTAAATAGGAGAGAACTTCGAGATTATTCAAATGTTGTCCAAAACTGTCTTGAGTATATGACAAAATCATCCAGATAATTAAACAAACTAAAATTTTACATTACAAAAAATCATATCTAAAATTCTAGTAAGTACCTGAACAACAATGGCCAAGCCAAATGCAACATGTTAAAATTTGTATAAATTCCAAGGACACAAAAATTTGTTATTGGTTTGGAGTTTTTTGACAAGGGAATTTGATGGTAAGCTGCGTTTAGATCAATGGTGCAAAAAAATTTTGCTTCCTCAAATCAATTAAATGCCGAATAGTGATAGGGAATAGGAAAATTTTGCTTCCCCAAATCAATTAAATGCAGAATGGAGATAGCGAAGAGGAAAATTTTGCTTCCCCAAATCAATTAAATGCCGAATGGAGATAGGGAAGAGGAACAGATTCAATTTAAATTTTCTTATTAACTTTTTCGTAGTTCACAACCATACAATGTTTCCTATTGGGTTTCGGTACCAAAAAAGTGGGACTACAATACTACGAGGTAGATTGTTCAATTACTTCATTGTCTAACAAATCTTTAACTTGATTTCTTAAATTTCCATTTGTGTTGGTGACAATCTATTTGGATAACTCTTGACATAAATCCTGTCTAATAGTTTTATTAGGTACTCAAGGTAAGGACATTTGGGAAATTTTTTACACAAATTTTCTATAGCTGAGCGCTGATATTTATCAAAATGGTCACGTGAATCCACAACTTGATTGGATTCAGCTCTAATATCAGAAGAAACACACTGCTTAACTTGTGTATCAACAAATGAAATTTTAGTCTCAGGAACAAATCTAAAGAAAATATGTGAATCATGAATGTCTAGGATTATGCCAGTAAATGCCATAAAATCTGCCCCTAAAATGAAATCTAAACAGAGTTTCTTGGAAACAAGATATCTGTGTATCCAAGAAAAATTTCCAATTTTTAACTTGAAAGTAGCACAACATAATATCAGCAAAGCTTGACTAGAAGCCAAGTAACACTGTTGTTTTGACTCCCTTCACTGGCAGTGATGCTCACAGGTTGTCACACATGCGATGCATGTAGAGAACATGTCTTATCACAAACACGTTAATTTGTTTTCATAGCACATTTGCATGAAACAGCTGGTGATTATGTCAAGGGTAGTCCATACCCAGTCAATGTAGCATTTACAATATCCCGAACACCCTATTTTCCCAACTTTGACGGCCGGATGCAACCATTCCCGACCGGAGTAAGCAAGGTACTACAATGGCGGACCCAATCACACTGCACCTGATGTCACCAACATGGCCAGCACAAAACATGAGTAAAACTGACATGTTTCAACAATTGTACTTCAAAAGTTTCAACTGCTTTAATTAACCTTAAATTACTCAATTTCTCAAAGAGACTGGCAGAAATAATGGTACGTGCAGATCCATAATCAACAACAGCATTAATAGGCAATGGTCTAAAATTTACTAAAATGCAAGGGGTAGAAACCTATTGAAGCCCCACTAAATGAGGAAAATTTACTTGACGTACTCCTAACTTATTTCTTTTACAATGGTCGTTAGGACTGAAAAGCTGCTGAAAGCATCTGCAAAGGTTCACGTTTTGAAAGAGTTGAGCATTACATTGAGCATTGGCAAACTTTCGCCAGGATTGTGAGGAAGATCGCTCACTTGACGTCCCGGTGTCGTTTAACATGAAACATTGATCAATCGTGTGATCATGTTTTTTCAATACCTACATGAAGGTGGGTCTTGTCCAAGAGTATCAGAGGTGGAGGAAGAATTGTTATCCTTAGATTTCTGTGAAGTGTCTTTATCTTTAACAACATTGAAATTTGAATCCTTATTAGGAGATGGTTTTTTGTAGTTACCGCGACCTGGTTTGTGTGGCCCATAGAACTGTTGGTGCTGTTGGTCAGCATACCGTATGTTTTGTGAGTAGATGCATACCTTATCCCACTCTGCAAAAGTGTTGGGTTTAGCGAAAAATACTAAACGAGAGCATTCTTCAGGTGCAAAGCCTTCCAAGATTGTATTTACCACTTCACTTTCACGTAAATTTAAGTGTATAATAATGGTGGCTTCTTTAATACTATTCTCATACACAGAAAGCACCTCCTCTGGTTCTTGAAGACGATTAAACATTCTCTGTTGTAACTGAGCATGCAACCTTGCTGGAATGAAAAAACTCAAAATGTCAGCATGGTAGGCATCAAAAGAATAATGTTGTGAAATTGCCCAACTGGTCAGTTCACTAAGCGGGCATTGGGTGAAAGGGTAAATTATTCCTAGCAACTTTGCCTCTGGCACTGTTTTACTTTGATACAGCTTGACAACTACTTTCAAAAACTCTAAAAACTTTGAAACATGCAACCCATCAGTTGCTGGAAAATTACGCAACATGTTCGCAAGTGGATGTGTGAGTTTCCCAAATACCGCAGAACACATGGGTGCTGAGGAAGGTGACATGTGCACAGGTGCACTGAAAACCATGTTGGGATGTGGGGCAGGTGAGCTATAAACAGGTATGTTAGGATGACGAAAGGTGGATGAAATATTGCATATTGCAGGTGTGTAAGTGGGAGCATTACTAACTAGGTTAATTGGAATTGTTTGTGGGAATGGGATGGATGTGGATGGTGTACCGACATTAAGACTAGCTAATTGTTGAGTTACAGAGATAATGGAAGTGGTGGGCACATCCTTGCTGCTTGAATTGTCAACACCGAAAGAAACTAATTCTACATTTGAGAGGACTTCAAAAAGAGCTTGGGTCTGACAATCAATGCTCTCTAAAGAGGTAGACTGGGTATCAGTCAACTGATCACAAATTTAGTAAAGGCATTTTGAGCACATCTATTAAGATGTACTAATGTGTTATTTAAACTAAGGTATGCAGAAGGAGAGGCATCATCACCACCTACATTATCAAACCACTCCTGCAGTGAAATTATTTTAGTTGTGCAGGCACGATACTCTGCATCAAGGTCACTATCAGTGAGGGAGTCAAGATTAATAGGCACATTAGAGTTAATAGCAGCACGCAAAGAACTTCTTAAAGAAGCGACAGTATTTTCTGGTGCATGTATACCTCGAATGGTGCACTCATACATACATTAATCTTTAAGCAAGTGTTCTGGCACAATTGAAAATGCGATGGTACCAGAACTATTAAAAAAAAAAGGAACAAAGACACTAAAACACAAACTTAACTGTTATTTAAATATGCTCTCACCATCACCAGTGCATGCCCAAATCACAGCCCCAAAGTGTGAGAAACATGCAGCAAGCATGCACGAGAGAATACGCAAATTTGGAACCAGGAACCACCAGCTACTGCTACCAATTTTGTAATGCTACCTCATGACAAAGTCGGGAAAATCAGAAAGTGTTCAGCCCCACTGCAACGAGATGACACAAAGGAAGGTGGGGATCGAAATTCCTTGGTTGCAAACAAGAGCCATCCAGGAAAATAGAGAGGAAATGAAGAAAGAGAATGTTTTGTTCAAGTACAACCTTCACTAAATAGTACTTTTTAAGAACAATATAGTTAGGAGCAGACATAACCTACAAAAAAATTCCCCTATATTGTCAATTTTTGTAAATAGAAACAGGAATGATTAATATGGTTAAATATATATATATTAAACAGCATCAACATGAATGATTCAGCATGAGTAAAAAAAAAAAACAAATCAATTAACAAACATATACATATTAGCTTGATATTTGTACACATGCAATTATTGCAAAAACCTGTGAGTACCATTTTTTAAGTTTTTTTTAAATATTATTTCATTATGGTGCATTAAAAATATTTAAGGGTACCCTTCTGAAATATGAAAAAGAATTTCTTCCTTTGGTAGAAACCAAATTAGTAACATAATTACTCTATACAGTAAACCCCTGTTTTACCGGGGGCAGCTTAATTGGGTTGCGGCTTAACCATGAAGCCACCAGTTCAAAGTCAAATATTGAACTGCTGCCGTCAGTCGCGTGCCACTGCTATTAATAACCCATGCACACACTGTTAATTTCCAGGCAGCAGTCAAGTGATATGGTACTGTTTTTAATATTAAAAGTGTTCAGGTAACATATTTACACATACTTTTAACAGTGAATATATGTGAAACTTGGAAATATTAGTATTGCGGGGAAATTGTCAGACAGTACATTTTCATTCATAATAATAAAGTATTTCACAATTAAAACTGGTGTCTGCTCGTCAAAAAGGCAAGATTGAGTAGTTTATAGTAGTTCATACATACAGAGCCTATTTATAAATCAACCATCGTACAGTGTGACTGAATGACAAAATATCACATTAAGGCCGGACAGGCTCCGCCATCTTTATGGTAGGATTTGTAAACCAGCTATCCTAGCAGAGACTGCAGGAAGTACAGCATAGGAAGCTCACATAGTTCACTGATTCTCCAGAAAAGGTGCTGCGCTCTAGAACCATTCCCCCTCTAACCAGACTTGTAAATCACCTCGGGAAGCAGAGTCACCGTCCTTTCTTCACCCCCTTGCTGTGTGATTGCAGTGCCGGACCCATTAGTTGAAGTTGCAATTAGGGTGCGAGATTGACAAGTGTACTGAGAGTATCATAGAAGAATAGTTTTTGCGAAATGCCAAAACGTCGTAAAGGTGTTGCATAGGGGACGGAAATGCACAAAGACATCATGGGCAGTGCGTACTTTACAAAAGGCTAGACAGTAACTCGCTAAATCAACTCTGGCAGAAGCATCAAAACAATGTACTGCAATTTTAAACACTGATAAATTATAAGTATGTTAAATGTTAATTGAGCCAAAAATTATTTATGAAATATTGGTTCTTAACACATACTGTGTTTGACAGTAGTTGAAATAACAAATTGCACTATAAATGTTAAAAACTGACATTCTTTCAGTGTTAATTACAAATTTACTCTATGAGTCATATTTAATAAAATGACTTAATAGTATTTTTGCCGAGGAAATCCGGTTATTTAGTTATATCATTTACTTAATTTGTTCACACATGTCGGATACCTCGTACCCTTTTCACAATTTTAAGTTCAAACACGTAACTGCGGCTAAAAATGGTGCAAGTGAACCATTTATACATAATGTTATACCCACATTCAATTTTTAGTATAATTAAAATATAAGCATTCAGGAATATTTATGTAAGAATCTTCACGTTGTTAGGTGTATTTTAAGACCAGTAAATACATTTTTCTACTTGATCACAATCTTGCAAGGTGTAAACAATTAGCTTACTTTGAGCCATAAAATTAACTGGCTATCTGAAACGTTGTGAAGGTGAAACTTTAAATTATATAATCAATCGGAGAAGTAACTAACACCACGAAATTTCAAGGCAAACCCAGAACCTTACCATTAGTTCTCGTTAGGTATGCCCAGAGTTGTACCATTTGCAATGTAACTAAATGGAATGTTTTTTTATTGAAAACAATTGTCATGTCGAACCTAATATTAATTCAAGCATTATTTGGCTTATAAATTGTGATGTCGAAACAATAAGAACTACACAATTTTCTATTTAGCCATTTCTTAAAAATTAATGCAGCTAATTTTTTTCTTGCAGCTCTGAGGATACGTTATGGGGCAGGGATGAATGGTCATTGAACCGTATGAACAGTAACAAGGAAATAAAGACTTACTCTAGAAAGACACCAATAACTACAGTCTTCTTTAACACCTGTTATCAGAGATGATGCAGAACTAAGGTATGAAATTATATAATAAGGAAAACATTGCATAATATGCATGACAAAATCATTTAATAGATCATTAGGCATGAATGGTATTGAAAATGTATTTTTTAGAGTTGATAAAATTCAGCCACTAGTAGCAGGAAATCACAATAACGATATTATTTCATCACTATATCTGCAAGTCAGTCATGTCAGTCAAGAACTTACTCCAAAGAAATGCCTGTAACGGCCAGGACCAGTTTCCCTGGATGATTTTGATATAAGGTATGTCACATCAATATGTTACTACATTTAAAAATCGTAAGATTATATATATATATATGTGACAAAGCATTACATTAACCTTTCTTTTTACTTCAGTGATGGGGAACTTCCGCCGCTTGTAATAAAAATTGAACAGAATACCTCTGGAATCAACAAGCCTTTCACAATACTGGGGTGTCGTGTTGTTGAATTGAATTTCTTCATGAAAGAGTATGACCACATGTTCAAACATTGCATCAAATGTACTGGAGGGAAATTCGTTCTACAAAACTAAAAGACGGTTGGCTTCAAATCCATGCTCAAGTTTAAATGCATGGCCTGTGATAGAATTGAGCACATATCTACAGAACCTCCCAAATATGGCAACAACGTCAACACAGCATTCGTCTGGGGAGCAGTTTGTGTAGGGATAGGACACAGTCAAGCATTATGGATGTAAGAGTTTTGTGTGGAAAACATTCCACACAGCATGCAAAAATCGTTGGACAGGTAAGCCAAATTTCTGCTCATTACCGATTGAAAATTGTCACTGTCAAACTTTCTATACTGAAAATCTTAAATGAGTACTTTATTTTATGTACTGAAATATTTGTTTACTCTTGGCGAGAGACGTTTAGACTTAAAGTGAACTTATCAAAAAAGTTGACAGTGCTTCTATGTTTTATATTACTGATACGTCACTTATTCACGTTGTTATAAATATGCATATGTTTCAAAACAAATTATTCAAAAAGTGCAATGTTTGTTTCTAGTTGTGGGAGGAGAAGATAATGAAGAGATGGCAGATGCTGCAGAAGAAGAAAAAATGCTAGCAGTTCAAAATGGAGATGTTGACGAGGGCTACCCATTCATCATCGTGATCGTTGTTGGTGAGTGGTCAAAGAGATTGTACGGCCATGGCTTTTATTCTAACAGTGGCGTGGTGAGTTGTGCAAGTTTCTGTACCTTTTACAAGTTACCTAGAGTGCAACCGGAATCCGCTTACTGTGAAATTGTGCTGACTATATTTGAGTCGTTTCCATTGCCGTGATTGTTCCCACTATTTTTTCATTATCCCTCAGTTTGATATTTAATGATGTCGTAGCACTTAACTTAATAATTATTTGTTTGCAAGGATAAAGTCCTAGTGTGGAGACATACGTTATTATTAGTCCATTCTTTCGCCCTATTTATTACCCAATTGAAAAATCAGCAATATAATACTGTGCTATGGGAAAATATATTTAAAATTAACGGGAACATTTGGTCTAATGACATTGCTTTGCCATATACATTTACTATTTTGCACTAGGGATATTCGATATACATCGATGCATCGAAAACATCGATGTTTACAATTCGATGCATCGAATCGATCCGATGTTTTGGAAAGTTATTGATATACTCGATGCATCGATGTATTTTCTAAAAACATCGAATAAATGATAATTGATAACCAGCAAATGGTAAAAAGGTATACCTATTATTGTTTCGGTTACTCTGAATGAGAAGTTATAAAAATTTATAAAATTAAACTTGTTGGTGGCGCTAGTGTGCCGCTAAATCTAGAAATTGTTTGAAATTGACATTAGCAGCTTGGCAACACTGTGCTAGAGAGAAAAAAAACGTTTGTTGGTGGTTTGTTGTTGAATATCGTTGATCGTTCTTTTGTCTTGGTGACCTTTGAAGGTAGCCATTTGTTTGCCCTATAACCAAACATACTTTTTCTTTGTTGAATTCCCTGTGATTCTTTGTTATAAATAGTTAATTTCACCGTATTACCGCATATTTCGGTAAGTAAAAACATCGGTTTTATATATCTTATAGGTTATATTTATGTTTGCATCCATTATTGATAAGTTCTTTGATTGCGTCATTTAAACGTATAGTTAGGTATCTACTTTTAGCCAATTTCTGGTCTAAAAGTTTTTGTCCATAACAAATGTGTCAATTAGATAATGTGATAGGTAGCCAACCACTAAAATCTCTTCTATTTATGAGCTAATTATTAGTCATTCTGTGATTGTAACTTGTCATGAATTATTGCCACCGTTGTCAGTTGTCACTCACTCTCAATCAATCATTAAATAATCTAATATAATAATCTAGTCATTATTTGCAATCATTAGTGATGTGATGTTGTCGATTGATGAATTTATCGATTTTAGTATTTTTTTTTTAAGTAACGTTTTTTTTTAGGTTGATTACTCTATACGATGGCACCTTCCAAGAAGAGTGGTGTATGGAAGTTTTACAATAAAATTGATGGAGATAGTAACTCGGCAAAATGCAAACTTTGTCAAAAAGTTATAAAATCTTGTGGCAATACAACCAACTTAATTGGTCATATAAAAAATGTACATAAGGCAGCTTTTCAGGAGTTTCATAATGAATATTCGAAAAATTCCACTACCGCCAGCAATACAATAAATAAACTTACACAATCTGTCCATAAAGTTGCTGATTCGGTACCATCAACAAGCTCTGCTGATGTAAAAGAATTGACTAAAAATACTGATACAAAAACGGACACTTCAAAAGACAGTGAATATATTCCTGCTCCTCCAGCTCCAAAACGTCAAAAGTCTATTGTGTCAAGTTTTGAAGAAATTCATGCATTTTCGGCGAGTGGCGATAAAACTTGTAGAATAAATAATGCATTAATTTATACGATATGTAAAGACAATCAACCATTTACAATTGTTGAAAATGAAGGCTTTCGCAATTTGATTAAAGTCATTGCACCGCATTATAAACTTCCCAATAAGACGACTTTGACTCGATGGGTTGATGATAAATACGCAGCATTATCTACAGTCTTCAAAGAAAAGTTGTCAAATATTGAAAACCTTACACTTACTACCGACATGTGGTCTGAAACAATGAGCATGAGAAGTTTTTTAGGAATAACAGCACACTTCGGTGTCGGAAATGAACTATTTTCGATTAATCTTGGAGTGTACCAGTCAAATGAACGTCATACTTCAGAACACATCGCTGAAATGCTGCTGAATACTTGTACTGAGTGGGGCGTCAACGGAGATAAAGTTTCGGCTGTAGTAACAGACAATGCAGCCAACATGGTAAAGGCCGTCGATTTGGCTTTTGGAAAAAAGCACATACCATGTTTTGCACACACCTTGAATTTGGTAGCACAAAATTCTATGCAACAGTGTACAGAGCTGCGAAAATTGATAAATAAAGTAAAAGATATAGTAACATGGTTCAAACAGAGTAACATAGCCAGTAACGAATTACGTAAAGCAACCCAGAACGAAACAAAATTAATACAAGAGGTCCCGACCAGATGGAATAGTACATATTATATGATCGAAAGACTGTTGGAGCTTCGCACTATCGTCAATAATATAATCATTGGTCATAAAAATGCACCACCGATGCTTACTGCGTTAGAATTATCTATTCTTTCTTCGGTTTTACAAGTTCTGCGACCGATCGAAGCGGCAACCAAGGAAGTATCAGGGGATAAGTACTGCACTAGTAGCAAGGTAATACCACTGATCAATTGTCTTCTTTTGAAAGTCAAACCTCTGAAATTCGATGATCCTCTTGCCAAAGAAGTCCAATCTCTGGTCCTTAAAGAGATTGACAAGAGAATGGGTGTTATAGAGAGAGTGACTCCCCTCGCTATAGCCACATTATTGGATCCGAGGTTCAAGAAAATGCATTTCACGAACCCAATTGCTTGGTCTTCAGCTGTGGCAAGAGTCAAAGATTTGATGAAAATAACAGTACAAAATGAGGCCGTGGAATCAGACTCTTCAGATCATTCTGACAAACCAGAAGATAATTTTTCATTGTGGGACGATCACCATAAATTACTCAAGAAAAGCTGGAAAACGGCGCAGTCAGATGATTCCATTTCTGATGAACTATCAATCTACTTGCGCAGCCCAATAGGTCGACTCAATGAAAACCCATTAGAAATTTGGAATGATCTAAAAATACAACTTCCAAAACTCTATCCCATTGCCTACAAATATTTGACCATGGTGGGTACTTCAGTACCATCTGAACGTTTGTTTTCCAAGGCGGCACAAATTGTGAATCAACAGCGTAATAGACTTAAAGGGAAACGGTTAAATAAACTCTTATTCTTGCAAAGTCTACCAAAGGAACATTGGAAATAGACTTACTTACTAATGATACCTTTAAACACCGGATCATTTTCAATTTGTTTGTATTTTTGTAATCATCATCATATTCAGCCCGTATCTGCCCACTGCTGGGTATAGGCCTCTTCCCTATCAAAGGCTTTTTTATATTAAATGTAAAATAAATTGATAAACAATTGTGTTACTTATTGTTCGTTATACTTTAAAACGGGTGCTAAGTAATTTATGCAGCTTTAACAATGTTCTTAATGTTTAACAATGGTCTTAAACCTTTTTTTTTTGGGCAAATTTATTTTATTATATCACGCAATCCTTTGTGGTCCTGTAAGAGTCTAGTAGGTTTTTCACATTTTTGTAATTATAACAAATATTCATACGCATTGCCCTTTTTTCAATAAACAAAAGCTGGATCAACAAATGTTTTTTCTTTGTTAAATAGCTTCAACATCCTTGAACACACANCCTTTAAACACCGGATCATTTTCAATTTGTTTGTATTTTTGTAATCATCATCATATTCAGCCCGTATCTGCCCACTTCTGGGTATAGGCCTCTTCCCTATCAAAGACTTTTTTATATTAAATGTAAAATAAATTGATAAACAATTGTGTTACTTATTGTTCGTTATACTTTAAAATGGGTGCTAAGTAATTTATGCAGCTTTAACAATGTTCTTAATGTTTAACAATGGTCTTAAACCTTTTTTTTTTGGGCAAATTAATTTTATTATATCACGCAATCCTTTGTGGTCCTGTAAGAGTCTAGTAGGTTTTTCACATTTTTGTAATTATAACAAATATTCATACGCATTGCCCTTTTTTTCAATAAACAAAAGCTGGATCAACAAATGTTTTTTCTTTGTTAAATAGCTTCAACATCCTTGAACACACACACAGAAGTCGTGTGGATACGACAGTGCTGTTGTAAGAGTAGTAGATACTTCAAAATTGTCCTTTGTTTGTTTTTATGGAGTGTCAGGCGGCTGACTGCAGCTTTGTAAACGAATGTCCCAAAAAATACTCGATGTTGAGAAAACATCGATGTTTCTATCCGATGCATCGCAAAACATCTATGCGCAGTTTCGATACATTGCATCGAATAAAAACATTGATGTATTTTCAAAGTGGACACCCCTATTTTGCACACATCTAAAATTTTTATGAAAATATGTGATAGTAATTTTGAAAAGTGTTATTAAAAATAAATCTCCCTTTGCAAATGTATAATTCTTAGAGTAAAAACTCATATAAAACGCTATGTATTTGCTTTTTTTTTTTTAGATGGATTTTGAGCATTGGCAATGTGAAAATTTATTGAGAAACTAATTGTCATTGATAATTTTAGAAACTTTTCTCGTAACGAATTATACAGCTGAAATCTTTCTCCACTGATGAAAGAGTTCTCAAAATGTTAGTCCACAAATGATTGCAAAATTAAGTCTTCAGGTGAAACAATTATTTTGAGGATCCTCAGTAGTTCTGATAATTTATTATGGTGTCAAAATGTTGCTGATAAAATTTGGCATTGTAGGCTTTCATAAATAAATTATCACCAACATTCAGATTTGGCTATACATAGCAAAGTGCTGAAATTTTATATTTCATAACGGTTCAGTTAAATTATTTAACATTAATTTTAGCACAAATTGGTTTTACTGCTCTCACGATCGACACGTAAAGTGTATTATAAAAATATAGAATACCAAGCAAGGTGGCACATTGGTGAAACACTATACTTATATTTAAGTAGACTTGGGTTCTAACGCCAATCTGCAGTCCTAATCTTGGTTTTTCATGTTTATATGAAATAACTACTTCCATGTTTGTGTTTATTTGAGTAACTTGCTAGTCACCTTACAAATACTGTAGAAACTCAAAGGAAATATTTGGCACGTTTTAATAGCTGCAAAATTTTGAGTTTTTATTAACTAGTCTATTTATTTTGTGAATTAATTAATAAACATAACTTGGACAAAATCTATATGAAAAATTACTAACATAATATGAATATAAACACATGGTATTCTATATAAACTGGGGTCAGAGCACAAATTAAAAAAAAAAAAAAAAAATTAATTTAGTAACCACAGATCATAAAAAAGTAACCAATTTAGTGACTTATTTTCTATAGTGTATGCTAGAGGCAGATTTTGATATACCCTCCAAAAAACTAGTAGTAGTGAAAAGTTGGTAAATATAATCCATAAGTGCACAATTCCCCTCAAATAGTTAGTTACAACCGTTTTCGCAAGGAATTCTAAATTTATATATACATATCAACCAAAATATGTAAAGGAACTGTCAATCTTGAAACTATAGCTTTTTCCTTGGGTATGCCAGACTAGTCCACAAAAATTTACGAAACCTGACTTGCAGATGAATATAAAGTTCTTCAATGCAGCGACAATGTGTAAATTCTGTAACTGCACGGCATGAAAAAAAAAAGTAAGATGGATGCCCACAAATAACGTTGAGAGTGAGAGATTAAGTCATTATAATACAGTTACTCCGGACACGTGGCAGAACTTGGAAGAAGAGGATTCTGAGTTGTTTACAATGCTGTCTTTTGATGACTGACAGTATTCCAAAGTATGTTATATACAGTGTATTAACTTCTGTTGACTTTGCCTCAACAGTTTTGTGTCAAAATGAGTAACCTTTAGAGACAAAACTGCAGAAAAAGGACCTTGGTGACTTAACTTAAAAAAGTAACTTTTAGTAACTTGCTCTGTGCCCTGCATAAAGTAACTGAAATATAAAATTTTTCATTACTAAATAATATTGAATCATGATTCATTATAACACTCAAGAAAAATTCAGTATTTTCAAAAATTTAAACAATTATCTTGGAAAAACAAATAACTGTATGGCTATGCAGAAAATAAACACTATGTTAATTGATAATATTTATAGATTTATTCCACAAAATAATTTGTAACTGTGACACATTTAAACTACGCTAAGAAAATCAAAATATATTGTTAATGGAAATCATAATAGATGAGTATCATTATTTTCGGAATAAGTAATAGGAATGAGCTCAAAATAATTAAAAAGATGCTAAATGGGAGTTTTTAGAAAAGTTCAATAACATTGAGTCTATGTAACCTAAATTTTCAAAAACAAGAGTTTCAATATTTATATATAAATGTAAAATGCTTCATTTTTTTTTAAGAAAGCTGGATTTTGCTAGCTACAAAAGTTTTATTTGTTACTTCGCATTTTATACATAAAACTAAGCTTTGCTATAACCAGTGAAGTAGCTGAACTGAATTGTACTTTCCTATGGAATTTCACATTAAAAATATTCTTTGTTTCAACAATACTGTATCCTTACACGCTGCTCGAAATCACCATGCCTGCCGAGACATTTATGAATACTCAATTCCTTTGGACTAACGCGCTCTTCTCTGTTCCTATTTCAACCTTGTTCTCCACTGAACTGGTTTGACCCCCACCCTGACTAGGGACTTTTCAGATGTTTACTGTTTATTACCTCCTTGATTCTGAACCACTCAGATACTGAGGGACAGAGGTTGGAATAATCATCTATAATGGAAAAAGTTTAAGTTTTTGTTGTTTATTTAATGCAGGACTATTCAAATAAAACCATACAGAGGGTCGCGTGTTTATTTGTCAAGTGGGGGTTAGGCCCAGATAATTGGAGAGTTTAGTTGAAAAATTACATAAAAAGAAACAAGAAGTTACTGATATAACTGAGGCTACTTTTCTCTACATGGATGTAATTATTAAAAGCCAAGATGGTAGGTAGGCCTAGACGTCTCGACAGCTATATCAATAGAGATTAAGCCAGAAACAAATACAACAGTAGTGATACAATTACAACACACACATGCCTTACCCAGGACTTGAACCCAGAAAACCTTGTACCATAAGCTAGCTTGCAATCAACTGCATTACTGCGGTTGCATTCGGAGCACAGGCTTTGGATTTAATCAGTCTAATGTTTTTAATGGTAGGGTTTATTAACCTGAAATATTTAAATAGTTATAATTTAGAAAATAAGTGTTTGAGCCACTTAAAACATGTACATTTACATGCCCTACTAAAGCGCTACTTCTGTGAAGTGTTTGGTGGAAATTGATCGATTAGTCCCTGAGATATGGCATAATAACTATTTTTTATTAGTGCTATGTTACAAAACCATCTAAAAAAATAAAGAGGTTCTATATACGATGCTTTTGGTAGATACTGNATTTGCTCTTCGGGGCCACTTTCTTCGGTTTTGGGGCACGAGGTTTCTTGGTTGGAGGCTTGGACACCTTTTTCGCCTTCGAAGGTGACTTCTTGGGCTTCGGAGGGGCGGCTGCTGCCTTCTTTTTCTTCTCAGCTGTAGGTGTAGCTTTCTTGACTGACTTCTTGGTTACTGCTGTCTTCTTGGCCACGGATCTCTTCTTTTCCTTGGGGGCAGCAGCCCCTCGTTTCCCACCAGTAGTCTTGGACGGTTCAGGAACACTGCCTGACCCAGATGCTAGTTTAAAGGACCCTGAGGCCCCCTTCCCTTTCGTCTGGACGAGTTCGCCGCTGGCTACAGCTGCCTTTAGGTATTTAAATTTTTTGAAAATNTGTCAGCATAGAAAGTTTAATTGAATTTGGTGAAAGTGTTTAATAAAGATCACAAACTTACCAAAATATTGATATGGCTGGTATTTTGAAAATCAATAACTCATTCAAATTACATCATGCAGGTATACATGACTTAATTTATCACTATGTGCAAAATTTGGTGTAAATAAGTTGAACTCTTCTGGAAATCTGGAAAAATGTTTGAAATTTTTTCAACTAACATTATTTTGCAAAAAAAAAAAAAATAAAAAATAAAAAAAATTGTATGTATAATTTAAGCTTCTAATGAATGCTGTTAACATACAAAAGTTATTGAATTTTGTTTAATTGTTTAATAAATATAACATAGTAAACAAAAATATTTACATTAACGCCATTAAAAAAGGTTTGCTGCACATAAAATATGTTAGTTAACATAACATACTATAGCATTACAGACATGTATTGGTGGGAATAGGTTGACATATGGCATATAACCTCCATTTTTTTCATGTTATGATCTTTACAAATGGAGGGCATAAAGGTTATGCAATGGCACATTCGATGATTGTCATTGATACAGAATACAAAGTTAAGATAAAATTGGTTACACAGTTTCGTAGATGTAGCACACTTAGCTAAAAAAATTTTATAGCCACCACTCAGAAAATAAATGTCTGGAACACTTAAAAAATTAATTAATATGGCCTATAACAGTACAACATCTTTGCCAAACCAAATTCGGTGGGAATCGGTTGATTGTTTTCCGAGATATGATGTGAAAACTGTATTATCTCATGTGGCACTACCATACAAAATGGCAAACAAACATGGCTATGTGTTGGCATATATGATGCTTGTAACATATACTTTCAGCACACAAAATTTGGTCAAAATCAATGAAATGGTATCGTAGATATACCAAAAAACCTAAAATATTTGTATGGCCACCATTTTTAAAACAGTACCTAGTAGTTTTAACTTGCATATGTTTTCATGGCTTACCACAACATTACTCACTTGCCAAATTTGACGAGAATCGGTTGAATAGTTTTCAGGATATAACGTAAAAGCTTGATTTATTAATGTGGTACTATCTTCCAAAATAGCAAACCAACAATATCCATCTCTAAATTCAATGCTTATATGATACACTGTCAACATACACAATTTGGTTTAAATCGGTTGAATGGTTCCAGAGATATGACATATTACCCTAAATTTTAAAAGACAGTCATTTTGAAAGTAAACGCCAGGAGTGATGGAAAACTATAAAGGTCAGATATCCTTACTAAGTACTATACGTGTACAGAGTTTGGTTAAATTCAGTTCAGGCATTCAAAAGTTGTAAGGGGACGCAGAAACACAAACACAGACAGGAAAGTGATCTCATAAGCCCTTTTTTCTTTCAAAAAGTAGACTAAAAATCTGTGATAGAAATTGTCCCTGCAATGAAACTAAAATTGATTACAGTTTATAACATCAAAATTTTTTTTCGACCTACCAAATAAAGTGCAGGTGATCCATTTGAGATATCTCATAACAATTTTTTTGATTAATGGAAAATTATTTTTTAACATTTTTGTAAGATAAGTACTTACATTTACACTTTAAACCTTATCTGAAAACAGAAAACTCCAAAAATTAATTAAAGTTGTTTGCTGTGAAAATCGCAGTTGATATTAAGTATTTATTAGGACAGGGATATCTACATTGAGTTGGCAGTCACATGAGGCGCATGCATGTCACACAATTATTGTCTGTAAACCACATGTAGCCAGGCCGCCCATTGGACAGCCCGGGGTTTAATCAATCAAATTCTGGAACTTGTAAGCACCTGTTCCTCTCTGGTGTATGTATGCAGATATAATACTATTCTTATGACAGCAAGCCACTTATTCTTGCTGCACCCTTTGAAATAAACATTTATGCAACATAATGACGACATTACTTCACCATTGTGTTATTATTAAGGATCCGCTGACATTTGTTTCAGACACATTCATCGTCAACCATTCAAAACTATAATAGTCTAGTAAGGAGCGGCTATCAAAACAAAGATGTTGATAAAATTATTTAATTTTTTTTATTATGAGCATGTTAAAAAAATGTAGCACTCTTTACTTTAAATCGCATTTACATTTTTCATGTACCATTCCAGCCTAGTTCAGTGTTGTTTACTATCACGTAATACTGTATGAAATATGCCATCTATGATCATACCAACCACCACACATGCAACATCTTTGAACACATTGTGACTAACCAAATTTATTAAAGGCATTAGTACAGAGTTACACTGCTCGCACCATAATGTATTTTCTCTACTCACTTCTTAGTACATTAAATCCAGACTAATTCATTCACACATTTTGACTACCCGCTAAAACATGTGGTTAGAGTACCTGTAGAAAGGACTTCTACAGCCCTTATTATATGAGATGGACCATGGGTGTCATATTTCAAATTTTATCTTTTCACGTCAGCAATCCCCTGGCATAGTTCTAGTCACATTCTACCTATATATATATATATAGACACACACACAGTAGAATCCCGATAATTCTTATTGTCAAGGGACTGAATGTTAAATATGAATTATCGAGATGTTCAAATTAGCGGGATTACCAATAATCCGAAGCAAAAAAGAAAAAATACATATTAACGAGATTAATGCAAATTTGCATTAATATGTAATGATAAACGCATGGCTACATATTATGTATATATATATGTATATATAAATCAATAAAAAACACATAAAAAAATTTAGTTTAAAAAAATCTGTAATTTTCTTTTGGTGCAAGCCTTGCACACGGGTATTGTCGATGGCTTTGTCAAGCATGTTTAAAGCAGAAAATACTTCATCGCCAATGCCTGATTTCGCTAAGAAATGGCGCACGTTGTTGATGTATTGTTTAGCTACTTTAGGTGTAATTGTCAGCACATCATCTTCGTCATCACCTTCACCATCAATGTCCTGAGATAAAGCAAAAATTTTGTCATCAGTTAGAATCCCCGCTACCGCTAGGCCATTGTCAAAATGGACGAAATCTTCAAACGTTATAGAATTTTCTTCATTTTGAGGAAGACGATTCCAATTCACAGGGCATTCTAAGCCTTGTTCAGTAACTGCTGATGAAAGTTCCACCTTCGTGAATCCACAAGCACGATAACAGTTTTTTATTGTGCTTTCGCTAACACTTTGCCATGCCGTGTGAGCCATGTTCATGGCTGAAAATAAGATGATTTTATGATCCTTCCCATTCTCGATGCTGTCAAGGAGTTGCATCTCACTACTTCCTTGCTGTAAAAGGTCTTGAACGTTTTAATTATGCCCTGGTCTAGAGGCTGCAGCTTAGAAGTAGTGTTGGCAGGCAAAAACACAACATTAACATGACTGAGTGGTGGGGTATTGCGGTGGGCCGTACAATTATCCATGAAAAAAAAAAATTTTCGTTGCCTTTTCTCTATATCAGCATTCACATCGTATCCATTCCTTGAATAATTCGCCCGTCATCCACGCTTTTTTGTTTGCACGATAGGTCATCGGAAAAGATTTTATGTTTTTAAAACATCTTGGTTTGGCTGATTTGCCTATCATGAGCAGTCTTAATTTCTCAGATCCATCCATGTTGGCGGCCAACAATATGGTTACATGTTCTTTACTATTTTTTCCGCCATTACACTTTTCTTCCTTAAAACACATTGATCGATCGGGGAGACACTTATAAAATAACCCCGTCTCATAGGCATTAAAAATGTTGTTGGACTCATAAGAATCGATTATTTCTCCCAATTCGTCTTTCCACTCAGAACAAACGTCGGCCGATACACTCGCAGTTTCCCCACTAAGCTTCTTAAATTTTATGCTGTGCCTTTTTTTAAACCAATCAAACCAACCATCACTCGCACGAAAGTCTTTAATTCCCATTTTTTCTGTTTCCTCCAACTGGAACATTCGAATTCCGTGCTTGCGCAAACCACTTCTTTAAATTCTCTTCTAGTTGTGGATACTCACCAGTCTTAAAGTGCTTTACTTTGCTGTACGATGTCTGGGAGGCCATTTTGTCCTTGTTCTTCAGAATTGATGTTATTGTGGACGGAGGAACGTTATAACGTTTCAACACATCAATTTGTTTATCACCACCGGCCACAACGTTAATGATTTTTTTTTTCTCTACTGGAAAGACACTTATTAGCTCTTTTCGGAGGCATAGCTAAGACCGAACTGACCAACTTTTCACTCGCTCTGCTCCTTCCTACCATCTCATAACCCTAGGCCGGACACTAAGGTGCCTCTTAGTTCTGGGAATCACAGACACATCACCTCACAGCCTGCTCGGCGTCATTACCTAACCTTCAAACCCTCCTACGTCCCTCAGTACCCTTCCGGTCTTTTTTACCCTGCCCGAATTGCACAAATCTAGAGCTGGTGTACAGCCTAGGGTTAAAAACATTACGAGTTAACGAGATTTTTAAGTTGGAAATAAGAATTATAAGACGTTTTAATTGAGCTCGAGCATCAACATTAATACGTATTATTGAGGGGACCGGAATGCATTGTTTTTTTTTTTAAGAATTAAAGGGATTTTCTCAAGGGACTGGCAAATTTGTACGAATTAGCAGGATATACGAATAATCGGGATGTGAAATATCGGGATTTCACTGTATATATGTGTGTGTGTGTGTGTATATGTATGTGTACACATACACATGTGCATGCACACAAAACTCAAAATAAAAAAGTTGTCATGACTTTACATGGATATATTTTATCTATTCAGCACCACTCTACTGAAATTAACTATGTACAAACTTCTCATGGTTTCTGAAAACTGAAAACAATACAGCATTTGTAAAGGAACACTTCTTGTGCCTCTCATCAATAAATTAATGTAATGATGCGTAAAACAGAAATGGTTCTTAAAAAATGTTATGTGCATGCCAACAGCTCTTAGGCTGTTTACAAGACAGTACAGAGTAGGGAACTGGAAGGGTATATATGGATAAATGCACCAGCATTCACCTAAAGTAGGGGTGCGAAAATCACTTTGGGGGGAAAAATCACCCCTAGTGCAGCCAGCCAGGATCAAACCCATGACCTCCCAAATGTGAATCAAAGATGCTACTGCATGAACAAACATACTTTTACGTTTTGCTCCATGACTAATGTTATTTATTATTTTTTGAAATAATCCGTCATCCAGTAATAAATGGAATATATAACAAAGTTGTAAGTTTATCTCAACATCAAATAACTGATTTATCAGTAGGAATATAATTGTAAGAATGTATTAATTTTCGTAGATTTTATGAATGTGATTTAGCTTGTGTATACAAAATTTAACATGCTTTGTTACTGAACTTTTTCAAGTTCAAGTATGTTGTCACTCAATAATTTTCTAGCCAAATACAACATTTTGTGTATTTTGAAATTCATATATAAATTATATTTGATACTTGCTTAAAAATTTGTTACTATTCAATTATATCTGTTCCTGACACATATTTCATTCCTTTTATTTCTTAGGGAATCACTATTTAATTTAAATATAAGTTAAAATTTTTTCAGCACTTTACACAAGTTATCTTTATCTAGTTTTAACAAATATTTCGAATATATAATACATATTTCTATATAAAAAAAATGATTTCATGTGGATTTGTTGGTGATTTATCATAAAATTTATCATTATTATAATCATTTTCATTTTCTATAAATGCTGAAAAAAATAATTTGTTACTCTACATAATACGTTCAGAGGCCTTACAAGTAGGTGAAACAGGGATAAAAAAAAGTCTGTAAATTGGCTGGGTCACGTAGCGTGCTAGCCAGAGGTTCAGCAGAACCCTTAAGTGAACCAGCTGACTGCCTGAGGAGAAGGGACAACTCAGGCTGCTGGTTTAACCTGCTAGACTGGCGTCTGAGGATTTGGCAACACTGTCGCACAAGGCAGAGAGGACAAGGACTGTAGAAGGGGGAAGCTCATCAAACACTCCGCGTGTCAGGAGTGTCGGCCGGAGAGAAGGGNCATCGAGCACCACTCTCACAACTGAGTGCCTCCAGGAACTACCTACGTTGTTATACTGGCAAGCGGAGTGGTGGGGTGGCATTATTTCAAGCTCCTGTACAATATCATAACACCAGAATAATGATTTTAAACAGGGACAAATTTCTTGCCATCCACCACACCCTTAAGGGGGATCAGTCCCCGCCATCTTGGATTTATCTATTTTTTTGCCCTAATTTACATTTTTAAATGTTAAACTAAATTTTTTGCATGACACAACATAAATGATAACTTCTCAAGCTTATCAAATTCTAACAGCTTTAATGTCCTTATTAATTTTTGAATTGTGACTGCCAGCTAGAATTAGAAAATTTTTTCTTGTGGGTGATTATAGTAAATAGACTATCAACAGTCATTGAGAAATAAAGATTTTAGAAAATGTGCATAACAATTCCCTATTCTCTGTCAATCTATAAAATTAAATACAAAATATTTGACGAAGGTCGTGAAAAAATTCTATAAATGCAAGATGGCTGGGACAACTCCGCCTTAAATGATATTTAAAAAAATAACATTAAAGATTTGAAGCATGTCCACAAACCTCTTTATAAGCGAGCTGGTCCTTAAGTTATTAGATCACAAATAATTTAAATACAGTTAAGGTGGTTTCAACATCTTAGTGCCACGAGATGATTTAATTAGTGGTTTTCTATAATAAAATAAAAATTCATTTATTGGTAAATAGATTTATTATAAGAAAGTGACATTACTTTTTTTATGTTGCTAGTCACTGTTGTGACAGTATATAACTCTAATCAAGGCTTAATGAGTATAATGGTAAACAATTCATATAAGTATCTCACTGTGATGGGTACGCACAAAACATTACAAACACAAAGCATTTTACATGAAAATACCTTTGTACAGAACAGTGACTTTTATTATGTGGATGTTCCATTATTTCTTTCCATTTCAAGACCTAAATCACCCCTATGAAATACTTTAATTATTTGAAATTATTTACTCATCACCTTCTCTAACATGTACTGGGAAATCTTTAACTAAACAAAATTAATTGTGATTTCTTTTCATTTATTTTTTGTGGATAAAGTGCATCATATAAACAGGAATAGTGGCGAGCATATCGATTGTAATACTTTCTTGAATTGAACCTGAAAATTTTGTCGTATTTGAATGATTTATATAGCAATAGTGATGAGAGTAACTGAACACGAACACATGGACAGACAGGGCAATTCACATTCCGCTAAATGCAGCTGGCTGCCTGATGACGTCAATATGCAGTAGCCAACCAAAACTGGTTGGTAGCTTCCCTTCCCCTTGGTAGTGAAAAAGTAATAGCAGTAGTAGTGGCGGCAGTGGTGGTTGTAATAGTAATACATGAACTTTGTACTTATGAAAGAATGTTTCCAATTTTTAAAATAGTAATTCCAAAAAATGGATAATCAAGTTAAAAGTTAGATATTATACCTTACAAATTATACTGTGATTTGATGTTCTGAATTCTATCCAGATATATTAAGTTTTGGGATACAAAGTATTTTTCAAGCATTGCAGTCTGTAATTTTTTTAATAGATTGCAGTTAATACTCTACCAGCTCTATTTATGTTGTGATATAAGGGTCTCTTATTGGTCAGAACAGTAAAAATAGAGTTCTGCAGTTACGTCTCATGTACTGAGGCTGTTGGAACTTTACTGAGTTAAAACTAATTAGACAATTTTGTTTAATGTTCTTTCAATGTGGTATGTTATGAAATAGTATCTACAACTATGTAAGTGCCAAGGCATAAAAAGTTAGGGTACTTCTTTTGAAGCATGAATAGAAGGGAATACAATATGAAAGTAACAAAATTTGCAAAATAAATATTAATTTGAACATCTACTTTATTTACAACTTTATTTTACAATAGTTCTATTGAGGTATTATGCACAAAGAGGCACAAAAATGGAAATAAACAGATTGGATTAATAGTTTAGAAGTTATTTCTAAATGTAATACTGCATAGGTAAAACATTAGTATTTGCCAAGTAATTAAAAAGAAATGAATGTTTGTTCATAAAATTTTGAAAATGCACACATATCATATTTGCTAATATAAAGTGGTTAAATATTAAAATCTGCACAAATTAGTAAAAAAAAATGTAGAGTAAATATCACAAAAAAAAAAAAAATTGGTTACACTTTTATGTGTTACTCATTTTTCTGTGAGTTATTGCAAATATATTTTTCAGTATAATGCAATTATGGCTAAAGTACAAGTTTCACTAAAAATGTTATTTGAATTCTAACTGTAAGCTTAAATTCCAAAGGTTTAAAAAAACAACAGCTTTTATTACGAACAGAGAGTTACAAAAAATACATGCTTTCACACATGATCATGCAAGTACATTCATACATGCTTGTTCATTCATACCTGCACATGCATGCATTTATATATAAATTCAGACATGCTCATGTATGCATATGTACAAAAGTGCATGTGCAAGAATGTACACATATGTATTTGTGCACACACAGGCCGATGCTCTTGTACATTTTTTTTGCAAAGGAAAGGAAGCTAAAAAGGAAAAAAATTTTGAGTGTTCTCTGCTTTTGAATTTGAGCCGCATCAAGTATTATCTTTTGATGTTATATCTAGAGCTAAGATTATTTTTGTGACAGCAGGCTAATTTGAATGTTAATTTACATATTAGTCTAACCTAAACTTACAATTAAAAGTTGTACATTCACTATCTGATCAAAAGTATCCAGACACCCCTCTGTAAATGTAAACTCATACCTAGATATCACAACAGCTGCTGTCATTATAAAAAAGAAGCAGAGGGCTCGAAGTTGGTCAGCGCTATGAGGTACCAGCAGAATGGGTGGAGCAAGGGAGCTAAGTGACTTTGCACGTGGTGTAGTTATTGGTTGCCACATCAATAAACAATTTGTCAGGGAAATTTCCACCCTTCTCAAGTTGCCCAAGTTGACTTTCGAGGATGTGATTCTAAAGAAGAAATGGGAAGGCACATATGCTCAACAAAACCATGCCCAGGTAGACTATGTGTAGTGACACACAGGAATAGTACAGCACTGAAGAAGATGGTATGGGAACAACACATGTCACCATGTGATACCATCACCCATGATTTCCACAGTTCCACTAATTGTGCAGCTGGCACAATGGCTGTGTACCGGGAGTTACAAGGACTGGGGTTCAAAGCTCAGGCACCTGTCCATAAAAGAACTGCGGTGGCGGAGTGGTTAGCCTGCTCACCTCCCACCAAGGTGAACCGGGTTCAATCCCCGGCTGGGTCATTCCTGGATTTTCGCTGTGGAAATCGTGCTGGACGATGCAGCTGGTCGACAGGCTTTCTTGGGAATCTCCCGCTTTCCCACCCTTGCATTCCAGCGCTGCTCCATTCTCACCTCATTTCACCCTCATCTGCTCTCAAATCCTCGTTGTTAAGAACCACTCAACTCTCTCAACTCAACCTGTCCATAAACTCCACATTTCAGCTGTGAATGCAAAGTGCTGCATTCTGTGGTGAAAAGAGCACTGCCACTGGAATGTGGATGACTGGAAATGCATGATTTGAAGTGATAAATTACACTATACAATGTGGCAGCCCGATATGAGGGTTTGCGTAAGGCGAATGCCAGGTGAACATGACATGCCAGCCTATATAGTTCCCATAGTGAAATTTGGCAGAAGTGGGGGATGATTTCATGGAAGGGACTTAATCCTCTCGTAATACTACGGGGCACATTAAAAGCAGAAAGCTATGAGGACATTCTGACCGGCTGTATGTTGCCTACTGTAGAAAACTATTTCGGAGATGATAACTGTGTCTTTCAGCCTGACAATGCTCCCTGTCATAAACCATTATCTGTTCACGAGTGGTTTTTGGATAATATTGTTCCAGAAATGGACTGGCCAGCCCAGAGCCCCAACCTTAATACCATTGAACACCTCTGGGATGAACTAATAAAGGCCAAGGGAGGGTCCACCTTGTATTAATGTCTGCTACTGGACAGTATATCTGAGGGACACTTATAGAACAGTTTCAAGTGGGTGTCCAAGATACTTTTGATTAGATATTCTACATCCATGGTTTACTTCTGGATTCAAATCTGGAAACTTCTGGTACGAAGGTGATGAATTTTTAACTATGGCTACAAAGGTCAACCATGACAAGGAGCTAGAATATTTACTACCATGGTCAGGAGGTTGTACTTTCTAAGATAACACCAGGCACAAAAATTAATTAATAAGTTAAGATATTAAATTATGTAAGCTGTCCCTTTCATATATTTTCACTGCATTATATGGTGAAGGATTAAAAGGGGATAAGAAGTCAATTTTTATAGACATTTGCACATGTTTCTCTACCAAATATGAACAACATGTGCAATTCAATTTTCATGCTAGAATTAAGGTGAAAATGAATTAAATCCAAAGCCACAAATCTTCTAAGATAAAAATAACAATATGAATACCTTAATCGTGACAGCAGTCCCAGATGATTTAATCATGTCTATTACATCATCTCTACTCTGGCCATTCATTCCCATTCCATTAATTTCTAACAGGTAATCTCCTGGAAGAAAGCCTGTCTCCATTTGATGAAGTATTTCACAAGGCTCTACCAATATAACTACTTGTTCACCATTTCCAAAATGATTCCTAGTCACAACTGATTGTAAGGAAAGGCCAAAATCTTCTCTGGATGAATGATGCTGAATTATAAATATACGTGGTGGAGGTAACAAAAGTGGAATAAGTTGTGGCAAAGGAAACTCCATTGTCATGTCTTCAATGTTCCCAGAATATGAACTACAGTGACTGTTGAAAGTCCTAAATCCCTGATTCTCACCTACTGGACTTAAACTAAATGGGGGTGTAGCAAAACTACTGTTAGTTGTAGTGGTATCAGTGAGGCTATCTGCACTAGGACTTGTGCTGGTGATAATAGTCAGTTTGTTAGTTTCTGGCTCAAAAATCATGGATGGTGTGGATAAGACCCCATCATGTTCTCTAGTTCCTAATGATGGCAGAATTTCACAATTCACTCTGCTATATTCTGGTGAGCTCATACACAGTCCTTTATTATTATCATCAAAAGCATGCTTACTGATTGAAACATCTGGTATATCTTCCACTGGGTCAGTTTTTACATGCTTTTTTTCTGCAGAAAAATGGCACACACTTGGAACAGTAATCACATTATGCTTCTGAGTACTGCTAATGGCCAGAACACTTGAGCCAAGTTCATTATTATTACTCACAATTTTATCACTTTTTAAAATAATGTCTAATTTTGTACTTTTTAATATTCCTCGCTTGGGTGGTTTCGGTGGCAAAGGTGGAAGCGGACAAGCAATGTGTGTAGATAACGTATTTAATGATGTCATGCTTGCTTCACTACTGTCACTTTGCAACAAAGCTTCACCATGAGTCGATGATAAAGAAGTAGCTTCTGATGATAAATGGTGATTTATGAAACCACTTGATTCTCCAGAAACGTCAGATCCATAATCGAGGCCAGCAAAAAAACTTGCAGTGTAATCAGCTGTAATGCCACTTGGAAGCTTCTCTTTTTCTTTGCGGCGGCCACCAATTTTTAGAGATCTGCGTACCTGCACAAACAAAGAATTCATATGAGAATTTAACACTATTACATAACCAACAAATCAAGTTATTATTACATTCAGCAAGTTATAAAATATAGCCAATGTTCATATCCTGATAATAAAATTTCACTATGATAATTTTCATTGAGGATCACTTAGTAACTAGCTTTTCACCCCTAATGAACAATCAATCTGTCAGTGGTCAACAATATAAAATATATTAATAATCAAGAAAAAGTCATGCCAAACATAATACAAGTAAAGACTTAGAAAGAAGTAATTTGAAGAACTTGAAGTAACAGGATTTACACTCTTGGCTTAGTAGAATTAATATAGACATAGATTGACGAAACATGTATAATGAAACCAAGAAAATAAACATATGAAAGCACATAAAATATTTTGTCTACAATTCCAGTCATTACTTAGTGATCAATTCCCACTTTGGCAATTTACAGAATGTGTAGGTGACAACATGAAAACTGCACTGCTTTTATTTGGCTTGATTTCCTATACATTGTGGCACCTGGTCATAATCCCCAAACAACACTTCAAATATATTTAATAGTAGTGAAAATTAGTCTACTGATAATTATTCACCAACAAAGGAATAATGATTGCATGTAAAGAATATTTTTAGTTCTGAATATATCCCAATACATATGCTTGATCCAAAATAATGACTCTAGGTGAATAACAATATGGTACACTATTGTTACATGTGGACTCACGCACCGGATGTGGACATCGCGTTACCTGGTTATGCATAATCCCAGCGCAGTGGAGAGTGACCCACCTTGACCCTCCCTTCCTCCCAGACAGCAGACCTACTCACCACTGTGTCACCAGGCATCCAGGGGAAAAATTGGCAGCCAACCTGACTGGCGTGATGGTCCCTCCCACCTTGCTGAAGGAATCGATGACTTGAGAGGAAGTACAATAATTTACTGGTAATCATTTCCCTCGGTGCGATGCAGCATGTGAAGGTTATGGGCCAGGGCCGGCTCAGTCTATAAATCTATAAATTCTGCTACAAATGGAAGATTGGCAGTTTTTGTCATTGCTACCTGGCAAAGTGCGACAAGCGATGAACAAAGAAGAGGATCGGCTGCAAAGGTGAGGCAACTGTGGCAGATGAGTGTGTGTGTGTGCAGCTATGATGGACGGGATTGCTAGAGTGATGCGGAGGGCAAATTACCCAACAAGTAGAGTGTAGATGCATACGAAAGCTCTTGAGGTGCTCCAGAACATTCCAGACTGGAAAGACTTGTAATACCTGGATTGAAACAAGGTGAAACTGGATGGACCAGTAATACAGATTTGATTGTAAATACATGAACTATCATAACAAATATCTAATTTGTAATAGTAATTTAACAGACATTGATAAACTGTCTACACAGACTGATTAAGCTATTTAATTATGTTAATTTATGAAAGGTGACAGGCAATTATATAAATATTAGTTGTAAATGGTAAGTGATAAACTTTATTGTAGAAAAATTACATATAGCATAATTTTTTAGATTGTTTATGAATAAATGAATAAATTAGGAAATTATAATTAGCTCTTTCACTTAATTAAGACCTCTATTCCTTTAAGTGTGTCAAATGCAAGTGATAGTGTCAAGATGTAAAGTCAAACTTGAATAACCTTCAATAAGATATATACACTTTTTTCCAACATAAGAAAAATTAAAACTGCAAATTCCAAGTCTATTTTAAGTCACACAGATATATATATATATATATAAAACTATACACTTCAGTAAAGTTATACAAAAAATTGCACGAGGTTTGAAATTAAAAAATCTAAATCTGGTTTCCTTTAATTATGGTTAAAAATATAAAAAATAATAATTTGATATATATATATATATATATATAAAAATGTATATATATATATATATATACATTTTTTTTTTACTTAACACTTCAGTAAAGTTACACAAAAAATAGCATGAGGTTTCAAATTTAAAATACTAAATCTGTTTTCCTTTAGTTATGGTTAAAAATATTAATGTCATTTGTATTTATTAGTTATAAAGGCATGTTTAGATATCTCTTGTTTTGATGAAATTAGCAGACAAATCTGCTGCAATTACAAAAAAGCGTTTTCATATTATATATACATATATAAAATAAAAATGTGAATTTATTTTAAATGTGTAACTGTTCATATACGAGGATATATTATATACATATAAACAGTTTGATGTATTTTATACCACTCAAGCTTAATTCCATATTCACAAAGGTAAATGCCAACTTAAAACAAATATTATATTTTATTTTAAGCAAACACAAAATGTGCTGTAATTAATATGACATTACATGAGAAAACAAAGAGTTTATAAACTATTTTTAAGGAAACATATATCATACCGGAAGATGTCTTATAGGCATTCAACAGCAAAAAATTTATAATTTTATACTTCTGCCAAACATTTTTCAATTAACAACACAAGTGATGTCATTTCTAGTAACATTTTTTTTTGTTACATTCTTAATAATATTAACATTTTTTTCAAATAATTAGGTTAAATAAATATTAAAAAGTAAGTACAAACCCATTACTCTGGATTACTAACCAACTACTGATAAGTTTCAAATGTTTACCGTAATCAATTGTTATAAAATTGGGAAAATGATTCCTTATGCAAAAGAAGCAATGAAAATATAATAAAACTCACAACCTAAAATGCTACTAGTATATTACTTAGGTAAATATGCACACACAAATCAAGAGGTTTTAAAATGTTTTTGTTTTAAATTATTAGAAACTGTAAAATTCAACAAAAAAGATTACAATGCCTGGCACCTATGCAATCTGTGCTATGTAAACATAACAAAATAGGATTCCCTAGAACACTAATGAATGGGGTGATAAATCACCAACTATTTAAAAAGTTTAACTTCGTCATTTAACAATAAATTATATTGCAATTTTTTGTTTAAATGCAAATATTATGAAATATTTTTATCCAAGATAATTCTAAAATGTTATGAGTTAGCAAAAGAACATAACTTGAAAAGTTATAGCTGATAGCTATTAGTTGGCCAGCAATTTGCTCTTGCTATCTTTGGTTCTAGCAGGTGGATTACACTGCATCACTCTTCATAAGTGATGCATGTTATTGTGAAGGTGACATACTTCTTAAGAGAAATTGAAAAGTTAAATCTTCACAGATATTTTAAGAAATTCAGTACTGGATTTACTTGTGTGCCACGACTGCAAAGCATGTAGTGTTACATGCAAACCCCCGTGCCAGGTACAGGGCACATGCGACCATTCTGCAGCAGTGGGGGGCGGTGAGTCATCACTACCTGGCAGCCCTTATGTCGCCCGACGGGCTGGATGATTGACAGCTACCTGAACAGGTATCACCATCCCTGCTCCACCCCCCTTCTGGAGAAGTAGACGATGGGATATTGAATGAACTTTCTAGTAATCTCCTTCCTCGGTGCAACCCAACATATAAAGAATTTTCCAGGTTGGGGCCAACAACACTATAAACACCACTGCAGCTGGAGGGTCGACAGTTTTTGTGGTAGCCATCTGGCTGAAAAGCTATATTCGGCCAAAGTCTGGTGCAGTGGAGAGGACGGAACATGGCGGAGGGTGAGAGATGACAGCAGACGAGTGTATGTGGTGTGGACAGACAAGAAGACAGGGTACCTGACGAGTAGAGGGATACTGTGCATGGGGTTAATTGAATCACTTTAAAACATTATGGACTGGTGGAATATGGACTGAATTAAGGCGGGACTGTATGAACATACGATACGGACTATATTGTAAATATTGGAATTGTCAAATATGGGCATATATAACTGATAAAATAATTTAATAGATGTTTATACACTGTTTATTGGGACTAATATTGGTTATTTGATGGCATTAATTTCTATGAGGTGATAGACGATTATGTAAATATTTGTTGTAAATAGCAAGTGATAAAAATTTATTGTGAGATATTAAATCAAAGGTATTTTCTTTGCAGTTTTTGTAAAAAAAAATTAAGAAATTATTATTAACTCTTTTATTTAATTAAGACCTCTATCCCTTAAAGAACCTAGCTAAGCCCACTAACATTGAGAAATTGTACTAATAGTAAGTGTGATAGTGGAAGCAGTCAGTGCTGCAGTCTCAGAAGCAGTCATTTGTGAAGGAAACAGTTTCATTCAATCTGGAAGAGACGAGAATAAATTCAGAGAAGATGTAAGGAAGATGGAAGTATCACTGTGGGAGCCAAAGCGCGAGTATTTCCTTGCTCAAGATGAGCTTGAGCTTTATTAGTGGCAATCCAACCTACGTGTTTTCAGCAACCTAGTGAGTGATAAAAAACGATACAGACACAATTGATCTTGATGTGGTGCACAACAAACTACAGCTGCCACAAGACATCATAAGTGACATTGATATAAGTAACTGTGTGGACGCTAAAAAAAAACAATTAAGCCCGGAACTATAACTTTGAAGTTTCTATATCATCGAAGAGAGAACTAAGTGGTGTTCTGCATGAAACGCCCCTTAGCAAAAAGTGGTGTGACCATTTGTGAAGACCATATGATGAAACGCTTTGCACTGTTGAATGTCGTCATTACAAAGTACAGCCTACATTATGTGTGGACTGCAGACGATAGGACCGCTGTTAAAAGTGGTGCACGCCATTCTAAATTTCTACATCAGAATATCTTATTTATTTATTATAATCACTCAATCGATTCAGTCCTGAATATTAAGTTCTCTGAATGTAGAGTTCACAAAGTGGAATATAGGCAGTAGAAAGTAATACAGAATTATAGAACCAATAGGCCTTAATAAGAACATTTCCTAAACAAATTGATGTTTAAAAGTAATAGAAAAAAGAAACACAAAACAAAAAAATTAAAATTATAATACACACACTTGGAATTATATAACTCAATTAAAGTTAATAGATCACATTTGGTGCAACATATCTATAGCTCAGAAATAAAAATAAGCCAACTGTTCAGCAAAATTTATAATTAAAGAATTTGTCCAATGAATACAAGGCAATTTCTCTTGGTAAAATTTTAATGTGCTTTATAAAGAGATTTTCATTTTATAAGCATAATTTTTTTTAAACTTCTAGGTAGCTTATTAAATATTGATATCTTGGAATGCAAACAACCTTTCTGAAACAGTTTTAAATTATTTGTAGGGATATGAAAGTAGCAAGCACTTCTGGTGTGTGAAAATGTATTTTATTGTTTTTAATAAAAAGGCCTTTATTTGCAATAATAAATGTAATAGAAGAATAAATAAACTAGGTTTTAATATACATTTTTTCTTAATTTCCTGCATGATCCATGAGGTTTTATTTTACCCATGATCTTTATAGCTGATTCCTGAAGCAGGAATATTTCTTTACTATTTGATGCAGAATTCCACAATATTATGCCATTATTGAGATACGGTAAAGAGCAGTAAACTGTTTGCTTGTTATAAGTATCAAAATACCCTTAATATTTTATGCTGATTTCATTTTCATCTTTAAGCTACTAATAAGTAATTGAACATAATCATTCCTATTTTAACTGTCTACATTTAAACATTGTTAAACAATTTAAGTTTCTATTTTTGTGTATAACAATTTGCACAACTTTATTTAGCCACTATGTATGTTCCTGTTAATATTTAAGCTACCAATGAGGAAGTAAACATATTCATTATTATTTATTTTATCTGCTTTGTTAAATTACGATAATTAAGTTGTTATTTTTGTGCACAACTACCTGCATGACTATCTGCTAGCCCTTTAAATTCTATAACCATTCCATCATCACAAAAGAAACACTTATTCTTCCATCGAAACTAACACTTTAACAATGTTTTGGTTTCTTAACTGTTAAGTTTTATTCAAATGCATATATAATCTCAAGTTATTGTTTTCTGACCTAAACAATATCCCTTGAGCTGTAGAAATAAAACTGCTGGCTTCAGCAATTATGCATGACATAAGTTTAATGTAAATTTCCCCTGTAAATGCTACAGTTGCTATAACAGCAGACAAGAAAGCTATAGGTGATCACTTAATGCACTCTTGCATTATGGCCCAAAGCTGTAATAAAAACTTTCCACACAGTTTGCTGAACATTGTTTGATACCATTAACTGTGAAAACACTTCAAGGGTACACACACTCATCCCCACCACTAAAGAGTTTCTTAGTCAAAGACTTGCCACACGTCCATATTACATGCAAACTTTACACATAAATGCTCAATCGCTCATTTTGCACTTCATGAATTAATTTCCATTATTAATAATGGTAATGTTCCAATTATTTTAGAATTGGAAATGTGACTTAAACCATCCCAACTTGTGAAAATAATGGGATATATACACTGTTATGGAATGACTGCATCAATAAACAAGGTGGCAGAGTTGCAGTGCACATACTGTTACATGCTGCTGCTCTACATGACTTTTCTTGTCCTATTCCACTTGAGCATACAAAGCAGCTGCAGTGTTGCTCGAAGCATGCCGCAATAAGCCTATCAGGACTCATCCCACCACTTGCCCCTAGAAGGTTGAATTACTTGGATTATCGTTGCAAGAATATTCTGGTCACCGCCCTCACCTTCGTCAGCATGACTTGGAAAGCAAGAAACCTTCTGGATCGGGCCAACTGGTCTATTTAAGTCGTGGTGGACCCCGGGTCAACAGTCTGAAGTCTGGAGCCTTGTCTGGCTTTAAGCGCTAGGTGTGCAGTACCAGCGAAGCAATATGCAGTGGCGACAACAGTGACCAGCAAGAGTTAAGTCTGCAAATTGTGAGCATCGGTACAATGGAGAGTGAAACTGGATGCGTGAGTGACAAGACATTTGGAAAGATAATGATAGACAGTTGGACTGAATATATGTAAATAATATGTGAATTAAGTGACTGTAACCAATATAAAGACAGCGATAAGGACTTTAATTAGAATTAAAATTGACATTAAATATTACACTCACTGAGAATAATGAGTATTAATAGTACAGATAGGTAGTTTAATGTGATAAATATTAGCTGTGTGTATTTTTATTGCATTATAAATACATGAAGTTCTTTTAATTTTATTAAGAACTTAATCCCTCATGATCTCGGATACACCCTTTGGCAAAATGTAACACTGACATCATAAGTGGGATGGACACATTTAATTGTAAGTAAAGTTAGGTAATAAGTGAAATTAAAAAAAAAAAAAAAAAAATATATATATATATATATATATATATATAAAACAGCTGCAGGCTGCAAAGTTAAGACTGTTTTGTGTAACCATTGCAGTGGATGATAATGAGAAAAATGTCAGCAAGCTGGAAGCACTGCAAGTATTGAGGGGCTGAGGAACCAAATGGTTAATGTGAGCGCAAGTGTAAATAACAAGATAGTTTTAATGAGATGTACATAGACAAATAAATGTTAAGTCATTTTATAGACAAGAAAATAGATAAAGTAGATAGAAAAATATAAGGTATCAGAATTAGTAAATACAAGAATTGACTAAGTGGACAAGAAAATCAACAGTGTAAACAAAAGAATGAACAGAGTAAACAAAGTAGCGGATAGTGTAACTTAAAGAATTGACAGTTGAAAATGAAGTAAAAAGGGAAGTGGGTACATTGACGAAGAAATGGTAGGAATTTCTTCAGCAGCACAGCTTCACTATCACTGCACCAGCAGCCAAGATAAGTGGGAAAGAAGAGCCAGTCATATATAATAAAGCAACATTAGAGGGTGGTCAGCAGCCCTGCAGGTTTGATGTCACGCAGCCAGGTGTGGAGAAGGAGGTTTCAATCAAGCCCACCCATTACGACAGGCAGACTCCATGGTGAGAGTACCGGCTTCAGTTTGAAATAGTCGCCACCCTGAATAATTGGTCAGATCAACAACTGGTTTAATAACTCACGGCTGTACTGAGAGGCTCCGTACTGAGCATACTACAATATCTGCCACAGCAACATCAACTGGAGTACCCAACACTGGTGTCAGTCTTGCAGCTAAGTTTTGGTGACCGATACCTGTGACATGCCCACCACGCCCAACTGCGAAGCTGCACCCAGCAACCATGGGACCTACTGTAGGACATAATGTGGCTGTTCCATCTCTCTCTGAAAGGGTGCCCCGAGGAGGCACGTGACATTATTACAATCAATTTCTTTGTGGATGCTATTGCCAATGCAGATGCAGTAAGCCTGGCAACACCACACAACATGCAGGATGCCCTGGCCCAAGCCTTGGAGGTGAAATCAGCAAAGATGGGGCCAACACTCCGACATTCAGGAGGGAAGGGGGGGCAGCAGTGATGCTGAGAGAGGTTGAGGACAGTACCAATAAGACATTGAAGAAGTTGGAAGCCACCATGAAAGACATCACTACCAGAGTCTTTACTAGGGAGTTCCACTTTCTTCCACCTACACATTGGGAATGTTGGGAGTGTGGCTGAACAAGATGTTACTGAACTCAGTGCCCCTGAAGGAATTGCAGGATGCAACAGCGGAAGTGAATATGATCAAGAGCATTTTGAGGAGGCTGGAGTTGGTGGTACGAAAATTCCTGAAGAGCATAGAGGCACTAACACCTGTCCGCCATCAACGTAAATGCTAAGAATGTTGCAGCTGTGGAAAGGAAGGACACTTACGAACCTGGTATCCACGGATGCCATCCAACATCAACTATTGAGAAACAGGCCAGATGACAGCCTCACCAATAGTTAGATTTAGCAGTGGCAGTGACGATAATCTGATGTGCAGCCCAACCACAACTACTGGAAATAACATACCTTAAGAACAGAGGAATGTTTGCTACCTAGCAGTAAGAATGACCAGGATACAGGAGCCGAACTGCCTAAGAAGACTCTCCGCAGATGTGAACAAGATGAGAGAAATTCATGTAAGGAATGTAGTTGCATGTATGCATCTTCAGGGGAAGGAAGCCAGTCAGAAGGAACAGAAAAGGAATAAAAAAGGGACATACCACAGTTTCAGCTGGCATCAAGAGGAACACTCAACAGAGTTGCTTGGGAGATATTCAGAGGAAAGTTAGTGTGGTTGTATGACATTAAACATCATGAATGCTATAGGTTTTGGTATCAAGGATGTTGGGAAGGCCCCTATCAAATTTTGAAGGAGGTTAGTGATACACCCTTCCAGATTCATCATTGAGGATCCCTGGAAGAAAAGTCAATGATGTTCCACATCGACCAACTGATATTCTATGAAGGTCAGAATTTGCAGAGTTTGTTTGGGATAAACAGACTTGAGGAGGCAGTGTTAGATTCTGATGCTCTTTATGGTTTTCCTTACCCCATCCCATTAGAGTGTGCAAAGCAGTGTTTCAAGGACATCACTGGTAACCAGAGAACAGCGCACAGCCATATAGGAGCCCCCAAGTTGCTCGATGCACGCTGCAATAAGTTTATTGGGATTTGTGCTCCATTCTGTCCTTAGAAGATTGAATTACTTGAGTTATCTTTGCAAGTATGTTCTGGTATTGCCCTCACCTTCCTCAGCATGACTTGGGGAGCAAGCAACCTTCTGGATTGTACCGGCTGATATATTAAGTTGTGGTGGGCCCTCAAGTAGACACTCTATAGTGTCTGGAGCCTTGTACAGCTTTAATTGATAGGTGTGAAGTACCAGTGAAGCAACAAGCAGTGGTGACTGCAGTGAGAGTGAAGTCTGCAGACAGTGAGCATCAGTACAGTGGAGAGTGAAACTGATGAGCAGAACTATTAAACTGGATGAGTGAGTGTAAGATATTTGGAATGATGGCAATTGACAGATTGAATATGTGTAAATAATGAGTGGGAATTAAATGACTGTAACAACAGAACCAGTGAGAGCCAGTTGGGCCCCATTCGCATGGTGACCTTGGGTCTCCAAACCATGATCACATTTTTCACCTTTAAACTGTTCAAAAAAGGAGACCTTAAAATTTTTGAAAGTCATAAATCATTAAAACATTAGAACTACTTATCAACATATGCTGTAATAAAATATACAATTTTCTGTATATTACACATTTGAGAATTTGATGAGACTTATTTTACACACTTTTAGAGGAAAAAAAAAACATACAAAATTAAGTACTCTCATTATAATCTACAGAAGGGTTTTTCGTGCCTTTTTTAAAGCAAAAGTATTCATTATTTCCTGAAAGTCTAACCCACGGGCGAGCTGAAATTCAAGAGCAAAAGTTTCCAAATAAGACAACCTTTCTTGAGTCATAGTAGAGTGCAAAAAGTTCTTTACTCTTGCTAGGAGACTAAAAGATCTCTCCGCCTCTGCAATAGTAACAGGAAGGGTAAAAAAAATTTGCAAAACAATACAGACATTGCAAAATACACTGCAAAATTTATGTCTGGTCAAGGTATTCAGCAGCTCGAAAGGGGTAAAGTCAGCTTGAAAATTTGCAGGTTAAATGTCTCTGAGATGGTCTATTTCGTCAACAATTCTTTCAGAAATATCATGCTCATAAATGTTTGATAAAATTTGTGCCTTTTTACGCATTTCTTCATTTGGCATTGTTGGATACTTCCAAAGAAAGTTGAACCTTTCGTCAATGTCTTTCAGAGCACTATGTCGGATGCTGAGATTGGCCAACCCAACACACTATTCAAAAATGTGTAATAAACATTATGTTTAAAAATATCTTCAGGATTCTCTTCATTTATTTCTACTGACTTATCTGCAAGCAGCTTTCATTTTTGACGCTTTTGTGTTTTCCACAGTGGCTGAATGTTAATGTTTTTGCTCACAAGTTTTACTTCTGCTAAAATTATTTCACAGTTATTTCTCAGCTCTGTGAGGTTGTCAACTAGTTGAGAGATGTTCCTGATATCTTCATCGATAGTAGCTTCCCTTGCCTGCATAACAATGTTTACATAGTTGATCTGGGTCAGCACTTTGAACCATATGGAAGACATCCACACATTCAAAATAATTAATATACTTTTATATACCCTTCACATTCACCAGTGTCTCAGCTGTCAGATTAAGAGACTTCAATTACTCTACAACTTTCATCATGCCCGGAAGATGACCAGTGAATGGCTTAACACAGTCTACTCTAGCAGACCGTCGAGTGCAAGACAACTTATGAAGAGAGCAACCTATGGCATTTGGATGAATTTCCCAGCGTTGCAGACTTGAACTGAAAAGATTATAGCATTTCTGAAGAACACCGAAAAATGCAATAGCTTCTGGGCAAGATCCCTGCGAGATTAAAGCTGTGACAGGCGCACTGACAAAATAAAGCCAAAGGGCAATCCTTAAGAAGCCAACTCTGAGCCCCTTTGTATTGCCATTTCATGTTAGCGCCATCGTCCTCGACAGTCACTCATTGGTATGTCATGTTTTCATAATGTAGATAGGATGAGTTCAGCAATTGCTTTCTTGGAGCTGCAGTCTACAAAACTGAGAAACCTCTCATGAACATTATAACATGGCTGGTCATTTTCAGTGCATAGTTTAAGGTAACAAAGAATGACTACAGTCTGTTCTTTGTGAGCTGAATCAGAAGTCACATTCACAATAATTGCACAATACTTTGCTTCTTCTCTTTCCTTCAAGATGACTTGAACAACACACTCAGTACAGCACTGTAAAAATTCATTCTCACCCCCAATGGATTTATATCAGGGAATCGTGGAGGCCAGGGAACAGGACCCCTACAGCCTATCCATCGTCCAGGAAATACAAGATTCAGGTGATCACGTGTAAGTCGCGAACTGTGGTCTGGAGCGCCATCATGCTGGAATCACATGGCCGCTCGTGTTTGTAACGGGACCCATTCAAGTAATGTCGGCAGAGTTTCCCACAGAAATGAAGCATACACGCTGCCGGTGAGTCGATGTGGTAACAGGTAGGCAGGTAGAGGCTAACGAACATGTTATGTATTATACCCGCCCAGACTTTGACATACTGAATCACTTTTGATCCCCGTGGATGAATGGGGTGTGAGGATTGACATCCGCCCACTCGTGGATATTTTTCAACAATTCTGTATACCATCAGGTTGAAAGGAAGCCTCTGAAGTGAAGAGAATGTATCTGTCAAAGTCAGGGGGTGTGTTCTGCATTGTTCCAGCAAACATGCTGCAAACCCTACATATCGAGGATAATCTGCAGATCCCACAGCATGCATACATTATACATGAAACTGATGCAGTAATTGCTCATGAAGCACTCCACCAATGGTGCAACGGCTTCTGTTGAGTACTCTTGCAATAGTACGTGTACTCACGCGTGGGTTATTCTCAACGTGACTCAACACATCCTCTTCAAACCTGGCCGTCTTCACTGTCCGTCTGCGCCCTGCATTCAGTTGTGTTACCTGCACACTTCCACTTTCTCTCAAGTCACTCCACAGATGCAAATGTGGTGTGGTGTGGCTGCTGTCTGTGCAGAAATCCATCCCTGTATATTCTTTGCATTTTTTGTCCATTTCCCTCTGCCACACTGTATATAAATAGCATATCTGTCAGTTCCGGCCATGTAAAGTGTTCCATTTTGTAGACACAACACGCACTTTGACCAACAGAAATGTGATATGGAGTGCTCAGATATTGTATGCAATTAGTCTATAGTGCCTTTAGTGCCATGATAACTGTTGTGCCAGGCATGCAATTGAACACGTCAAATCATACAGAGCTGCCTAGTGTTATGATAGTGCCAGATATGTAGACCGCTTGCACAGCCTGTACATAATGTTTTATACTACATGCTGCATCTGACACCTTCTTAGATGTTTGCTCGCAAACGAATGGCCTGACATTGTTGCATTATGGGAACATTACTTTCAACTGTCGACATGTCATTTATCAAAAGTAACACTTATTTACGCGCTAATAATAAAGTATGGCTATCTGTACATTTTTAGTTTGTGCGTTTAATGTCCCGTCGAAAGCGAGGTCATTAGTCACAGGCAAATACAACTACGCACTTGAAAGGAACTGAGGAAGGATTCGGCCATGGCTTTTATTAAGGAACCATCCCAGCGTTTGCCTGGAGGGACTTCGGGAAACCATGGTAAACCGAATTCTGGATGGTCTGACCAGAGTTCGAACCCGCGTCCTTCCAAATGCAAGTCCAACATGTTACTGTTACCCCACTTCGCTCGGTCCCTGATGTATTAATGATGGGAGATGTTTATACAAACCGTCAGGACAAATAAATGTTTGAAGCTTATTTATTTAACAGTACGACCTAGGTAACACATAGGAACCTCTAGTCACAACTGCCTAGGACCACCGCTTTCGTACAAAATGCACATACATAAAGCTTCAGCTGCAGCGATAAATGTTCAGGTGCATAAACAATAGTCTTTACAGTACACAGCAGCGACAGCAATATGATTCCAGGCACATACGCTATACCAAATACTTCATGTAGGAAATCTCACACGGACTGTTACCAGGAACACATTGTCGGATATAGTATCATAAGATTTTTAATGCATGGTAATTGTTGTTACAGTAACAAATAAATGTGCTCCACTATTGTCTGTGCAGTGGGAACAGCAGCTTACCATACACGCATGTAAGACATACTGCCCACATACAAGGCACTGTATTGCTGCAGTGGAATCTCTCTGCACGTTTAAAAAAAAACAGGGGGTCCTAGGCTGTTGCAACAAGGGGACCATTTTTATTTTGTATGTCTTACTGCTCCATAAACCAGCATCAAACGTTCATAATTCACAACGGTAACTAAATTGCTGGCAATAAGAGGGTGGCCACCTCTGTTATTTTCATAATGGGGTGTGTTATTAATGTGAGTTTGCTCTTAGGTTGAAGATCCCAAAAACATTAAACAATGTGCCACAAGTTGCACTTTCATCTCACCTTTTTTTTCCGATATTTTCGCAAAAATACAGTCCAAATTCTTAATATTCTGGGACTTATTTTGCCCTTGATATTTAGTTTAGGTACAAAGTGTCCTATATATTTGCCACTGGATTTTGCATAAATAATCACCTCACAAAGTTTGTCGGAAGAAATAATATTTAAATTTACCTCTAAATTAGCAAACTGTTTCAAATACCCAGTACTAATGAACATCTGAAACAGTTAACTGAAATAGAGAGAAATTTTAATATTAAAATAATAAAAACTGTCTCACAAAGTCACCCCAACCTGCCAAAAAGTAACCTATATATACTGCATATATTTAATTGTCACAATATAGAGTGCAAGAATCACTGACTAAGAGAGATACGGAACACAGGACTCCCACTCACTGAGTCTGGTGCAACAACATTTATACTCAACTCAGCGGTAGCAAAACATTATAGGTTGTTAGCAGCTAACTCAGAATGTTATTTGAGAAATAAAGTGGCATTTGTTTCACTACTCAAGTAACCTACATAACTCATGTCAGAAAATCATGATTGTTTATAAACATTGCATACGAAGTTACCCATACACAGAAATCATGAAACTGCTGAAAAATTCCCCTTCTTAGTTATTTTGGTTTTTACCTGTCATATTGGCTCAGTATAGATAGTTTTAAGTTTTCAATTTCAATGCATGAAAAACATCAAGGTTTTAAATGCATGAATAGTAAATTACTTGACAAGCTATGTTTAATTAGCTAAACAGGACAGCGATACTGAAGTATTTTATAAACACTTACGCCATTTATTTATTATAAAATGTAGTAAATGTGACATGATTTCATCATGCAAGGAAACAAATAATCTAAAAAGAAAGTAATTTAGGCGGTGTCCAAATAGTCAGTGTATACTTATGAAGGCAGTGTCCAAATAGTCAATGTATACTTATGAAGGCAGTGTCCAAATAGTCACTGTATACTTATGAAGTATTTACTTACACTGTCTTGTTTTGGTGTATATGTACTTGTGCAGGCAATTCAGACGGATGATATTCTATTTTTACTTGGCTTCTCACACAATCTGGTGACGTTTAAATAAACTATCATTGAACAGTAGAACATGTGTGCAAAAGTATTTAATGTTGTAAATAATAACTGTGGGTATCTTGACAGCATTATAAATAGATAAAAAAAAAAAATTATTTTCATATTTTTTATTAAGACCATCACACACGACCTCAGATACACCCTTTGGCAAAATATAATAACACATTCTGATTGTAAGCCTATATGTTTGGTGAAGTATGCCAGAGAATACATTAAACTTTCAAAGTATAAGTTGGTCTAAATCGCCATCAATAAATATGTTATAATAAACAAACAGTGCTTCAAATCACATACAGTATGAGAATAAAAAAAACCCAAACTTTGAAGGTCTATAATATCAAAACCAAACAACCTACAAACTTGATTGACCAATCAAATGAACCGTGAAACCATGAAGTTTGTTTACCATACATTCATAAATGTTCAATGTGGCCACCATGAGTGGCCCGAACGACATCTACGCAATTATCAAACTCATTCCACGCTCTTGTAAGCATGTCCGGTGTTACGGTATGGATGGCGTAAGTAACTCTCGGTTTGAGGTGGTGAGGGGGTAGCAAGGTCACATTCGACACGTTAATGTAAAAGGGACAGTCTGATGTTTCCTTTATGGTAAGCCACCCCATTGGCACCTAGCTGTTCGCGGATATCTGAACGAGACGTTGCTGCAACGCTGGATTGGTCGAGGAGCAGCTGGTGACCAGGCTCTTCATCACTGGCCCCCAAGAAGCCCGGATCTTACCCCATGCAATTTTTTTTTCTATGGGGGAACATAAAGGATCAAGTGTTTCATCCACCATTGCGGCTAACATTGACGACCTCAAAACCAGAATTATGGACGCCATCCAAACCATAACACCGGACATGCTGACAATAGTGTGGAACGAGTTTGATCATCGCGTAAATGTCATTCGGGCCGCTCGTGGTGGTCACATTGAACATTTATGAATGTATGGTAAACAAACGTCACAGTTCCACGGTTCATTTCATTAATCAATCAAGGTTGTAGGTTGTTTGGTTTTGATTATATAGACCTTCAAAGTTGGGGTATTCTTTTATACTCATCCTGTATGATTTGAACTGCCATTCCTCATCCACCATTTATCACAATGCAAAAACTCATTCTCTACTCAATCTCATTCTTACTTCTACGAGGTAATACAATTTTAGCCTATTGACAAAGCCCTGCTCTTGGTATATCTGCTCATGCCCTTGCATTTGCTGTATGACTGCAGTGACACTGACTGTAGTGTATAACTCCCAACGAACATGGTAACTGCACTGTATGATTAACATGTTCCAGCTAAAACTGACAGAGTCAAGCACCTCCTAGACACTGATTCAATGATAATATTAAAAGACTAATGAGTGAACAAGATGCAGCACGTAGGAAATTAATGACAAAACCAATTAAGCTACATTTTGAATTGCACCGGGTAATTCAAAACAAAGTTAACTACTGCACTTCTGAAAATAAAAGAAAATGCTCATGAAGCAATTGATAACAAGCAGGCTGGATTGAGTCTTACTTAAGTAGCAGGAAGCAATGCGTTACTCACAAAGTGGGCAGACACAGTTAATGGGGTTCTCTACAGTCAGGAGTACCTCAAGGAAGTGTCCTGGGGGTTTATTCTAAGTTTCTCAAAATGCAGCTCCTGACCAGGAACTCACAATTCTCGTAATATTTCCGGTGTTTGGTATTCTAATTTAATAATGGTTTCTCGGTTCTCGCACAGAAATTATCGAGAGCACTCAATAGCTAATGTGTTGTCGAAAGCTGCTTTCCTGATCGGGAAGCTCAGTTTCAAAATGGCAGATGAGAAGCAAGGTGGTCGTATTTATCACAGACAGGCAAAAACATTATACTCCTGTCCTCCTAAAACCTAGTACACAACATAAAGAACATTATCATACATGTGCATTATTAAATGCATATAATTATAGCAAAACCTTATTCAGAGGTATTTTGGATATATCATTATATATCTTGCATTGATTCAGTAAGTGTAGAGATGGCAGAGTGGTTATGTCGTGTGCCTACTAACAAGCAGAGCAGAATATTATGTGTTTGGTCCAGGGCTTGGCTGACAAATTTTTTTTACTTCGCATACTAATGTAGGAAACAATTTTATTTCTAAATACAATATTCAAATTAATGAAATGGGCAGCTTCTATCATTTTATAAGAAATATATAGGGTTGTCATCATACCTCCTCTCTCAGCTATTATCCCAGTCCTGGAGAACACCCTGCAGCATCCGGAGAACAATCCTAGTGTATGTAAAATGGCGAGTGCAGTGAAAAAAGAGCAATGGGTAAATTCGGTAGGGAGAAGGGGGTCCCATTTAAAATGTGCGGTGGTAGCGTGACTACATGAATAGTTACTGTGGCGCCCAAGTACCACATGACGTCACATACTCTCCAACTCCTCAAAATGGTGATGTATTATAATCTTGGCCCCTTGAGCTAGTACTATTTCAAACCCTTTTAATTTTCAGAACTATAATTAATGCCAGAGAAGAATTTGTTTTCATTATAATTTTGGCATAATAATTCTTGTTTTATTGTTTCAACATTATTTGTTTTTTAAAGGGTTTTGTGTAATGGTTGGAGGGATACCTCTCGAGGTTGCCTTCCAGACAACACGTTGTCAGTCATCAAGTAGCTGTGGTGAGGGATGGATGTGCGTTCTATGGGGGCCTGCATATTTTATAATTTCAATTGATATTTGTAGTGCTGTTTATCATTTAATTTATACCAAAACCTTTCTCTTCACCCTACAAGTACCCTCACCCCATGCGGATTCTTTGAATTAGTTTTATTGAACCGCACCACTGTGCCCCCTGCCGGCCATATGTTAAATTATCTTGTATTGTAAAGGGCTTATTAACGTCTCCCGGTTTTATACCTGAAGCCTTATCACAGGATGGCTTACAAACTAACTTATGACCTAACTTAAACTAACACCCATGCCTTGCCTGGGATTCAAACCCAGGACCTCCCGCACCCCAGAACGGCGGCGCACCAACCGATTGCGCCACAAGTGGTCGGCCACGTGTTAAACTTTTGGGCCTGGCCGACTCTGGTTTTCTTATCCAGCTGCATCCCGGTCAGCAACGCTTGCGCAAGGCTTTATTCTAGTGTAATTCCAAGGGGCACAATGTAGACTGACAGCATCAACGTATATTTTTAGTTTGGAAAGCGTGGCATTTTTATCAGACTGTGTGTTGGGAAATATTGAACCACGTAATGGCTATGGCCAATAAACCAGTGTTTAACCATAATGCTTGCATAACCTATCTGTACTAGTCACAGCCTGTTAATTTATGGGTGTGCAGTGTGACCCTAAATAGCACTTTGTAATGTGGAGTGTTTTCATGCTTAAATTCATCACCTGTGCCCGCCAACCACACTGGCTGAACATTCTACAACACCTTGAGAACTTGTGCTCATAAATATGTTAACCGACCACAGTTAACTGGCACCCTGGCAATATCATTTTATCTTCCACCTAGACTGTGATGGGCATGTGGTCAGGTCATCCTCTACCACCCCAGGCAGCGACAGGCTACACAGTTGTTTTGCATGAAGCACTTTACTTCACTAGTGGTAATGGAAATTCATGTGTTCCTGCAATAAAAGATAAAACACTTTTAATTATTTAAGATTTGATGTTTAGACCTAATGCAATTTTATGGGTAAATTTATATCATTTTGTACCTTATTATTGCATTTATTAAAACAAAATTGTACATATTGTCTTCTATACAACTGTTGAAGTACATCATAGTGAAATTCAATCAAATGGACTGTTACATGGGATTGCTAGGTAATGAATTATACCATATTTTAATAAATGCTTTTACACATAAAATAATATGTTCTGTTAAATTGAGTAATGCTTTAAACTGCCAACCTGTGTAAAAAAAATACTAACCATTCATCATGTTGCCAAATTCCTCAGCCAATAACCAAAGAGATATTGATACAGTGGCCATTTTGGGAAATTTTACTCTAAATATCCCTTATTATGCATCAATAAATGGAATAGTATTAGTTTTATACAAAGCAATGAATAAATAATAAATATGTGTGTGTGCACATTTTTGCATTAAAAAAACACTTAAAATGGACTGTTTGTACAAATAGCTTTAATTTCAATAATATATTATTGAAGGCACAGTGTGCGTTTATATTCATCATGTTGCCTGCCTGAATGCACAGGATGAAGGGGAAGAGAGTTGTGGTTGGGTGTTCATTAAAACCTGAGCATTGCAAAGGGAGTGAGTCTTCATAACAATAGTGCACTTAGTACTGTTTTAAACCCTTTTAAACAATTTCATTGTTTCCAATCGGTAGGAACCCTGCCTGTTGGGATTGAGATCGAGATTTTAAAGATAGACTAGCAGAGAAACTTAGAATAAACCCCCTAGGTCCTTTTTTTCCCTATACACAAATGTTATATCTACCTTGCTATTACACTGTAAACATAATTTATATGCTGATGATTTTCAAATATACATGATGTTCCCAAATGTGTGAGAAGTAATTGGAGAGTGGATAGAACACACCAACACAACACAAAATATCCCTGTGAACATATGTCCTAAAGTCGATAGTTTCCAAGTTGCAGACCATCCAATGTTGTACTGTATGTATTCTTAATACTTCCTGACACACTTTAGTTTGAATAGCTATAGCCACGTTCATGCACCAGCAATGATACGTCACTTTAAAAGAAGTGTCCAAAATGTCTACCTTGTGCCTGATACATGCCTGAAAATGCCACATCATTGATTGTCTGACATTCAAATACTCCAGGAATTGCACATATCTGTTGGCACCTTGTTCCACTCGGTGGCAAAGCACTGCTATGTCCAGAACTAGAGTTGCATAAACAATGGCCTTAAGATGCCGCCACAGGTACAGTCCAGTGGATTGAGATCCATGGTTCTAAGCACATGGCATTCAATGTTAGTTGGCTATCAACAGTGCACTGGGACAGGCAATAACACTCTAACCATTCCAGTTCATCACATTATCAGGCAAACCTCATAAAAGATAGACTATTACCAATACATGTGGTACAATGTTGGAAGGTCTGTAACATGGAAACTATCAACATTAGGACATATGTTCATAGGAACATTTTGAGATTGTTTTGGGGTGTACTACCCACTCCCTGATTATTTCCCACATATTTGGGAGCATCCTGTATATACGCTTGGACTTAGTACAGCATCCTGTATATACACTTGGACTTGGTACAACTGTCTGAAAAATACATAGAGAAGATTTAATGTGCATCTCACAGTGCTCAGAAATAAATGGCTTGAACATAAATAGTGACAAATTGCAAGTAATACTAATATGCAGCAAAAAAATTCTCTGACCTGCTTATATGGTTGCCCTGCCATCTGTTTACGTAAATAGTGCTCTTCTTGAATATAGTTCAGCTGTCAAAACCATCAGGGTGATCTTTAACCAATATTTTATGTGGTCAGGACATTTTTGTGGCAACTTACACAAAAATTATAATTCTTTTTAACAACATAACTGAAGAAACAATTAGTGTGATCTCTTATTCTCCCCCACTTCAACAACAGTGATATTCTATCAGTCATTTAGAGACAGCACTCACCGGCAAACTACAGTATGTTCTTAACACCTGCATTAGATTCATATTTAACATCCGCTCAAATGACCATATCACCCGATACTTGTAAAGTTTTATCATGGTTAAAGCTAAAGAAAAGTCTGGATCTTCATTAACATTGCCAACTATTTAAGGCACTGAATACAAGCTGTCTGATCTAACCCTCTAATATATGTAAACCATTTCCTCTTTACCACAATCATAAAACTCAATCTAATCATAGTTATGCCCTCAAAATACTTTAGTACATGTCAAACTTTTACAGAAAATCTTTCAGTCTTCTGAGTTATGGAATGCACTGCCCACTACTTGCAGAGAAAAATCATAAACAGTGTAGAAGAACTAAATATATGTTTTGATGTAATTATTATATCATTTACTGGACACAATAAACTACACTAAGCTAAACCACCATAAAAAACTTTAAAATTCAAGCAATTTTTTTTTTTTAAGAAATAATGTTTGAAGTACTTCTGCCAAAAGGAAACTAATTTGACTCAGTATACATTGTTTGCTGCTGTATACTGTTTTTTGCTCTTGTAAATTGTCATTTTGCTTGTGTTTATACCAAAGCTAAAATATAATTTGTGTGGACGTTACAAACAGCAGCAATAGTAAATAATTATAAAAATTACTAGCCTATGTTGAAATATAATATTAATTTCTTATTGTGTGATATTATAACAATTAATGGTATTACTTTGCTTTCAGTTGTTTATACAGTAGAGCATCAATTATCCGAATATCGAGCAACCGAAACATCGGTTAACCGAAAGCCTACCGTCCTGTGAGGCCCGCGCTCACATTTTCCTGCCCTTGCTTTCCCGCACCCGCACTTTCCCGCGCCCGTGCCATATAAGATTTCCATGCCTGCACGTCTCCCGCATCCGCAGTGCAAGTCTTTGCTTGTGACAGATCATGTTGTAGTTGTGCCGTTCGCAATGGTGCCTAAACGTAAGCGCGTTGTTCTCAGTGTTTCCGATATGCTTAAAATAATAAACCAGTTGAAGGATGGTGCTAGTGGATCAAGCCTAGCGCAGGAATATGGAGTTGGAAATGCAACAATATCGGACATTAAAAAGAAAAGTGATGCCATTACAAAATTTGCAAGTTTATTTGACAGTGAAGATGGAAGTTCGCAGAGAAAAACAATGACAATGGCAGAAAACCAAGATTTAGACACTGCAGTTTACACATGGTTCATGCAGGTATGTAGCCAAGGATAACCAGTAAGTGGCCCTTTGATTTGTGAAAAAACTAAGGAAATGAATAAAAAAACTAGGGGGTAACGCTGATTTTAAAGCAACTACCGGCTGGCTTATGCGTTTCAAATCTAGGCATGGAATTAGGGAATTAGACATCCAGGGTGAAAAACTGTCTACTGATACTGAAACAGCTAAAAATTTCAAAGCGTATTTGGCAAACATGATTGATAAGGAGGAGTAAAAAAAATCAATGTCTACAATGCAGACGAAACTGGTTTATACTGGAAGAAAATGCCAACAAAATCCTTAGTTTCTAAGAATGAAATGTCAGCACCAGGTTTTAAGGCATGCAAATCACGCATCACTGCTATGATATGCAGAAATGCTACTGGAAAGCACAGGCTGCCCTTGCTTATCATAGGGAAATCTAAAAATCAGCGGTGCTTTAAGGGAATAAAAAAATTGCCTGTTCCATACAAGAACCAAAAAAATTCATGGATGGATACAAGAATTTTTATAGAATGGAATGACACTGTATTTATCCCAGAAGTCAAAAAACATCAGCTAGCAACTGGGAATTTCGGAAATGTTTTGTTGTTGATTGATAACGCCCCAAGTCATCCCTTAAACCTTTCATTGGAAAGAGAAAACGGAAAGTTTAAAGTTGCTTTTTTGCCTCCTAACATTACTTCAGTCCTACAACCAATGGACCAGGTGGTCATTGAAAGCTTCAAACATTATTACAGAAAGGCATTGCTGTCTATGGTTCTGCTCGGAGAAGAACATGAAAAAACAATTTTGCAACTGTACACAGAAATTGACTTGAAGGATTCTATGTACATGGCAGCAGAAGCTTGGACTACTGTCAAGGACACTACACTAGCAAAAGCTTGGAATAAGCTCCTTCCATCAGATGGGTCTATTACTGCACTCAAACAGCCACCAAAAACAACCAATTTGTATCAGAACTGGCTGGGCTGATTAAAGAATCTTCAGGATTTGAAGAATGCGACCAACAAAACATTCAAGACTGGCTCGAATGTGATGTCGATGACCCTGGCTACCAAATATTGATGGACGATGAAATCATTGACAGTGTCACAGACGATCAAGGCCCTTGCGACGACGAGGAAGAGCCTAGTGGCAACGACAGTGCTGAAAAAGGACCATCCAACGACAAAGCTTTTCAATACCTTGAGACGGCAATGAAGTGGTTAGAACAACAAGAAGAATGTGATGCTATCTAATTGCTCTCTTTAAAAAGTTTACGAGATTTAGCGGCAAAAAAACCAGACTCAGGTCTAAAGCAAAAGAAAATTTTGGACTTCTTTTCCTGAACTGTAAGCCTAACTTTAGTAAGTTCTGTGTTATGTATTTGTAATATACATATGTATGTGTGATAAAAAATATATATGTGCAGTTATACTTAATTTTTTGTATTTTTTGTCTATTTTTTTTATATTCAGGGCTTTTTCCCTAGTTGAGATGAGAGAGAACACATGTTTTTATTCAATTATCAATCTTTACATCATAGGCTGTTGTGACACTACAATATATTATAAATTGTAAACCTTACCTTTGATTCAACCATTTCTAATCTAGGTGAGATGTAACAGATAATTTAATTTCTTCGATTTTATATAAAAAATGAATTGTAAATTTTATAAAAACTTATAGTTAATGTATATTGTATTATTTTAGCCTGATGAGGACCCGAGTTAGGGTCGAAATAGCCATATAAAAATAGAAAATTATTGAAAAACACGTGTTCTCTGTCAACTCAACAAGGAAAAATTCCCTGGATATATATATATATATGTATGTGCATACTACATATACAGTTTTGTTATCCGAAAAATCAGTTATCCGAACACCCCCCAACCCCAATTGTTTCGGATAATCGATGCTCTACTGTAACTTATTTAAAATTTTTACACAATATTGTTACAAGATACCAGGGACGTATCCGAGTTCGTGAGGGATGGAAGTATTGATAAAAATAAAATAACTTCATTTGATTTAGTCATAAGGCTATTTATTTACAACATAAAACTACCTATCTCCACTATTACTCTTGTTATTCTCTGTGAATGCAATATTTAATGCCTATCTCAATTCTAATTGAAGTCCTTATCAATGTGTCTATATTGGTTACAGTCACTTAATTCACACTCACTATTTACACATATTCAATCTGTCTATTACCATCACCCCAAATGTCTGTCACTCACCCATCCAGTTCAATAGTCCCACCCGTCAGTCTCTCCCTCTCTCCACTGCACCGATACTTGCAGTCCAAAGACTTCACTCCTGCTGGTCACTTTCATTGCCACCCATTGCTCTACTGGCTCGTTGCTTTACTTGTCTTTGCACACACGTTGCTTAAGGTCACACAATCCTTCAAACTCTCAACTCTTAGAACTGTCTGCTCAGAAAACCATCACAGCTCAAATAGTCTTGGTGGCTTGATCTAGAAGGTTCTTTGCACCCCGAGTCTTGCTGAGAGGCAAGGGCAATGAATCAGAAAATTCTTTCAGATAACAGCAGAAATTCAATCAACTGAAGGTCCGAAGTGCACGAGTTGCGATAAACTTATCACGGCGACAAGTCTTTGAAAAATTGCAGCGGATTTCTCACGTTACTACTCTGTCCTTAGCGTTCGCTCACTTGGGACTGGTCAAGGTAAGCAACGCAAATCAGCAAGCGCATACCAGTCTTATATCACAGGTAACTGAATTTATATTGCTGGTTAGATATAAGTGAGGATGTACATTGCCCTAACCTTGCTAATATAAATAAAACATGAATGATGATAACTATAATAAATAATTATAATTGCAGTTGTATTAATTACAATTAAATTTGTAACACACACCACCTACTTTCCTTGTAATGACTAGAGACAATATATATTTACATTTGAACTACACATACAATAGTGCTACTTTGATGAATTGAGAAATATCATGCTGTACCATGAATATATATACTGTAGTACTCTGGGGTGTAAGCTGATATCTATTGAAACCTATTTTATGGTTCTGGCATGTCCTTTCTCTATTCATGTTCCAGACATCAGGTCAAGAAAACTGGTGCCCTTATTCCCCATCCCTCTTAGTATGCAGAATTAGTGACATCCAGGCTGGGTCTATTTTCACCACTAGTATTGCAGCAGGTCAAAAGCTCATGGCATTGGTCCTGGGGCAGCGAGTGAGTTATGGTTGAAGATAGTGTAATGAAAAGGAACACTACTGCTCCTATTACTGGCAGAAAACCTCTGGACTGCCTCGATCGCCATTCACTCAGTGCCAATCCCTTGCTATCCTGGCCTATTGTGTTTCCAAGGTGGGCAAAAGATAGCCCTATGGTACATAAGTCCACTGATGCTGCCCTGAAGAAATCACAGAAGTCTCAGTACAGTAGAGCACCCTTCAACCGGAATCATCGGGGGAAGGGCTATTCCGGTTGAGGGAAAATTCCGGTTATGGGAAATGAGGGTGGGATGGTGTGAAAAATAACACATTTTTAGTCTGAACTCGTGTATATGTGGCACATAATTTTAACTTAAGAAATCGATGAGTGTATATTATTAGTTTTATCCTTAAAGTTACAAAACCATTTTTAAAAACACTACGTTCTGTTTATGAAATGTCTGTCGTAAAACTCCCGGCGCTGCATTAATAACCTTCATTCTCAAACTTCTAGCGGGTTTCTTATCTCTCCGCATGCGTGTCTGCCTGAGTAAGCGAGATCTGGATATCATGTTACTGTTTGTTGATGTGCATCTGATAAAACTTCCCGAAGAGTACCGTATTTCTGCGTGTATAGGCAGCATATTTAAACAAAAAAAATGACAAAAAGTGGGGTGTGGGTTATTTACGAGATATTGTCATAAAACATTTTTTCCTCCTAAACCATTTTCAGAAATTTGTCAACGAACAATACGCTCTAATGTTTTCACTTAGTTTCTAAGGAAGTCAAAAAAAAAAAAAAGAAATGAATAGCTCATCACGTGTGTTTAAACGCGTATGGGTTGCAGCATACTTCAACCTGCCTGTCCTCGACTGTTCTGTATCACCTCTAGCCGCCATTCTGCTTTGCACTTATTTTCTCTTTTTTCTTTCACCCTCTCGCTTGGCTTGCTTCCTTTCAACCACCCCCACCCCCTCTCTAGACAGTAACAACAGCCATCCAGCACCAAGCAAGCTTGCTCGGTCCCTTTCTTTTCTTTCTCCCCCCTTCATCGTCTTTTTTGTTTGTCTCGCGCTCTCTCTCTCTCTCTCTGGTGCAATGAGTCAGCCAGCAGTAGCTGTGTGTGTGACGCCGGACGCACACATGCACCATACCTTGCCTGCCCGGAAACAACCGGCTGAGCTGGCAGGCTACGCACAGCGCACATGTTCCGCAATTTAAACACAGTGTTAAGGCATTTTGACATAAATACAAAAGTTTTATTTACACGGAATACTGCGCTGTTGCTACTTTTCAGCAGGCGGCGTGGCAACGATAACATTCAACTGCAAATTAATTAGTTTGACNGAATACTGCGCTGTTGCTACTTTTCAGCAGGCGGCGTGGCAACGATAACATTCAACTGCAAATTAATTAGTTTGACATTGCCATAGTTTGCTGTTGCCGCACTAGCACGACGAGGCCCGGAAATATTTACGGGAATACAAAAATACAGTGCGGCTTATACTTGAAATATTAATTATCCCTAATTTTTCATCAAAAACTTCTGGCGCGGTCTATACACACCAAAATACGGTACATGTTCACTAACACATGAGAACACTAAATTCTGAAAGTTGCACCACTAAAACCAACGGCATGTGTCACACAATGCCATTAGTCACTGTCACTTGTGTCATTATGCAGCATAGCTGTAACTTCGCAACTTGCGCCGCCTGTCTCTTCATCGTGCTAGTCTGGTGTGAGCAACGAAAGACCTCTTGCGAGCGCGGGAAAGTTATGGCACAACTNGTGCTAGTCTGGTGTGAGCAACGAAAGACCTCTTGCGAGCGCGGGAAAGTTATGGCACAACTTTGCGACATTTGAAATTTTTTTGGAAAATTAGTTCCGGATAATGGGAGTTCCGTTCGAGGGAATTCCGGCTAAGGAGTGCTCTACTGTATAACTTTGTCACCTGCAGGTACTTGGTTGACAGGCAGGAAGCATATAGTCTACTTACTGGGACTTTGAATATGCATTGCAGCCGGCAACATCCAGACTCAAGACGTCTTGGCACACTTCCCACCATGTTGCTGGGTTGAGTTCATGAGAACAGGTTCGCAAAGGAGGTGAGTGATGAAGTCCCTTAGTATCCTATGTAGAAAAATGGAAGGAAGGAACAACCATGCTACTTTATGTTAATGCACCAGCCATAGACCAAAGTCGTAAGCCATGTCCATGGCAGTTTCCAGTTCCACTCCTATGTGCTAACCTCTGGCCATTGATAAAAACTTCAAGTCATGGTCATGTTACCACAAAACCAATGGCATTTGGTTGAAGGGCCCCCCCCCCTCCCCAACCATAGACATCTCAACTAGGATACAACAGCACTAGACCTTTGCTTAATTCTGCCCAGGACCAAGTTAAAAAGGAATAAATTGGTTGTGTAACTCCTATATATACCACAGGCCAGAACTCACCTCCGCAAGAACTTAACCTTTGGAAGGACAGCCGTGTAAAGACATACAATTCATGGACTGCCTTCTTAACTGCTGTGAGTGCAACGACAAAATATTTCTCTAATACTTCCCCATCCCAAAGGATCAAGGTGCAGTATGCTGGCAGGCTACCGGATCAAGGTGCAGTATGCTGGCAGGCTACCTGTATTCACACTATAGTATCTGTGCCCTCCAACCAAGCCTTTGTTAACTAGCTTCTAGTTTCTCATATATTACTAAATACGTTATTGACTTGGCTCAATATAGCACTAGCTGTTCTATGGGTTGTTTACCACTTTTTTCACACTTCTCAAGGGACCAAGATTTTTTTTTTTGCAAAATATGGAAAAGTGAAAAAAAGAAAGGAAATTTATGCTATATGTGACTAAAGAAAACAGGTTTGAAATAGGGAAAAGTGTAAATAAAAGGATTATGCTTTATGAACATAAATCATGACTCTTAAAACTAGTTTATTTTTCGTACACGTTTACATTTCTACTTAATACTTCCCCGATTACATATGGTAACATTTTGGCAATTTTCTCCGACTGCTCTTGACCAAAAAATATTGGTACCAACATTACCTTACTAACTTCCCTTAACCTACCAATTTTAACACAGATGCTACACTGTATCACATGTCTCCATTTAAGATGTTTATATAACTAAGTCCTTAAATCTTGCTGATGGGTGTACGTTTATGCCTTGATGGGAATTATGGCATCAGGAGTGGAGAGCGGCAAGTCATTGTTAACATGATGGAAAATTTTGAACCTATCAAGTGTGCAACTTAAGGGATGCCGGTATAGCATAGAACGGTGTTAGGAGTGGACAGTTCATCGATGTGGCTGCCTCCTGAAGTTCCTGATGACCTTATGTGACGACTGTTATAGGTATGGTCCAGTTCCTGCCTACTGATCAAGGCTGTTGGCCTTATGCATGAAAAACACGCTGTTCAGTTCACATATTTAATTTCACACATTAACACTCATGCGCTGCACTTATAATGCACAACAGTTATGGCATGTTGCCAACCTACACAGTAAAACAAGCATGGAGATTTCAAAATAATTAAATGACACTGAGGCGCATGAGCCTGCAGCGGGGGTGCTACGAGGCTATTCCTGGGTAAAAGAGCACACAGAAAAAAAAGTTCTGGAATGCTTAGTACAACTGCAAATTACATTATCTGTATGCAAAAAGTTGAATTACACATAAACGGCCTGCGGCACGACCAGTCCCTTACATGCACTTATTCAGACTAATTAACATGACGGCAGCCTGCTCAGCCGCGGCCTGGGCGAAAGTGCATGCATCTCAGGCACTGCACCCATATAGTACATGAGAGACCCACAGTGATGTGGGTCATGTGATTTGCCAGTGCTCTGGGAGTCTCCAAAATTTTGTCTCAGAGGAAGGAAAGTCTTCCCATTTCCTTGTGGAGTTCATTAAAGACTTTCTACGTTTTGTAAACTTTGAAATGAGAAATTGAAAATCTAGCAAAGTGGTATTTTCCTCCTTTGAAATACCTGTCTAAAGATTATTTTAGAAGTCTAGAAGCATTGTGTACTGAGGGGCTATTCCAAGAAATTAAAATTTATTAAAAAAGGCTGACTGTCATGTTTAATGTTATGGTTATGTAGGGAAGGTAAGGGAAGATATCTGGGTGGCTCTTAACATTGAGGTTTTGAGAGCCAATGAAGATGAAACAAAGTGAGCATAGAGCAACACTGAAATGTAAGGGTGGGGGACACATGAGATCCCTGAGAAAACCAGCCAACCAGTGGCATCGTCTGGCATGAGTCCCATATACGAAAATCCGGGAGCAACCACGCTGGGAATTGAATCCGGTTCACCTATGTGGGAGGACCAGTAGTCTAACCACTACACCACCATGTCCCCATATGGTTGTGTAGATGATTGCCTATTACTGACCAAATGGATTCACAAACTGCTTTATTGCCCAATTGTCAAGCAGTTTTCTAAAACATATAGGATGTCAGGAATGCTATGTCAAACATTTTCATTTGTTAATGCTTCTTTAATAATAGAATTGTCTTATATCGTAAGGTCAGGTTTTTCTTCCTTGGCCCAAAGGTTTACTAAAAAATCTGTAATAAATATGTTCTTTTTCAAGATTTTGAACTATGACTGCACTGCATCAGCATTTAATGTACATCCTCTGTTTTCATTAACCCAGTGTGTAGATCTTTGCAGTGATTCTTGAATTTCCTGTTACTTATGTGTCAGAATCTGTTAAATTTGTTAAATGTTTGCTGCTGAAGCATAGCCACATATATTTCACAACTGGAGGCTTTGCTATAGTGTTTTCTAATTTTTCCAATTATGTTTTACACAAAATCTCTAACTTCTTCCTTGTATCTCACAAGTCACATCACATTCATCTTTAATATGTCGCTGGTCATCCTGTGGAATCTTTGATCGGCATGAACTTTGGTTGGAGTCATAAATTATTAGTAAACAGTACTGATAAAAATTAATTTTTAGTGATCTTTACTAACTATTGGAAAATTTTCCTCTGATAGTATTCTTATCTTTAATTTCACTATCATAGCACTAAGAGAGTGGTTCACAGAATCAATGTAATCAAAAATTGTCCAAATACAGGCTGACACAACCAAATTCTGTCATAACCTCTGGTATGCCAATAGTACCAGGCACCTTAAATATAAAACATAGTTTTAAAAGTTTGCTCAATTCCAATGAGCAGACCTTGGCATCAGTATTATATTATTTTTGTATAGATTCAATATGTTTCCTTTCATTCGATTGAAAAGGGCTTATTAACGTCCCCCGCTGTTATACCCGAAGGCTTACAAACTAACTTATAACCTAACTTAAACTAACACCCATGCCTTACCTGGGATTCGAACCCAGAGCCTCCCGTACACCAGATTGACTGCACCACGGGAGGTCGGCGTTCTCTTTGAATGTCAGTAAAAAATAACTTGAAGTCTTTCTGGAATGTCTTGTTTACTATAACTACACTTAGTACAAATCAAGTGTCCTGAAAAATTCTAGGATTTAATAAGGTCTCTTCAATTTCTTCAGCTAATGTAATCAGTTCCTCATATGCAATGCCCTAATTGTAAATTTCCATAGATTACCTATTACTTGAGCTTGATTATTTAATCACATCAAAGCCTGCACTTTACGAACATCACTCAACACACATTGTAACATATGAGCTATGTCCTACATAGATTAGTAACATTTAATTATTTTAATTATCACAGAAGCCAGCCAGCTTTTTTATCTCAACACTAAGGTCAAAATATTGGTCATTGAATGCCGTACCTTTCAACTGCTCTTTTGTTTGAATATTTGTATTTTCAAAACCAATTCACAGTTTTTCAATAAGAACATCTCCCTTGTGAGACATATCTGATGGAGGCATCACAGTACAAACCTGAACATCCCCTATGAGAGTAATCACATGAGTTATTTCATGAGTTCTGTGAAATTTTGTCTGCTATAACTGATACAAGAGGAAGATGGTTCTTACGGGATTCAATGTACTTATAAATTCACTTATCTTGTGTTGCATGGTAGAAAAAAATATTTTTTCTATAAACTCTAAAAAATTCTCTAGAATGATTAAGTTTGCCAATATCCAGATCATTTAAGTGGTTCAAACTTAACACATGTTCAAATGATTTACTCCCTTGCTTTCTTTTATGGCTGTATAGGCAGTTCTTGCAACAAGAAGTCCCACTTCTTCATACTTTTTTTCATTAGTGAATTTTTCTTTTCAGTAGTTTAAGACAAATCAACACATCAATGGTGTGCTTTTGATTGTAAATAATTAAAAATATGAGTATTTAACTCAATATTTTCATTTTGTGTTAGTAACTGCTATTCACTTGGAAGAGAAAAAAATACTAAAGGATTTAATTTTAAGCATGGCTACCTCCTTAGGTACATTCTTGTAGGTTTGTATTCATGGAGAACATCATACTGTCATAAACATGGCATAATTTGGCAAATTTATGGAACTGAATTGCTTACTCTAATTAATTTAATTTTAGCCATAAATTATTTATTTTTCTGTTCAGTAATACTAGATCCAGACGAGCTTGGTAACACATACTTTCTCTGCTAGAAAGCAAGTCAAACATACTAACTTTAGGTTGAGTTCTATTTAGTGTTCACTGACTTTATTGGTTAGGTTAGCATTGCATTTTTTTGTTAAGTGACCAATAATTTCAGGAGTATTGGAAGTCCCAACTTCCATTACTGGATTCTGAGACTGCAATAGTGGGGGAGATTGGCTTAATAGTTGACTTTCATTCATTTCTTTAATTCTTTTTTGAAAATTCACTATAACTGCTAGAATGCATGTCAGTGTCAATTACACTACCACAAATACTATTTCCAACAGCTAATTTTTTCCTGATTGCATGTTTTACATTTAAAAAATCTGAAATTCACTTTTTGATACTTAGTTTAGATTTTTCTGAAAGATGTTTACTACATACATGATTTTCGAGTTTGTCACATTTTATTTTAGTGTTTGGAGAATACTAAAGTATCATAAATTGCATCCCTACCATGTATCCATGCATGAAGAACTACACAGTAAAGATTTTAAGAATCCAGTAACAAAAAAAAATTAAACTTGGATTTCTTTCGCGGGGTACTGTTTTCCGATGAGTCGACATTCATGAACCACAGTGAGGCTAATAAAAATAAAATACATTATTGGAGAGTGGAAAACCCACATTGGTTGCGTAAAGTTATACATCAGCATCCGTGATCTGTAAATGTTTGGTGTGGTATCACAAGCCACAAACTCATTGGTCCCCATTTCATTGAGGGCAACTCGTGACATTTGACACACTCCTTCACCAATTGTTCCATGTCCTTATCCATTTAAGGCAACCACATGTAGCTCCAAGCCAGGGATTTTGACCTTGCCATATTATCATGAGCTCCATGCTATACCCTTAATGATGAAGGGATTCCTACTCTAGGACCCCAAAGCACATAACATTTATAAATTGAAAGCTCATCTTGACATCTCTCATATGGCTGAAACTCTTCAGATTTCACCCCATTTTTCCAACTGTGGCACACTCATTTTCTTACCTCTGATAGGATGGGATCCCTTCCTATGGCACTGTAAATTATGCTGGCTTCCATTGGAGTATCTGGCTTGGCTTCCAGCATCAGGATCTCACCCATCACTGAGACTTGTACATTCTTTAGCCTTGGTAGCCTACTCAATGCATCCATGTAGCTGATGCTAAATCCAGGTTTGTATATCAACTGATAGTCATATATAGAATGACACAAACTACAATGTAGCAAAATTGGTGATAGGAATCCTGGTGTCTGTCTGGTTAGGGTGTAACAATTCCAGGAGAGGCTTATGATCAGTCACTAACACAGCCTGTTATGTACTGTTGGAATTTACACACAGCAAACATTATGGCCTATGCTTCCTTGTCTTCTTACAAGTAATTTCTCTCACTTTTCTGTAGATTTCTTGACACATAAACTAGAGGACCTTCAGTTCCATCCTCCAGCAGATGAGGGGCTTCGGTGGTATAGTGGTTGGACTATTCCCCTCCCACCTAGACAAACCGGGTTCGATTCCCGGTGAGGTCCCTCCTGGATTATTGCATGTGGGAATCATGCCGGACGATGCCGCTGGTTGGCAGGTTTTCTTGGGGATCTCCCTTTTTCCCTGCCCTTGCATTCCAGCGCTGCTCTATACTCACCTTGATTCACCCTCATCGGCTCTCAATACCTCGCTGTTAAGAGCCGCCCAAATCTCTCCACTCTCTCCAGCACATGAGCCAGCACAATTCCCACTCCATACTCTGATGCATCACAGGTTGAAACCAATGGTTTCCCAGGGCCACAGTGGACAAGAACACTCTCAGATTCCAACAGCCTTTTTGCCTGTCGAAAATGCCTGAATTGTAGGCCTACCGCTTCCACTTGCTAACAAGTCATCCCTCAGTTGTTGTCAGTAGCACTGTTTCAATCGTAATTTCCTTCTGTGATTACAGTAAAGTGTGTGTAATGTGATATAGTGTCTTGTGAATGACTTAAAAGATTGATCATCACAGAAGCCCTTATCAAGTGTCAAACAAAATAAGATTAATGATTTTTTCCAAGAAATTGGGTTAAATGCTTTTTTGAGAAAGTTATGCTTCACAATTTTAATATGTTTGAACCATATTTTTATATACAGCATTCTTTTCTCATTTTTCCTATTGCTTTTATGTTACTGTTCATTCAGTAGACTTTGTACAATACAGTGGTAATGTACATTTATAACAAACTTGATGATTTTATGTGTAAATATGCTTAGTACAATAAACCAACATTTATAAAATAAATCATTCTACATGCTTAAAAACTTAATTTACTACACCAAAATAATGTACATTATTCCACAAATATTAAATTTAACAAATTCATATCCATTTTCTTTGGAACAGTTCAAGATAATGAGATATAATTTTTTACAGGATGTATATCCGTACCTTGTACCCTCAATGATCTAGTTTCATGGCAATACAATTCGTAGAAAGCCAAACATAATTTTTATAAAAATTAAAGTCATTTCTTTTTTTTTCAATAAGTTTTAATTTTTTATGGCAAAATCATTTGTCTTACCGCTACCACTGTAGATCCACATTAATTTATAAATGGAGTGAGTGAGTGAAGAGTTTTGGGTGGCTCTTAACATTGAGGTCTCGAGAATAGACAAGGGTGAAGCGAGGCGAGTATGGAGTAGTGCCGGAATTCAAGGGTGGGGGAAATTGGAGTATCCCGAGAAAATCTGCCAACAGCGGCATTGTCCAGCATGATTCCCACATGCAAAATTCCAGGGGTGACCCCACCAGGAATTGAACCTGGTTTGCAACTTATAAATGGAGACACCACTCAAAACCCTCTAGTGCTTGTAACCCTTATGTTAGAAAACAAATGCACCCAATTTTGGCAACATACTTTTTAGCTTTAATTCAAGATAAACCACAACTTTCTAGAGAAAATACTTCCCGAGTTATTGTATTTTAACTGAACAAGTGCTCATAAATACAAAAAAATTACTAGTGCAGTACCATAAAAAAATTATTAAAAATACTTAAGTGTCAGTCTACATTGACAATACATATATTGAATTAAACAGAATTCTCCAAATACTAACATGCCATTAAAATAAATAAATTTTTACACCAAAATCACCTCTTATGCTCCCCTTAACCAAATGTCTGTTTAAGCAAATGACCCCTAGTCCCATTTAAGTTCAAATGGACAAGACACACGTGTAATTATAATACTCTGTCATAAATCTTCTTTATACAAATTATCAGAGACCAATTTATTTAAAATATCTATTACCTATTTCTAATCCTGTTTTTAATACCCGTTTGATGATCAACTACAGTCTGCGTACCACATCTAGTGATAATGGAGCGGCAAGACAATGGATTGTTTTGAATGACAAGCAAGCAATAATCCTACCAGAGTTTTGAGTTATGAAGGCATTCTGCCGCATAACCCTTTGGTGGCTCGCCGCTCCTGACCTTCAATGGATAGGATTTCTGCGTTTATCTGAAAAATGCTCTGGAATACTGACCTCATTCTCTCAGCGTGACTCGGGGTGCGTTGAACCTTCCAGATCTTCCAGATGGTCAGGGCGACCGATATAAAAATATGACAGGCCTCCAAGCTGGAGAGTTGTTGAATGGATGAGTGGCTGAGTTCCGAGAGATAGAAGATGAGCGGCGAGAGAAGTGACCAGTGGAAGGGAAATCTGTGACTGCGAGTATCAAGCAGTGAAGAGTGTGGCTGGCAGGCTGGACTATTGGACTAGATGCGTGAGTGAAAGACATTACAAGTGATGGCAACAGATAAACTGAACACGTGCTAATGATGAGTATGAGTTAATTGACAGTAACCAACCAGAAACATTAAGAAGGATATTAATTAGTGTTGATATATGCGCTCACTGTTAAAAAGAGTAATAGTGGAGAAAGATAATTTAATGCTGTAAATAATGGCTGTGAATAAATTAGAAATCAAATTTGGTTCCTTTAATTTTTTTTAAGACTTCCATCCCTTACAAAATCATATACACCCTTCAGGTGCCCAACTAACAATATATAATTAGTAAGAAAATGAAATGAAAATGCTTACAGCACATATTGAATGAAAACAATCCTAATAAGCAAATAATAAAAACAATTCTATATGTGTTAGAAAAACATTGTGTTAAAATATTTGGTTTTGAATTTTTATTATCAATGTAGTAAGTGCTAAAATAATATATTTTTTTAAGAATCCAAAAATAAACATTGTTAAATAGTAATAAAAATGCACTTAAGTAATAAAGAAATACATTTTTATATTATTGAAGCTCTTGCTTATGCAAAGTCTAAGAAAAAAAGAGGTAGTAATTTTGCACATGAGTAGTGATGATGGTGCTGCGGTGGTTTCTGATTGGCAGGTTTTCTCAGGGATCTCTTGTTTCCCCTGCCCTTGCATTCCAGTGCTGCTCCATACTAACCCCACTTCACCATCATTGGCTCTCAAGACCTTGATGTCAAGAGCCACTCGAATCTTCTTCATTCACTTAGTAGTGATGATAGTTGAACATACTAATAAATTTACCACCACAATTTTCTGTCTGATCTATATGCTTCTGCAAAATCTTTATTGAGCAACTTAAGACTTCATTGTACTTAAATTTTAAAATTTTGTACCTCACATATATATTATTTGTGGTTTCGTACACACATTCTTTTACAATTCTCTGGGCATTTGTCATGCCCAAATAGCATAACACATTAACATTTATATTAAAAGAGTTTCCATTTATTAAGCATGATGAAATTAACTATTGAATTTATCTGAGAAAGAGATGATTTCACATAAGAACTGCACTCCCTGCTAACCTAACAAGAACTACCATAAATTTATTATACACCTAAGATCTGAAACTCACACTGAAATAATGAATCTTTCTCAGATTGCTCAAACACATCAAACAATCATTATTTTAAACATGCTCCATTGTAGTGGGTCTCATAGAAAACTAGAATAATACATAGAGAAAACAACAGGAGAGACAGTATATAAAAGTCAAATTGGGCTTCGTCAGTAGATATACAAAAAATCACCACAGAGAATTCCAAACAAGGAACTAAGTTAGAAGGCAACTAGAAAATGCAAGTAAACACAAGAACACAAACTTGAACAAAAATAATAAATAGGAGACAATATAATGAAGACAACACAGTCAAAAAACTTTGGCCAAAAAACTTACATATATGCATAAAGACAGGACAAAATAACGAATAAAGTACAGACAAAACATCGAAGACAGTAGAGATGAACACAGTGGTATTCTACGAGTAAACAGAGGCAATGTTGTGAGAACTGCAATCTGTTCCCATCTTCAGGCGCACAGACTGAGGAACACTCAAAGACTGATGTGGGGAAACCGGAAAATCCGGTTTTATACATTTTTAATACCTACTGATGAAAGCCCAACTTGACTTCTATACTGTGCATGTGTTGTTTTCTCCACATATTATTCTGGTTTTCTACAAGACCCACTGCACTGGATTATGTCCAAAATAATTTTTGGCTTGATTAAAATTGTTGTCTAACAAGCTGAAAATTATCCATCTACATATTTGAAATTAGTATAAAACTAGAGAGAAAAAAATACAACAAAGCTAAAACCTTCCCTGGAATTCTTCATTACTAAAGACCTGAAGAATTCGCAGATTCATTTTGGTACAAGATAGAATTCAAAACATGTGTGTTTATATAACTTAGACATTGGCCCACACTGTGTTTGACACCTCCTGGAGAATACTGGCCCAATAGTAGCCTTCCATTGTGGCAGCAGACAACCAATGTGCAACTGATATTGACAAATTTGTACATAAGACTGTAGTCTAGCCTGCAGGTCATTGAACTCGTGAATTTTTCAGGTCTCTATTCATTACATATTTCGTCAACCAGCAAGGGGGCCACGAAAGTAAAAAGAAACCTGAAAACTATTCTTTTGAATGCTTTATACTCCATATTTTGTACCCCATCTATAACCTTGGATTCAGCCACCATCTTAAAAAATTGTTCCTAAAATTGGTATTTTGTTAATTATCATGCCTAACATGCATTTCAGAGCAAAACATTTTATTACAAACATTAATTTCCTTACAGTTTTCTCCAAAAATGTTTAAACCAATTTTAATTTCAGAAATTATGATAATTAGCTACAAGAAGAATTAACTTTATAGCTTTATTCAACATCTTTTCATAACACAACATAAGGAAAAATTTTTAAATTGTAGATTATATCCTCATATTCTCTGCAAGCACCTTTTATACTATGTTATAGAAGTAAAATAATAAGTAATTTTAATTTGTGATGAATATAAGTATACTAATTAATCAAAACTTTTAAAATTTTGCTTAAAAAGAAATAACTAAATACAGCTTTAATACACTTTCAAATTTGTGTTGGGGTTTATTTTTAGTTAACTACAGAGACAAATGCACAATAATCCACTACAATAAATCACTGGCCACTTTAGTCCAGCTCTCCTACAGCTGGATGTCCTCTTTGTGCACCCTTTAAGGCAGTTACATGAAATTATGTGAACTTTAATGAGTCTAGGTATTTAATGTTTTAAATAGGAGTTAGCCCATTCCATGTGACTTTCCAGCCTCAGCTTTGGAAGAAAATCTAAACTACTATCATAGAGTTGAAGTAGAAACAGGCTGGCCTCCACCCTTCCAGATTCAGCAGCAGTAGCTTCTAAATCAAAGTAGCTTCAAATAAAACTCCTGATCATAGAAAAAATCTGTACTTCAACTCAAAGGTAGCAGTGAGAATAAATTTCTCCCACATATGAGGTTTCACTCTTCCGTAAAATCACTGAGCATGATTAATGTTTAATCAGGCTTCCTTTCCTCAAACATAAACTGATCTTCAATATCAGTGTTTTCTAACCTATCACCAAGTTCAGAAATGAATGGGAAACGAGTTCTTGTTGACAGGCAAGTGAAAAGTCATGAATGGACTAGCTTCTTATTTGGTCAGATAAAGTACTTGCACCCCCACTATTATAATTTTGTGCAATTGCCTTAAAGGTTGGATAAAGAGAACAATCATTTGTAGGAAATCTGGACTAAAGTATTGAGTGACCTGGAAACATTGTAATGTATTGTTATGCTCTTTACATGCATCATAATCGACTGACCCCCTTGCCCATCCTCCTCCCCAAAAAAATATGCAATGAAAGAGAATTAAAACGTGCCCCTCCCAGAATATTCACTCATTTCTTTGTTCCCAATGCAAACTTTTTAAAAACAACCCTTCTCCATCCCTCTAAAATTTATATAATTCAGCCTACATCATGGACTCCCCTCATAGGCATCCCTTTCATATCCATACCAATGAAATCTAGTTGATTATTTTCTTAACAAATGCATTTACCAAACTTAGGTAAACTATCAAAATAAATTTTATACATTTCCTTTCCCATTTCATATATGAAAGGTTTAACTGGTTTATAGCATTTTTAATCATGTATAAAACTAAAAATAATATTTTACCTTCATTAAATATTTTTAAATTTCATATTATAATTTATAATTTTCCAAGTTCCACCTACTCTGAAATGATTTTGTTTAGCGTACTGTTTTTGGTTGTATGTGCACGTGTGCTAAGTAGANGGGGGGGGGGGGCAGTCACCCATACGCTCCCCCCAACTTTTTAGCATCCCCCTCCCCTGGGTTTATGGCAGTGGTTTGGTCACTGCTTCAGTCTGTAATTAGCAAAGTAACCTGCTTAATTTTTTTTTTTTTAATATTTTAACAAATTATTTTGGATGTATTTCAGGTTCGGAAGGTATGGATCTCACAATATAAAAACTACATTTAATTTTCTAATGCTACAAAAATACATACCTCTATTATTTACAAAATAAAACTGTCTAGCCATACCATAAACACTTACGATTTTTACTAGTGAGCACAATTTTAATGTTACAAACAATTATAATTAACGTCCTATTCAATGTCCTCATACTAAACCTACAGCCACTTAATATTAACTCATTAATTATAAATATGCAATCAAAATGTGAATTGTTAAATATTTACTCATCCAAATGTCTGTCACTCATGAGAAAAATTCCACTTTCTTACAGTCTATCAGGTCTGCCCCATGCTCTGAACTCTAAACAGTCATACTCTGCACACACATTGTGCTTGCTGGTCAATGTGCCACCTCGAGTCATGCAAGTGGGAGGTGGTAACTAAAAAATGTGTGCAATGGTTGACAAGTGATGTCAATTTCACAAGTGATAGGCAGGTGTGGCAGCCCCTTCCCCTCTACTGGGCACCAAGGATGTCTTACTGGGGAGAGGCAACTGCTGGGCCTGTCTGGGGGAACGGGGATAGAGGTGAAGCAGCTTACACAGTAATATAGCCATGCAGTGTAACATGGCTTCCTCCTCAAGTCTGTTCATTCCAAACAGACTCTGCAATATCTCAACCTTCACAGAGTGCGAGTCGGCAGTTGTGGGAAACCTTAGGTATTTTCTCCTGGGAGTCCTGATGACAGATCTGAAAGGACGTATAACTGATTTGCTTCAAAGTTTGATAAGGACTTTCACAACATCCCTGGTACCAAGATCTCTAGCCTCCATAACATTTATTAAAGTAGTACAGCCACAATAACTGTACTCTTCTGAATGTCTCTCCTGCAATGCTTGCCACATCAAGCATCCCTTTCAACAAGGCCAGCTCTTCAGTTCCTTTCAGTCTGGCTTTCTTCCACTGAAGATGTGTGCATGTAATTACATTCCTTAGCTGGTATTCACTTGTCTTCATTAACTGTGGGCGAACTGCACAGACTGTTGAACCAGAGTGGCCACTCCTTTCAGCTAAAAAAAAAAAGCCTGACTTTTTGCAGGTTTTTTATGACTAATTCAATTTATCATAGACAAAATAAAAAACTATTTTCTTAAAAAAAAAAACTGTCAGAAGTAACTCTATCCATAAAGACATACATCCTAAATACCTTCATAACAAAGAAAATAAAAAAAATTACACAGAGAAAGTCGAGTTTATAAATAATGTAAAATGAAAAGCAAAATCTACTATTTACATACCTGTCTATCTAAGCAGCTCAGATGATGAAAGAAATTTTTTTTTACCTTTTTTTTTCGCTGCATATCACAAAAAAATTTCTGTACATGTCAGTACTTTTGTGTTAAGAGCCCTAAATCACATTTATAAAATTATTTATAAGAAATCTGACCAAAATTTCCAAATTATAACATCTTAGTTATTTTTTATACATTTTATCTTAGCATTGATGGCATCAACTTCCTTTTTCATATCTTTAACCAATTAAAATTTTTTTGTTTCCAACATTTCCACTTCTTGGCTTGCTATTTTTCCTGTTCAGTTCTGTACGTGTCTGCAAAAACTTGAGATATTTTGCATGGGAATTTCTAACAGACTTCATAATTGATTTTATGTCTACGTGCTCAACACCACCAGCCACTGTGCACATGTTGCAGTGCCACAAGACTCTCCTCATTATGATTTTCAATCGAGCAGTTGCCATTAACTGAAAATCATCTCTGTAAACTTTCATTTTCATGAGAAATTTTACAAAATTAACAAATTGGTTTGAGACACTTAGTGAACTAAATAACTTCATCCAATGATGATCAATGCAACAACTATTTTCAAATGCCCTCATGTATCCTACCACATTGTCTGTTTCTAGAAGAAGATGTAGTTCATGTTGAATGCTGTCTGCTTGTAGACGAGATAACCAACTGTGTTTCACCAAAATTTCTAGGCATGATGTTTCTGAACAGCAAAGATTTTGTTGCAACAGCAAAATAAAGAAATGACAAAGCTTCAGTTAGACTGAATTTCAGAGGAGACCTATTCAAAAACTTCGTGAAACACTGGTGCAGAGCTTTGCGACAACACTGCTTTAATTCAAAATCTGCAGCTTTTTCACTTCTTTTGCCTTCTTTAGCGCATCTCTCACAGCAAAAGCAACATCAACATTCTTTGCATGTAACAAGTTATTTGTGTTCAAATTAAGCTTGCTGAGTGATGGATAAACCTTTTTAATTGAGTCTTCCTTAGAAAAATGCACTATTAATATACCAATGAACATAAAGCCGAATGAAAAAATGGAGCCACTGGGGATTCAGTCTGAAACTGTCTCAAGAAGGTTCAAACAAACCAGCAAGATAATAAAAAAAATAAGCTTGCTGCAAAAAGGATGTCATTGACACATTTTGCCACAATAGTAAAACTTTCACTGTGTCTATGCCTCGTTATCCCACACTGCGCACTCAACCAATTTTTTACAGATGAGGCAGAATTTTAATAACTCAAAGTGCAACTTCACTGTTATCCACCCAATGAATTGAACAAAATTTCTTAAGAAAAACAGCTGATTCTGTGTAATGTCTGTCATCTGCTCTTCGTGCAGGTACATTTTTGAATAAACTATAGACTGCCCTCAGAAATTCAACAATTTCCCACTTGGTTTCTTTTATGTCCTCTTTATAAGCACAATAAACAGTATGTAAACCACAAAATCCTATACCTAATAATGTGGCTTGCTAGGATCATCACCTATTAAGTCAAACAACTCTTTCAAAAATTTGGGCCATCCATAGACACTTGTATAATTTTACTTAAATTTATGTCAGACAAATAACATAAAAAATACTTCAGCAAAATCAGCTGCAGTAATGTGTCCAAGGAAAACTGAGGTACTGTGATTTGACTTCATTTTTTTCAGAGTTCCAAAACGTTACAAGAAGATCCATCTGCTGCTTTTCACATACCTTATACAAACTCTCATCATCAAATAATCATACTCTGAAGGTAATTTGACCAACTGTGTTTTGAAATAGGGGCCTAGCCCATGTACTACTGTGTAAGCAACTTTAGTCATCTTAAGTTGATTTTTCTTTAATATTTCACTGTCAGGAAAAAGTAAAAATTAATGCACTTCTGGTACTATCCCTAAACAAATTATGTTCGGCAACAGAATGCAAGCACCACAATATTTCCAATTTGGTTATGCTATAATTTAATAGAAATGCATGCAAAGGTTTCTTGGGGACATCAGTCGTGCTTTCACTGAGCGATTCAGTGGCATACTTACAAACATGCACTTTGGATGTGCTTTGTCCACAACGCTTTAATAAAACATCTACTTTCATATACTTCTTTCTTCTTGCTACAGCTTCCTTATGTTTTTTTCCATTCATATGGCTCGTCACAGCTGCCTTCAGGCACATTTTCACGACTGCCACTTAGGGTTAAGGATAATCTGTATTTCTGTAAGGGCATTTCTGTCAGCACCACGTGGTGGACGGTGTTGATTGTGTTACGATAATTGCTATGCATGGTCTAGGTCAGAGACTGGTATGGCTGACTAGGAAACCAAACGAAATAAATCACGTGGTGATTGTTATGTATATGTAGTGCCTTGAGGACGGAGCTAATAAAGCCCTGTAATCATCATATTCCATGTCAGTATTTCCTTGTTTTCGAAATTATCCAGGCGTGCGGTGTGGCCAACACCACTGCAAAGAATATCAGTGTGTGTGCAGCCGCCAGTACAGGGCGAGTTGCGGTCGCTAAGGCCTCACCGGTGGCCACATGGGCTAGAGAACCATCCCTGTAGATCTCAGGCAGACTATGCCACAAGCAGCTGGCATAGGGCAATTCAAACTAAATTCAATTGCAGTCGGTGAGGGCCTGTTTACTGGGGTTTGCATCCCCCGGAAGGCGACAAGTGGTGCTCCCACATGTGGCAAAAAATTACAAAAATTTAAAAGCAGGGACGGAACATTGCAAGTGAAAACTGAACATTTGGGCGACCAGCAGAAGCCCGGACCGTATGGTGCAACCAATCTCGACCTAAGGCACGCTCGACCATACCTGGCTACGCACGTAGCCAAGGAAACCCAATGGCCGCCGGACCTGCCATAGCATGTAGTGACGTAACAGGAAGGCCGGAGCATATCCACGGGCGCGGGGTGAGCAAGCGGCAGCCGGCAAACCGGCCCGCTGAAGACACGTGGTACCATGTGGGCCAGCCAACAGATCTGCAGTATGTGCAAAAGACGGCGGTAAATGGACCTACTGACAGGGAATACGAAATGAAGACGTGCGTGCGTGGGGTGAGTACAAGGAGTGACAATCACAGTATGTCAGTAGGCGCATGGACAAAGCCGCCAGTAGCCAAACTAGTGCAGATAGAGAAGGGGCAGCGATGGCTGGGGCCCAACTGTACAGGGCGGCACAGGGACTAGGTGGGAACCTGACCCCAAATACCTCCTAGTCTCTGACCAGATGCCGACCAGGAAATGGGTGCTACAAACATTGCGAGGGATGACGGGACCCGGGTCGTTGACACTGCCGGAATTCACAGGCCATGTGCACGTGGACCCCATGCGTTTTGTGCGACATTGCAAACACCGGCTAGGGCGCTGGGGTGTGCCAGAGGATGAGTGATCAGAAAGGGAAGGCAACCAGCTGAAGGGGAGTGCGCGCAAATGGTGGAGGCTCTGGCGGTGCTTCGACACGCCCTGGGGGAGCTTGCAGGCAAACTGATCCAGTGATTCGCCGACGACCGGGCGGACACAATTCTATGGCGAGACCCAGGGGAACGCAGAATCAGTGATGGAGTTCATCGCCAGAAATATCCACTTGTTTTGAAGGATCCAGCCTGGGCAGCAACCGGAGACCACTTTGCAACGATCACAGAGCTGGTTCGGGAGGAACTAAGACAGTTCCTGCAGACTTTCCAGGCCATGATGTTAGAGATGTATGTGCGGCAAGTGGCAGCAATGGAGGAGAGCCTCTATGGGTGGCTGTACCATAGCTCGAGGCGGGCTGGTTGGGAGCAGGCTGAGGCCGGATGAGCACCTAACAACCAGAGACCACCATAGTGGGGAACGACCGTACAATCCATTAAGGCCGCCCCACGCGACGTGACAGACCGACCTCCAAGGTGCTGGTTCTGCCAGACTGAGGAATACCACTGGAACCGAGTGTGCCCCAACTGCCACCATCAGAACAGCTGGACGGAAAACGGGAAGTGAGGGGGGCCGAACATGACCTCGACACCCTCGAGACGCAGGTGACCCGGAGACAGCAGACACACACCAGTTGACAAGCAGATCGCCGAGGCTGATGAGGGTCATGGTGGAGGTACACGGACAGACGACGGTAGCCCTCATAGACACGGGGGGGTAAGTCATGTATTAATTTACCCATGACTGGTGGTGGGACTGGTACAACCTCATCCGGGGACGGTGAGACAGGCCACCCAACATGAGGAAGGACAGGTGGTAGACCAGACGGATGTGGAAGTGCGGGTATGTGGACTGATGCAAGTGACGGCAATTGAGGTAGTCGGACTGCGGGAAGAACTGATCCTGGGACAATCCTGGGCTGGCCGAGCAGGATGCAGTGATTGAGACCGGCGTAGCCCGCATCCACCTCGAGAAGACAGAGAGGTACATGGCCTACGCTGTCGGGAGAAGACGACCAACCATCACAGAGGGGCCGCCGTTGGCTGACTTTGAACACCACGTCCCAAAGGAGCACTAGGTGGCGGTCCAACAGATCCTGCACCGACGGCAGGAGGTGTTCACGGTCGCCAACCCTCTGAGGCAGACCACAGTGGCAATTCACTGGATCACCACCACCCATGAGCAGCCAATCTATACCAAGCCGAGGCCCTACGGCTTCAGTGAACAGCGGGAAATTCGGAAACAGGTATGTGAAATGTTGCATGATGGGGTGATTGAGCTGTCAGTGTGTGGATACAATTCACGAATTACCCTGGCAGAGAAAAAAGATGGGACACTGCATTTTTGTATTGATTTCCGCCCGATTAATGAGGTTACAGTCGGTCAGCCTCCCCTCTTAATTAGTGTGGATGAGGCCGTAACTAGTCTGGGAGATGCAAAGGTGTTCAGTACGCTTGACCTGATGTCGGGGTATTGGCAGATCTCCGTACACCCTGAGGACAGGCCCAAGACAGCTTTCAGAGTGCCTGATGGGAGGCAATTTCAATTCAGGGCTATGCCGTTCGGGTTGAAGGGAGTTCCCACAACTTTCCAGAGCATGATAGTGAAGGCGCTCGAGGGGTACATCAGGCATTTCACGATATATCTGGACAACATCATAGTATGGTCGGGCAAATGGGATGACCCTAGACGCCTCCTAAACATGGTGCTGGAGAGCCTGGCAACACACCACCTGTCCTGTGCCCCACAGAAATGCCATATCGGGGCACAGCAACTAAAGTTTCTAGGCCATATGGTAGACCGGAAGGGACATGCACCCCAACCCCAACAACTTGAAAAGATCGCAGCAGCTGCGCCGCCCCAGAACCGTAAACAACTACAGAAATTCATAGGTCTCGTCAATTGGCTTAGACACTTCATACCTGAGTTCGCCCAGATAGTCACCCCTTTAACAGACTTGTTATCGCCATAGCAGCAGCGGTACTGCTGGACGCCGCAGGCGCAGGAGGCGATTGAGCTAATTAAGGACACCTTCACACGTTGCCACACCCTAGCCCAAATCGACCCTGCCTGTAGGCATGTCAAGACTGATGCCAGTGCCATACGCGTCGGGGCTGTACTGTACCAATTCAATGAGGACGGGGAACAGAGGGTAGTAGACTATGCCAGCGCAAAGTTTGGGGACACAGAAAAATGGTAGCACAGCAACAAACAGGAGTGCCTCGCCATCATGTAGGCATTGAAGCGCTACCGACCACATCTGGAAGGCAGACAATTTACACTCAGGATCGATAACAGAGCACTAACCTGGCTCAAGAGCATCCAGGGGCGAAGGGGAAATTTGATATGTTGGGCACTCTTCCTACAGTTGTTTGACTTCAACGTTGAGCATGTCGCGAGGGAAAATAACTAACTGCCAGACGCACTGTCACGAGATCCCGACCCCAAGTGATCTGGTGGACGAAGGAGACTGGAAAGAGATGGTACTCCCTTACCCCCAGCGAGACCAAACGGGGGAACTGACCTGTAACCGCTTGGACTGAACGGAATACGCAGACAGAGAGCCCCCACAGACGATTAAGGAAGTGGAGAACCGGTTACGGGAGGCACAAACTCGTGTCGCGGACGCCGCAAGGGTGGTAGAAAAGTGCGTGACATGAGCTTGCGAGAACTGGCGTGTGGTAGATGGAGCAATCCAATGCCGACCACCCATGCCGGGGGAGCACTGGAAGACCTATGCACCCAGGGAGGCACACGAGGCAGTACTAAAATTCTTTCACGACCATGGTTTGGCAGGGCACCCCGGGGTGGAGCAGACTAAATGAGCGATAGTTGATCACTTCCCCTGGCCCAGCCTAACACGAACGATGAAGGAATACATTCGGGATTGCAAGGCGTACCAACAGCACAAAGCTCGGAAAGGCGACGGGGTAGCACAGCAACACCTGTGATACCCTACCACACCATTCCAATCGATAGCCCTCGACCTGATGGGCCCATACCCCAGGACAGCGAAAGGGAGGAGGTTCTTGGTGGTAGTGATGGATGAGTGCACAAAATGGGTAGAAGCATACCCAGTAACCAACACGCGGGCCAGTAACCAACACGCGGGCCAGCATCGTGGGGGCAGTCCTGGAACGTGAATTCTTCCCGCGCTGGGGCTACCCGCAAGAGGTGTTGTCTGACAATGGGACCCAAAATGTGGGGAAGAAGTGGAAAGAGTTATGTGACAAATGGCAGGTGAAGCACCGGACCATGCTGACCTACCACCCACAGGCAAACCCCACAGAACAAAAGAAACAGGAGGTGAAGGTGGAATTGAGAATCCGCCTTCAAGGAGACTACACGGAGTGGGAAGGCCACCTACCCAATAGCCTCTACTGCCTGAGGTGGAGAGGGAACAAAGCGACGGGGAAGACCCTGGCCAAATTAGTCATGTGGAGGAACCTGATCCTACCAGGGGAGTAGCGAGTGACTGGTGGAGTCAGAGAACCGTGGGCGATCGAGAAGAGACCGACCCAGCGGGCCAGGGACATTGAGGAGGTAACAGCACGGCAGGCGCGATACGCAGAATGCATCACGCACATAACGGCGAGACCCGAACAACGCTAGGGTCAGGGAATTGGATCCATGTACGCATGTAACCGTTGTTGTTGGCGCCAAGAAACTACTGTGTGGGACTGGGGCAAAGGTGGTCAGTGCCGAAGCGTGTACAACACAAGGAAGGAATGCATGTTTACTTAGTGAAGAGCCCAAAAGGAAAGCTGAGCAAACCCCACAGGGATGCACTCAGGGTGGCAGAGGGCGAACCCAGGCAGGACCTCGACACAGACGACACCACCCAAATGCCGCCAGGAGAAGCCGCGGCGGAGGAATCAAATGAGTGACACCATTGATCCTGATGACGACACGCTACCTAGGGGGATGCCCTTTCAGGGTTTTTCACACCCCCAACATTCAACGACACCAAGAGGAATGCCCCTCCGGGACTTCGCTCCAGGTGAGATGACGATCTTGGGAGCCCAGAGACAGCTGTTCCTGGCAGAGCCGACCGGGGATGAGGAGCCGGCCGCAGGGACAACCCCGGTGGTGAAAGGACCTGAGGAACCAGAGGAAGGACCAGCACAGCGGACAAGGGGGAACTGGAGGTACGACCCCTCCCTGGGCAATGACACCTGCACCGTCTGGGTGGAGGAACCTGAGAAACCCGAGGAGGCCCCATTCCGGGGTTTCCCCCAGGAGAAACAGCAACCTGGGGAAACCCGGGACAGCCGCCCCTCAACGAGCCCGAGGCAGGGCCAACCCCGGTGATAGAGGAACCCAGGGAGGTGGAAGAAGAGTCAAGGCAGCCGACGGAGCAGGACTAAGGACACGTCAACCTGGCCGACAGCGCCTCCACCGGCTGGGAGGTGGAGCCGGACAGGGAGCCCAGTACGACGGCGGGGCTCCAGACGCAGCCATCGGAACCAATGGAGGCACCTGTGTGCCCGGCCAGGCAGCACACGAGGCACCGAGTGCCCACTAACACCGGCCTGCAGATAAGCACCCTGGCGGGTATGCCCGCAGGCTACACAGCAGGGTAGTCTGGTCGCACACCCACGATGCCGCAGACCGCCCACTNCAAATAAGATTTTCTTGTTGGGCGATTAACAAGTGCTCACAAATCAGTTGCATGAATTCGTCGTCGGACCCTTCCAGGGCCTCTAATTCTTAGCCCAGTCCCAGCAACACTCCGAGAACACCTGGCAGTAGTGTGTGTGTGCGGGCGGTATGTAACTGGCATCATGACCGGTTACCAGCCAGAGGTACGGCCGTGATGTCACTGGAGGACCATACTCTCAAACCCCTCAGGTTCAGTGAGGAAAACTAAATAACATAATGTAAAATTAAACTGCCAGGTAAATTATGTACAAATAATTATTATAAAGGGACTACTGTGTCTTGTTGTGTTTTATCTTGTGTACTCTGTGATTGGGTATTAGTAGTTATCTGGCATCGGGAGGTTTGCCTCCCGATGGCCAATTTGTGAGAGTCCTGATCGGGTAGTTACGAAGGACGGGTGTGTTGCACGGGGCCCGCAATTCTTGTCGAACTGAGGTAATGTACTTTAATTATACTGTTTTCGGATCTTTTATTATTGACTTTATTATATTTCTGGCAATCTTTCACGACTGCCACTTAGGGTTAAGGGTAAAATGTATTTATATAAAGACATTTCTGTCGGCACCACGTGATGGACGGTGTTGATTGTGTTACGATAATTGCTATGAACAATCTAGGTCAGAGACTGGTATGGCTGACTAGGGGACCAAATGAAATGTACCACGTGGTATTCATTATGTATATGTAATGCCTTGAGGACGGAGCTAATGAAGTCCTGTAATCATCATACTCCGTGTCAGTATTTCCTTGTTTCCGAAACTATCCAGGCATGCGGTGTAACCAACAACACCACAAACAATATCAGTGCGTGTGCAGCCACCAGTACAGGGTGAGTTGCGGTGGCTAAGGCCTCGTTGGCTGTCACACAGACAAGAGAACCATCCCTGTAGATCTTGGGCTCGCACAGGGCATACTGCTACAACAGTGATGCATGTGTGGCACCAGTGGATAGAAGAGGGTTGTACGCAGCAACAAGCAGGTACTAAACCACGCAATGTGACCACAACACGGGATGACTGCCATCTTGTCTGCATGACCGTAACAAACTGTACAGTCTTGTCTACAGTGTTGGCTCGACGCTGGAGCACTGCAGTGGGTGTGGACCTGTCTGCATCGACAGTTCGACGCAGTCTCCTGCAGGCTGGACTGGTGGCACACATGCCATTGCGCCAGCTTCCATTGTCCAGAAACCACAAACACTTCAAACTGCAAAGGGCACGTGAACGCCATCGCTGGCATGCTAAGTGACAAAATGTAGTGTTTTCAGACGAGTCCCGTTTCAACCTCCCTACAGTGCTGGCCATATACTTGTTAGACACTACTGTGGTGACTGCAATCTGGCTGCCTGCATTGTGGAGTGGCATAGAGGACAAACAACAAGTTTGATGGTTTGAGGTGCTATTGGATACAACATGCGATCTCGACTACTACGTATTGAGGGCAATCTGAACAGCAACCGCTATATCAGGGAAATTTTTAAGCCTAAAGTACTGCCCCTCCTTCAGGCAACTCCACATGCCATATTTCAGCAGGATGATGCCCGGCCACATGTGGCGAGGAATGTGCAAGCCTTCTTCAATAAACTACGGGTACCAATGCTTCCCTGGCCTGCACATTAGCCTTACATGTCACCCATCGAGCATGTCTGGGATATGGTTAGTTGGCGACTTGTTCATCACGGACCTCCAGCAACCACTGTTGATGCTTTGTGGACTTGCATACAAACCACATGGAGGGAGATTCCCCAGGATCATATCCAAGTCATCTTTGATTCCATGCCACGTCTAGGGGCTCTGATTGCAGCACATCGGGGCTTCCCACCATACTGAATTCTCAAAGACAGAGATCATGTACAGTTCTGTAATCCTGATCAATTGTGTATTGTCATGTACTTAATCTGTGGTATAAAGTTCAATTCAATCACACGTATTCTTGTTGTTGCATTTTTCACAAACGTTAGTGTAGTTTCAATACGCAAATTAAAAAAATCTAGATTCACAAATAGGGGCAAAAAAAAAAACTTTACATTGCAATGTCTCAATTAAGTCATCTATAGGTGACATAGCTATGTGCATTTCAGCACCTGAAGGTATAAATAATGAATTAAATAGACAGAATTTTCATACATGAAAAGTAGTTGCATTCTATTTCTCAAATGTGGCTGGGCATCCCAGTGATCAGGTCATGGTGCATAGTGTGCAATTACATTGATATGGATGGACAAAAATCAAGTTTTCTACTTCCACCAAATCCTGACTCATTACCCTGGTTATATAGAGACAAGGTTAACCTGTCAGATGTAGTACCTATTTGATACGTCAGACACGGCCCAGATATGCCTGCTGTAGCATGCAGTGGCTACCGCATGTTCCCAGTTACTTTTTGCATACTTAAGCAAACATAAATAAGCCTTATATATAGAGGTGCAATATAGATTTCTTGAATTATTAATAACAAAGGTATGTCTCCTTTTTAAATATAGCAAAGGTATAGTTTAATGCTAATAGTATGGTAGTAGTGGCCCAATAAATTTTATATTTTAATTAATTGATTTAATTACTTTAAAACTTTGAAGTTAATTAAAAAATGAACCAAAATGGTATTGTTAATTTTTAGATATCCACATAGTATACATTTTGGATACAATTGTACAAATATTTCGTTAGGGTCTGCTTGCACCTTACTTGGATTTGTAAATTTTTGGAAATAAAGAAGAGAGATATTTTTTAATTCTTGAGTAAAAGTGGCAACATCCGACTTCTTCGTGCAGAATCTTGCCTTCCACTATTCCTCCTGTTATGTAATTTAATGAAAAACAAAGTATAATTTGAAAAATAATTGTATGCAAGGAAATTTTGTTGTTATTTACTTCATTGTTTTTTTATTAAGATCATTTAACTCTATAACTACACATACACAAGAGTTAATTATATTTTGTAGTAGATGCAATCTATATTAAACATTGTTTTATTATGCATACATAACAATTTAATATTATTACAGTAATATTAATATATAACTAATTGCAATAAAATATAATACACCAATTATATCAACAAATTTATTCTAACTAATAAGACATTAATAATAATTTATAATTTTTAATAATGAGATTTCAGTAAAGCATTACAACATAGAAACCACTTGTCACTATGTCACAAAATTAGAGGTTACAGCCCAATTATGGTAAAAATCCTAGCTGCACAATTGCATACAGAAATGATTATTTTACTTGTAATTATAATCCGTTTTATGGATTAATTCACTAACAGAACTTTAACGTGATACTTGTAGAAAATCAATGAGTATAACTGGATGTACAGAATGTTTATATAAATAAAAAATGGAAACGTATGTACCACTTATACCTTAAGCGATTATTAAGGGAATTATGCACTGCCAAAAATAGTGTTTGGAAATATTGTTTGTTAAAAATATCAGAAAGTAATCACGACTAAATAACAAATCAGTGTTTGACAGATTACACCTAAGAAAATATGTTAGGTAGTATCATCACCTAAGAAAATGTGTTAGGTAGCATCATCACCTTTCATTAAGTAAATCGGGGTTGCCACCTATGTTTACATGAAACTGTAACGCTAAGCTATAAACTATGTATTAAGGCAAATTATGAAGAAGCACGTCGTTGACAGAAAAGGTCATCTTGACAGAACCATTTCAGGTAACCCTTTTTCGAGAAATCTATGCGGACATTCCAAAACCAATGGTGAGTGACCTGACAGATAGGCAACACACCCTGCCTGTATTAAAGCTCATGGTAGGACCTTCAAACAGTTCCTGTAACCTGTGTTATTTGTTCACTTAATTCTGTAAATAAAGTAGGTTGTAGCATTTCAATACATTCGTTTACACCAGTATTATCTGCATTATGTTCATTTAGTAGTCACAATATATTACCACTTATTTACCGTCTTGGTGCTGCTCAATACATCAACCTACTATCAGGATTCGTTAATGTAACATACTATTACTATTTCTCAAAGTCAGTGGGCTAAATCATGTTAGTTAAGGGATGGAAGTTTTATTTAAACAAAAGAGTTAATTATAATTTCCTAATTTTATTTATAATATCTACGAACCAAATTCTCTCGACCCAACATCTCATAATAAATTGATGTCACTTGCAGTTTACAATTTATGAATTCAACCAAATTTAGTAGAATCTGTTTGTTTTTCCGGAGTTATTAAATGCAAACTTTATTTTCTCTTATGATGTTATCTTACATAATTTCCGACAAAAGAGGCTTTTTGATGACACATTTGATAGTGGTAATATATACAGCCAGCATACAATGTAAGGTTGGAATTAAATATATGGGTTCGACAATATGGCATATTGAGCTAAAATTATTACAGGGCTGCCATTTTAAAAATTAGTAACTGGCCTACTTCAATCATACAATTTTACATTATTTACTGCAGTGTTCCTGGTTTGTCAAACTTTGCAGGAATCCGTCAATTGTTTCCCCGAGATATTATATGAAACTTTACATATTTTTGAAGCACTATATTACAAAATGCCAGACAAAAGAGGTTCCATGTATACACATTTAATAATTGTTATATATACTGATATTTTACAAAGTTAATATGGAATTGATTACCTAGTTACAATGTTATAGCCTACTAAAATAAAATAACTATATGGCCGCCATTTTGATAATAAGTGCCTGGCTTACTTTTAACATACTGGTTTAGATCACCTGCTGCATTACTACTTGTTTTCAAAATTTGGTAGTAATCGGTCGATTGTTTCACTATATAGTACACATCTTTATTTATTCGTGTGGCACTATCATAAAAAATGACATACAAAATTGGCAACGTGTTGGCATATATAATGCTTGTAATTTATACATTCAGCAAACTAAATTTGGTCAAAATTTGTTGAACAGTATGGCAGATGCACAAAATAGACCTTACATATTTGTGTATTCGCCATTTTAGAAATAATTATCAAATCAATTTATATAGCGAATATTTACATGGCCTACTGTAGTATTACTTACTTGTTAATTTTGGTGAGTATTGGTTGAGTAGTTATCAAGTTATATCATACAAGTTTTATTAGTTCATCCGGTGCTGTCTTCCAAAATGTCCGAACATCATTATGTATGTCTAAATTCAATGCTTACACGATGCTCTGTCAACATGCAAAAGTTGTTTTAAATATGTTAAATGGTTTCTGATATATATGACCCAAAATATAAAAATTTCCACCATTTAGAAAATACGTCGCTGACGTGGTCGAAAACTATAAAAGTCGGATGTCATTAAGTTCTATATGGGTATCGAGGTTTTTGAAATTCGATTGACGCATTCAAAAAAATTAATGTAATTAAATAATTAAAAATTAGTCCCAATGGGAAGTGTATAAAAACGTATTTAATTATTTTATAAATTATATGTCAATATTTAACAGTTCCAATATTTACAATAAAGTCCGTACCACATGTTCATACAGTCCCACCTCAGTTTAGTCCAGATCCCAACCGTCCGCAATGTTCTAGAATTCTCAAGAACGCCCTCATGCACAGTAGTCTTCACTTGTCTGGTTTAACGCCCTCTCGTCCGTTCATACCACAAACACCTCGTCCGTCATTGCCTCATAATCGCCTATCGTTGTCCGTCCCCTTTGCTAATGCACCACGCATTGTTCAATTCCCGCACTCAGACCATTGGCTTCCATGGAAAGAATGCAGACCTTTGGACCACTGCAATATTTATATGGTCGTAGGCCATCACCCAGACATTTCTCTAAATGCTGCATTGTGCCAAGGGTCCGAGTTCCCAGAATATTCTTGCTCATTCTCTAAACTCGTTGGTTTCTCCAACAAGGAGGGAGGAGGGGCTATGATGCCAGCCAGGTCGCAGTTGTCAAACATTCCTCCGGCAAACGGGTCTGCTTTCGGGGAGGGGAGGGGAGGGTCGAGGTGGATCACCCACCACAGAGCCAGACCCCGCATGGAGCTAGCGCCTTGTACGTCAGTAGGCACATAACAATATCCTGACTCACACCTAGTACATGACTCTTTGCACATTTAAAGTACAGTAAGCGCTATTAGTTTTTCACTCTAGTATCGTTTAGTTAAAAGTCCTGTGTTTTGTGCATTGCCTACTTGTCAGATCACTTAGAGTCTGTTTTAAAGTTCTGCAAGAATTTCTCGAATATAGTTCACCTGATGGTGTTTCGACAAGAAAACCTTTTCTCTTAATGTAGACTTGGTGAGTCATAATTGGTCTTAACTAATCACTTACAGCCTAGTGTTAAAAAGTTTCATGCAAAAACCGATTGACAAACCCCATTTACTTAATTGAGGAGGATTTTATTATTAACTGTGTTTTCAGAGGTGTGAAATCTGCATTATACAAATGACTATTCACAGATTTGTTACTTGAACGCAAGCAATTCATAAAATTTTAACTAAAAGCAATGTGTTACATAAGTTTTCACCTTATGTTTCCATAACCTGCTGGAGTTTGTCGGTGTTGTTCTAATACATCTTGTATTTCATTTTCCTACCCAATGTGTATTTTCCAAGTTACTGTAGAATACTTTAGTATGAACCAATGTTACATGCTAGTGTCTATTCACCACTTTTGGCCAACTACTGAAGAGTCGCAGGATAACAAATATATTTTACTCATTAATATGACTTGCATTAAAATAAGTTAAACAAGAGAAAATAAATAAGACAACTGTTTACGGGTTGACACATAAATTTACATATACAGACAGGAAAATTATCTCATACAGCTTTATTTCAAAGAAAAGTAGGCTAATATGTGTTTTAAGGGAAGGAAAATAATTATAAATAAAGGGATTACATTTAGTACTTTCAATTGAATAAATTTTACCTTAACTAAGTCAATTATTAATAACATTTATTTTGTATGGATAGTAAATTTTTCAAAAAGGCTGTATCTAAGCCATATAACACACTCTTATTACGAACATCAACACTCAAATTTTGCCCACCTATTTCAGGCAAATATCACACTGTGCAGCATTCTGGTCGCAAGTGTGGCAGTAGCCTAATTCCTTTGGTGGAATGAGTTCGAGCAATGTCCAATACAATAACTGGATGATAGAGTTGGAAATTGGTTAAATCCCCCCCCCCCAGCCTAGGCATGGATATTTCCTTTGGGAGGGGTTTTCTGAAAGTACTTGTGTTAACTTTGTCTTCGCATTCTATCGCTGTTTTACCCCTATCTCGAATTTACGCTACATTTGTTTAATAAATATTTATTAAGCGCATTTGAAAAGTCCTGCATTGATGGGTCTGTGATATCTCCTAAACATATAAGTATTGTAAGGGCCACGGTGGTGTAGTGGCTAGACTACTCGCCTTCCACCTACGTGAACCGGGTTTGATTATCGGCATGGTCGCTCCCGCCAACCAGCAGCATCGTCCGGCATGATTCCCACATGCAAAAATCCGGGAGCGACCCCGCTTGGAATTGAACCCAGTTTGCGTAGGTGGGAGCGAAGTAGTCTAACCACTACATCACAATGGTCCCTCCCTCTCCTTCAGATCCAGAATCATAAATAAATTCTGATGATTTATCAGCACTATTGCTTTCAACCATCTTCATCAAGAAACAATAACATAATCCGTATGAAGTGAAAATAAAATCAATTGGGAAAAATAATGTAGACACACTGGTAAAAAAGTAAAAAAATCATTATTTAGTTCACAAAAAATCAAAAGATAGCAGCAGCCTATGAAAAACATTTTGCAGAAACGCCAATAAGTATTGTTGTGGTTATTTAATTCCAAAAAAATATCAGCAGATAGTAGGACCTACACACAAACACATTGTAGAGATATACAGAAATGGTTTTAAAAGCTTTCCCTTGATAAAGACTATGTCACTAAAATCTGACCATCTAAATATGTGAGCCCGAGTGTGCATCAGGTTTGGGCCATTTACTACAGGAGTCATACCTGAAGTACAATCGCACTTGGGCTTTAAAGTATTAATTCATATGGCATTAGCTTACAAAATGTCTAATAAAGGTGGCTGTGTGGTGACACGTATAATGCTTTTAATAGACACCTTCAGTATAAATTTGGTCTATTTTTATCTAATGATATGGTGGATATTTGCATGTGGATATTTGTATGTCCGCAATTTTGAAAATATGTGGCAATCAATTTAAGTTTACATGGCTTACCATATTACTTATGAGCCAAATTTGGCAAGAATTGGTAGAGTAATTTTCGAGATTTAACGCAAAAGCTTAACTTTTCATGTGGTGCTAGCTTCCAAAATGGTGGACCAACAATATTATCCATATATAAATTCAATTATTACATGATGCCCTGTTATCATACATAAATTGGTTCAATGGTTCCTGAGATATGAATTTCATATCACCTAAATTTTTTTCAATAGTAACCATTTTGAAAGTAAGCATCTAAGATGACTGAAAACTTTAAAAGTCAGATGTCTTTAATAAGTACTATACGTGTACCGAATGTTATGGAATTTGGTTCACATGTTTAAAAGTTTTTAGGGGGATATACATACAAACACACATGCGCACACACACACACAATATATATCTCATAAAACTTCTTATACTTAAAAATGTAGGCTAAAACCCATTTCCCTTAATTAAAAATTATAAGTGATGCTGCCAATCTACAAGAATGCTCCTCGTACATAACAAGAAGCAGTCCAGGATAATCTGCACTGACTGGAATGCAAACAGATCAGAAAACTCTGGAGTCAGCCGGTCCGTACATCTACACACGTGGCCAGCCGGGAGCTCAGATGCTCTGCCGGAAAACTAAAATGAGTCCGCAGGTGGTAGGGGCACAGAGGGGTATGCAACAAAGTTCCAATAAAATTACAAAGTAGCCTGAAACTAAATTAATTGGGTAACACACCAAGATGAAAGTCCCCACGGGACAAACATCCTTCCCTTACTGCTGCTGATTTTAGACTGGTATTATGGTGGCCAGGAGACCACCAAAGATGTCCTTCGGACTGTTAAACACAAAGAAAAAACCATGGCCAGAAATAAGACTATACTATTGCTTTTGCCTAAAACACTTTAAACATAAATACAAATTCTAACATAAAACAAAATTTGTACGCCTACAGAAATAAATAAACACTTTTGCCTGGGTGGCTGAGAGTATGTGACGTCAATGGTTTGAGAGTACATGACATCACATGGCACTCTGTTATCACTGTTCTTGGTGAATCACATTTTTGCCAAGCATTTTGGTGATGACCACCAACTTCCTTTGCCATCCTCTTATACTGCTAACTCACCCTTTCACACACACTAACACACACCCTTGGGGTGTACTCCGGATGCTGCTGGGTGGCCACCAAAACCGGGCTAGAATTAGAGGAGGAGACATGATGACAATTACCTGCTTGTTGCCAAGGAGTTTTACCCTGATTTAAAATAGGTGTGTAAATACAATTATCTTTTGTGGTATGTAATGGTTTCAGAGCATTAGGTTTAACAAAATACTTACTGTACAATCAGTATATAGCTCTGGATGCCATACAGTGCAGTTGGCTGTGAGCATAGTGTTGTTGCAAGTGCTTGTGGTAGGTCTAACTTCTCATTTTGATATTGTGACTATTTGTGATTTACAAATGGAGGGTGCAAGTTTGTGTGTCTCAGGTGTTGTGTGTCAGCTATGTGAGTGTTCCTTGGATATCTACGAATTTGCACCTATGATGGAATCCTGCCCATTTATTTTTCAGTTTTCATTAGATTTTGTTTTATTATGTGAAATGAAGTGCGACTAATACAGGATGTTAATTGAAATGACCAAAAACCAGGCAACTTTTTCAGAGTCAATGGTCTGTTAGGGCAAGTGCTGGTAGTAAGAAATTTAAGAGGGTTCAATGCAATTTTAAGAAACCTTTTTGTCAAGACATGTGGTTTGAGAACAGTAATTTCTGTTATGTTATTTGTAAATTCATGTTTTTTTTCTCCCAGATTTTGATATCTTGATGAACATGTTCACCTTCTCGCCACCACAGAACTGTATTTGTCACACCTACATAGTTCAGTAAACTCAGTTTTTCCCAACTTGGTGGTGATATAGAATTTTGTTTTTCATTTGTCTGGGCTATTAGTTTCTGTTGATTTAGTACATTCAGCTAACTCCAGGAAAGTGATTCCACACAAATCTGTGCCAATCTGCTTCCTGGAGCACAAGCAACGCAACTAACAAGGACACGCCAATTTACCTGCATCATATGTAACTGGTAAATAGATATGCAAATTGATGTAGCCATCTGTGCTCACTTCGCTCACACTCTGGAAAACACACTGGCACAAATTTTTGTGGAATCACTTTTATAGACTATTTTTACAACATAATTTCTCTGATCTTCATAGCCCTCCCTACTCTCACGTTTCTTATGATGCAATAATTATTTTATTTAATAATAATTTCAACTTCCAATTGGACTATCATCTGGTGGCAAGTGCTTCCTACAATCATTCTTTTTCACTCCCCATTCCCTTCCGAAATTGCCCAACACTCTTCACCATAACCAACTCCCTCATGCAACACATTCCACTTCCTCACTGTTCTCACCAGCATGGACTGTCTTTCCGATTCCGTCCGCCTCTAAAACCTCTGAAACTTTCTATGTTTGCGCCTCTCTTCCTCTACAGCCGCTTAGCTAAATATCCACTTAACTTCACCCATCCTCCCACTCCATTCACCATCCTATACATCTTGACCAGCCTCACCAATCTTCACCTGTCCCTTAGAAAACCATCCCAACTCCATCAGCAAGGATGGCCTAAAATTCCCTTATTCTCACCTTCTCACCTCTGCCTTCCCCATTTAACCTTAGCCCACCCTGCTGCCCTTCTTTGCACTTTCTCCAGCACCCATATCTCCTATTCCATACATGAGTCCCAGAATGTGGCTGCACATTCTATTATTGGCCTATTCATGTAGCTTTATTATCCTTCTCCTTCACCTCCCAACTAAACTCCTTCAAAGCCCTTCCCAGCATACCCAAAACCTTCCTTCTCTTTGATGCCACTCTCTGTACTTGCTTTTTGCATCTAAGATTGCCTTGAATCAGCACCCCTAGATACTTTATACTATGAAACTTCCTCTATCTACTGCCCTTGCCATTTACAAGTCCCTTTATACCTTCCCCTCTTCCTAGTAAAACTTAAGATCTATGCTTTTTGTACAGTAATTTTCATTTTATTCCTTTCTGTCCACTTCCTTATTTGTTCTATGTCCTCCTGCAACATATTTTCCCCACTTCTGCATACAGCGCACAATCTTCTGCAAATGGTCTCACTTTGTCACCTACCATTATCTCCAAGTGATTAATCATAATGGTGAACAAGGGGCCCAGCACACTACCCTGTGAACACCTGATGTAACCCCACCTTCCTCCGACTAGGACTCTCCCACTTTTACCATCTGTTTTCTCCTCATCAGAAAGTTTACTATCCATTCCACTACCCACTTATCATCCAGTAGCTCATCCACTTTTGCATAAAAATCCAGTGGGGCACCTTATAAAAGGCCACCTCAAAGGCTATGAAGCAGACATCCACCTGCTTCCCCTCATCAACCGCCTGCACCAAATTCTCCATCAGTCCAGCCAGTTGCATCTTTGCATCTAGTAACCTGCCCTAAAACAATATTGATACTCCTGCAGCTAGTTATATTAATTCATAACCTTTACTACATACTGTACTAAAAGCCTCTCCATGACCTTACCTATACTCAATGTAAGACTCACAGGCCTGTAATTGCCAGGATTGTTATTTATTGAGTAAAACACATCAGACTTGTGTAGTTGATGTAAACATTACATTAAATTGCATGCCAATGTTTATATTAACATGAGGCAGAAATATACGCAAACAGAAGAAAGAAAAAACTACAAAGTACTTTCAAAAGTTCTCACTTTACTATAAACAGTCTACATATAGTGCGACAAGCTTGCTCTTTTCTACTCATTTTAATGACATCACAAGTCCATATAAAAGGTGCTGGTTGTCAACAATCTTTCATAAAATAAAGCCATAAACTTTATCAAATCAGAATAAAAAAACTAATCATAAGTCATTAACAAAAAGTAATAAAAAACAAAGATAAATCCAAGCGTAATAACACAAGCAAAGTGCAAAGGCGAGCAAAAGCACAATGGATGGACAAACACGTGATGGCAGTCGTGTGCTGAAACATTGGGCCGCCTGAGAGATGGAGGGTGTAAGAAGAGGTGGAGTCAATGGGTACTGGCTAGCAATGGTGGCCTACGGACGATAGTATCTATTTTTAGATATGTGCTACATTCAATACAGCTCTCACCAAGAGAAGCGCAACATGTACCAACAAAGAAGTACAACAAATTGAATGTTTGGCAGATTTACCACAAATGTTCAACTTTTTCATCCATATTTTTTTTGGTTCCTGAAAAACCAGTCATTTTAGAAAGACAGGTGCAATAAATGGGATTGATATAGAGAGGTTCTACTGTATGTTTTGGTCTATTCTAACCACCCTACAAGTTTGGGTATTGAATTTTGTAGTCCACTCCACAGTTTTTCCCTTGCCCTCCCACTCGAGTGTGTGAAGCGCAGTGCTCCAAGAGCATCACCAATAGTGGGAGAAGCGCACACAAAGTTACAAACAGGAGACCACATAACACATGCTGCATACCACAATAACCTTATCAAGATTAATGCCATTCACGTCCTTGAAAAATTAAATGTCTTAGATTGTTGCTATATGAATTTTATTTCATCACCCCACCTACCCCTCAGCACGACTCAGGGTGGAAAGAACATTCTGTGTCAAACCAACTGAGCTATAATAAGCTGCAGCATGCCTCTGTGTCAGGGAGTCTGAGTCTTGTACGCAATTAGTGCAAGTTGTGGAACCAGCAGAGCATATGAGCAATGACAGTGAGTGTAGTCTGCAAACATCAGAAGAGTAGAGAAAGACTGACTGGCTACACTGTGGGAGAGTAGAAATGGATGCATCAGTAATACACATTAAGAATGGTGTTAATGTATGACAGTGGCTGTTTTAGGTGTATATGGGCAAATAATAAGTGAGGATCAAGTGACTTGTAACTAATATCAAGACAACGATAAATACTTAAATTACACTATAGATTGACATTAATATTATGCTCACTGATAGAAATATTAAGTGTTAACAATAAGGATAGGTAGCAAAATGTTGTAAATAATGACTGTGTGTATTTTTATAATATTGTAAATAAATTAAGAAATAAAATTTAGTTCTTTTATTTTTATCAAGACCGATAACTTGTAACACTGATGTGATATGTAAACTATATTATACACTAATATTAACTTCCAAAAAAAAAAAAAAAAAAAAAAAGCTGAAGATTGCAAAATCTGAATTTTTTGTAGAAGCATCACAGCGAATGCTAACAGGGAAAATGTCAGCTGAACTTTAAGCAATGTGAGCATTAATTGAGGGGCTAAGTAGCCAAGTGAATGCAAGTGCAAATAGCTTGGGAGTAGATGTAAACAGCCACATTAATAGTGTTGTGAATAGTGTTAATAAAACTATAAATCAACGGTTCTCAAACATTTTTAGATCACTGCCCTCTTGGAACAACACACTAAAATTGGGTCCCAAACCTTACTCACCACCTCAAAAATTGTTGCTCAGAGTACTTGTTTACGTAACTCGCTAGGGAACATAGTAACAATAAAATTCAAAATATTAGCAACTGAAAATTAAGTTAAACGTAATTAATTTACTTGATCCAATGTAATCATCTGTTTAAATCCTTAGTCATTTCACTGTTATATCAGTATATTTAAAATTGAGTATATCACTTTTTTATAATTATAAATTCCTTATGTGATAGATGGGCTTGATGTAGTGCTACCAGGTTACCAATGTCTGGTTTGAAGTCACTTACGTGAGTCTTAAATTACCCCATTTAGAAATCTGTAGTCAATTTCTTTGCTTGGAGAGGAGAAAGTTGATGACACTAAAACCACATTCCACCAAATATGATGGAAATGCAATCAAAAGTTTCTTAATCACTGTCCATAATGCAGAATATGGCTTCAGCTCACTGTCATTTTGTAGCGCAGTTAGTTCCTCAAGGGGCCACGGTGGCTGAGTGGTTAGACTGCTCACCTCCCACCAAGGCAAATAGGGTTCATTCCCCAACAGGGTCACTCCTGGATTTTTGCAAGTGGGAATGGTGGCACATGATGTCGCTGGTTGGCGAGTTTTCTCGGGGATCTCTCGTTTCCCTAACTCTTGCATCATTGCAGTACTGCTCCATTTTTCACCTCATTTCACCCTCATCGGCTTTCAAGACCTTAATATCTGAAAAGGGATTTATCACCCAGTCTGGAATTACCACCATGAAAAGATTGTTGAATATCTCTGACATATCTTCATGCAGCATATTCAGATGGTCACTGAAAACTTGCAGATCATCATATTACATTCTAACTTTCTGTTCTAACTCAGACAAGCTCGGAAAATGATACAGCTTGCAATCGCCAATGCTGCATTTGCAATAAATATAGTTACTACAGTTTTGACCTTACAAAATTAGTGCCATTTCCTTGCAACTGCAAGTTCATTTTATTGAAATTTACAAAAAGGTCAGACAAATAAGCAATGTCATTCCAGATTTCTTTGATTTCCTCACTGAGCCTTCAAAAAAATTCCGCAACAGTGTCAAGAAGGTTGTAAAAGCATCTCAAACAGTTTGCTTTGATGGCCAACAAATTTCAGTATGAAGCACTAGCCGTTCAAAGTCTTCATAATTCTCAGTACAAAGTTCCCAAAACATTCTATCATTGAGAGCATGAGATTTAATTTTATTCTCAGTGTGTAATGAGTTGTGAAGACAACCATTGAGGTTTCATTAAACCAGATGTTGGCGACGAATGACACAGTGAATGGTCAATATATATGGCAGTAATTTCTTCAAGTATGCAACACATCCACAGTAAAGACCAATCATTGATGATGGTCTACCAGTTGTACAAGCAAATATGATAGTGGAATTTCCTTTTCATTGAAGAACAACCCAACCACACAAAATATTGACTCTCCTCTAGTATCATTTTTTAGTTCCTTTGCAAACAACTCTTGGGTCAAGCTTAGAGGTGGCTTAAACTGTGACTTTCACGAAGCAGCGATCTTCGGAACTGCTGCTGGGGAAAAGCAGTGATTTTAGACTGCTCCGGTGGAGCAGTTGCACCAGATAAGTAGTTTGCTCTGCCCAGCTCTGGTAACAATGTCATGTTTACAGAAAATCAGCATGAAACACTTTGTACGGAGAAACTTAAACATAATTACCAAAGTTTGAAAGCTTTCAGGTTAATTATTAATAAATAAAAAATATATTATTGCATTTACATGTAACTTGTATACATTTTGAATCACACAATCTGATATTTGCTTTACACTTAAAATCTAATTGGAACTCCCACATCATTTGGTAAAAATTTCTAAAAATGGTTTCAATTGAGAAACATAAGTTTAGCAACTTTATTAGCAGCAAGGCGTTATCATCTTTCATTTGTCCAGTTTTTGAAAAAATCCTCTCGCAAGGCCAATGTTGCAACCATATTAGAACATTCTTTAACTAAGTAGGCCAAAGTAGGGTACATGTTGTGGTTCGCTTGCCACCATAATAAAGTGCCATGATTTCTGGAAATAACAAGATCTTCCAAAATCTCTGGATTTCAAATATAGCTGCAGTCCAAGTTGCTATTGTGAGAGTGAAAACACGTATATAATAAAACACTATTTCTATAGCTCTGGACATTTACAGGGCAGTTTCATTGTCTCACCTTCCCAAAACACACTCTACAATAAGAAACCATAATTAAAGAAGTAAAACATAACAAAAATTATGAGCTTTTTTATGGTTTGAATGTATTTTTACTTGATACCACAAGAAAGAATCGCAGAAAAGCAAGTTATACAAACATCACATATAAATGGCCAAATTTAAAGAACATTACAGTTCTAAACACTTACATATACAACCAAAAATAAAAAAAAACCTACAAAAATTTAACACACACAAATGTAAAATATAAATTTTTTTTACTGAATTTTTTATAATTTAATTATGCACTTCTAATATCTCAGGAAGAATAAAATACGAAACAGTTTAAGGCCTGATTATGTAACTAAATAGCAACATGAAAAAGATTATGTAGGTATAAATTTAAAAATTATGATCAAAGTAGCTTTTTGATCAAGAACAATCCTAAAATAAATGTTTTTTTTCATTTAAAGACAATTTCTTATGGTTTGAAATGTTTTTCTGTAATATGAAAACACAAAACAAGTTTATTACACATTTCACAATTGAGTAACGAAAGAGCACTTATTTCACAATTAAACTATAATTAAAAAAACAGACGATGAAAACATCTAAATATAGTTTGCATTGAGGAACATAAGTTTGGCAACTTTATTGGCACTAAGGCGAGATCGTCTTTCATTTATCAATTGTCCAGTTTTCAAAAACACCCTCTCACCAGGTACCGAGGTTGCAACCATATTAAAACATTCTCTCACTATTTTAGCCAAAGAGGGGTACAAGTTCTTGTTTGTGTTTCCACCACAACAAAGGATCATGCGTTCTAAGAATGACTGGATCTTCTAAGTATTGTTGTATTTCAACGATGGCTGCAGAAGTTGTTCCCTTTGGCTGGACAGATGCTACAACTTCATCAAAATCTTCCCACACTGAAAAGGCAGTCATTTCTTCCTTTGACTGGTGTCACTTCAAAATGTGGAGGATCACAATGGAATTGTTGACTTTTTCTTTTGCAACAAATTCTGTCACGTGGTTCTCGATCGATTCTGCTTCAGGATTGGAAAATGCAATCATTTTAAACTGTGGCTCTAAAAATGTGCACAAACTAACAGTCTTGCTGTACTCAATGTTCTGAAACCTTTTCCAGACTCCGTTTTGAAGGTCTGGAATCACACATTTCACTGTTTCTTGAAAAATTTTCCTTTGAAAGTTTGGAGCAAACAGAACTCAAACCCCTTGTGAACACAATGGTTTGGCTGCCAGTTACATATTTTTCAGCGCTTTATGCCACAGTAACCTCTTCGAAAGGTTTCAAGACTGTGCACATTTCACTACAAATCTGCCGCTCTTCAGAAGTAAGCACTGGGATGTCTTTGTTTATTAGTGCAACAGAACTCTTAACTGCATCTTGCAGCTCAACGAACCTACACAGTGCATAATATATAGAGTTCCATCTCATACAAACATCTTGCAAGAGTTTCTTTGGGAATGCAAATTCCACTGGTTTTTTTTAATGCAGTCAAATTTTCGTTAGCTACTACTTCACCTTAGAAGAGTGCAATAATAAGTCTGACCTTACTGAGCAACTGCTGGATGTTACAAAGAGAATCTTGCACTATAAGGTTCAGCGTGTGAGCATAACAGCCAAAGTGTTTCCATTAGAGATAACTTGTTACAGGTTTTTTCACATTAGCTGCATTATCTGTCACTACCAGTAAAACCTTATTACTCAAATAAAAACTGTCTGTAATTATTCTTATTTCAGAAGCAAGGTTTGTACTGGTATGGGAGAACTCAAGTGCTGCATAATGTTGACACCTGCCAAAGCTGAGGTTTGGACGTAGGTGTTGTAATCTGTTCTGTGGCGTGAGGCGCCAACACTTAATACTAGTCCTCAGTGATCGGGCGTAGGAATGCTTCGACACTGTTGTTTAATGGTCCAATTTACTAATGAATGAATACAGGGTAATTCATATTTCACAAATCGAGGTTTTATTGTTGCATGAACATGTGAATTGATACATGAACCCTTGAGACAACTCCCTCCCTTTTCTACGTATGCTCCGTACAATTCGCGTCGTAAAAGGGGGGGTGGGGGATCTTCGTCGCACTTGTTGGATGATTCTAAAAGATCCTTCACACTGCGGGATAACTACTAAAGGTCCTTCACACTCGCTGGATGACTGTACTTATCTGGCTTGCTGTGCTGGTAGTTGTTCTTGCAGATGAGGTCCGGTGAGCTGGAACTGCTCTCGTCCTGTCACGGGCGCCTCGGTGACTCGTCTCGACGTCCCTCCTTCTCGGGTCGACGCAGGACTCTGCGTCTGATGGCGGCTGGCTGCCGTTCTCGTCTCCTGCGGAATCACTCCTCCCTCCCGGAATCTCGTCGGCCGACTGCCCTGTTTCCTCGGACTCCTGCGGTTTTGTAGGCCCTCATTGCCATATTAAACTGCCCCCGCTTCTCCAGGTAGCCGCGGACCGCCCCCCTGGGTAATCAACCGCGGGCGTGTACTCCAGCTCCATACTTGGGTCCAGCGTCTGCTGTTTTGTTCTGGTTTACCAGTTTCAGCACTCCGTTCTGTCCGTGCGGAAATAATTGAAAGGGGCCTCTCGTTGCGCTCGTCCAAACGCTCTCTCGGTTTTTATTGTGGTCGAAAGCCTGGGACAAAGCACAGCCTGGCGAGGTCATAAATACGTCTCGCCGTTCCTGCCTGCTCGCGGAGTCTGGCGTCTGTCCTATTCTAGCTGGAGGTTTGTTGTTTGGTTCGGCGTTGTGGGAATACTTCGGGATCTCCCCCTGGCCGCTGCCCTCGTGTTCTTCCCGCTGTCACCTGATTCCACACCGTGACGCTATTCTCCCACATGTCCGCCTTCCCATGCAAATGGTTGTCTTGTAGGGCCGGTCTGGCGCCGTTCCCTTCGTCACGGCTGCCAGGCCCTAAATCCTGATTGATGTCGTTCGCCTGCGAGCTTCGTTAGAGCGTGGTACGGACGAATAAAATATAGGGACGCCGCAGGCGTCAATGTTATAAAACTGAATGTTTCTGTTATAAAGTGTGCTGTAATGGCTATGTAACTTTTATTGACTGAAGATGTTCAACAGTCAGTTGTTAAGCACACACTAAACATGTACTTCAACTTTTCCTTGACGGAATTGAGACACTGCTCGTATGCTGCTGGAAATAATGTATTTTCACTAACTTTCCGACTTGGAAGCTGGTATGACGGACAAAGAGCACTTGAAAATCCTGTGCATCCTCGACCACTGAAAATAGCAGAAAATATTGTAAATAATTGTAATAAATGTTGATCTAGTTTTTTTTTGTGGGTAAAACTGATTTTTGTAGTGACATAGTTACTTAGAGAAGCCTGCTAAGATCCTATACCACAAAAATTGTTTTTTCCTGTTTTTGAGCCAGGGCGAACAGTTTCAGTCACATCACCTTCCGTAACAACTAATGAATTTCCAGCTCGACTCGGCTCACCGGAATCCCATTCAACAGTCACGAATGAAATTAGTGCCGCTGGACTCAGGAATCTGTTGTAAAGTACCCTCAGTGTTATTTTTGTCAACTCACAATTTCCTAGCAATGTGTCATTTAAAATGGTTACAGATGTCCTGAATAATAATTTTTGTCCACAAATGTCACATTTAGCATCTTCGTTTGTAGTGGGTGTAAAATATCCCCAAATGGTGCTTGTCTTTGTTTTTTCTCATTATGAAAATTAAATGTTTATAAATAACAAATCAAAACTTTCATACATTATGAAAATTAAATGTCTCTAAATAACAAATCAAAACTTTCGTACATAATTTTCAAACATGTCTACGACATACATGCAGGCAAATAAAACACATACGCATTAAAATAAAATAAACATGATTCTATAATGGCACTGCTCCAGAATAACTTCACTAGTTTGCTACGCATCAAGGGAAGCCAGAAGCTCCGATAAGTGCTGCACTCTCGGAGCTGTTTCGCAAGATGGGCAGGCTCGTAGCAGAGCGACCTGTCACTGCTCTGGCCGCAGAAGTGTGACAAAGTGGCAGCACTGCTCTTTTCAGCACACCTCTAGTCAGGCTCTCATCTTCTGTTATAAAAGTGAAATAGACCTTCCTTTCTTCGCTAATACGTCCTTCTGCCCGCGCCTGGCATCTCCTCCGCGTTTCCTCTCCCGTTCGCTAATTTCTCCCTCGTTAATTGGGACTCCTTAAAGTAATATTGCTGGACGCTACAGGGTGTTTTGTCATAGCCTCCCTGACGTCTGTGTTTAGCCTAGCTGGCTCGTTACCGTTCACCGCCTGGTGACCTAGTAACCCACTGGGGGTTTCTATTATTCTCCGCCTTCCTTCTAAACTCCGCGCACGCCTGCCCTTTCCTCGTTTCTATTGTCGGTACTGGGCGCCACGAGGGTTACTTGTATTTTTATTGTTATTTTATTTTATGACCCCCTCGAAGTCGTAAATGTGCTAGCTGCTTGATCGGGGCACGGTCCCCTTTTTCCCGGGTAATTTAGCTTGTCCCTGCTTCCATCTATACAGACTTCACCGTGCCCCTTAGTTGGGCGCCAAAAATTGATACCTGCCAAATGCTGAAGTTTGGAAGTAGGTATTGATTCTGCTCTGTGGCGTGAGGCGGCAGCATTTGATGCTAGCCCTCAGTGACAGGGCGTAGGAATACGTCGACACTGTTGTCTCTAGGTCCAATTTACATTTTATTTGTGAGTTCACATAATCGAGTTTTATTGTTGCTTGAACAGGTTAACTGGTACATGAACTCACGAGACAAACTCCCCTCCCCTTTTTCTATGTAGGCTACGTATGGTTTGACGCTGCGACTGGCGTCATGGGGGGAGGGGGGGAAGATTCTTCACACTTGGTGTATAACTACTTATCTGACACTGCTGCGCTGTCTTCCCTCGGCTGGCGGCTTGGAGCTGCTCCGGTGCTTGGTGGGGCGTCCCGACGCCTGGCCTCGAAGTTCCTCATTCTCGGGTCCACGCAGGACTCTGCGTTTGACGACGTCGGACTGGCTTTTCTCGGATTCTTCCCGCCGCACGTCCCGCTTGACGGCCTCCGACTGAGGTCCACGTCTTGATGCATTTGGCGAACTCGTTTTCTCTCGGCTCCCGGTACACCCTTCTCGTTTGACGAAGTCTGACTGACTTTTCTCGGATTCTTCCCGCCGCACGTCCCG
>NQII01000120.1:864180-906124 GCA_002778355.1 Clitarchus hookeri | reverse complement strand
TCTTTTCGAAACCCATTTGTAAGCGATAAATTAACAATTACGTTAACACTTTAGAACTATTTCGTCTCTTTGTGCTGGCAACCTAACAGCATAACTATATTCGCGCTCGCCGCTGTTTGTAATGTTATATGCATGTAGCTAACGGCTAGGGTGTTTTTTCAAAGGTTGATTTTCAAAAGTTTCTTCCCGTCGTGAACCGACTATAGGCCTAGCTAGCTAGGCAAAGGCAGTTCAGTAGGGATGACACTATTTGCTTGGTACATCTTGTTACACCTAGCTGCTTAATTTGCAGTTGCAAGATTTTTATTTGATTGTATTTTTTAAATTCTCGCTGTGCTTAATAATATAGATTTATTTAGTATTCCGAATTTCAAATGCTATCACTTCACTAATGATTCCAAAATATTATGTCTCAAAAAGAAGACCTCACATAAAAGTGAAACACAGCCAAAACATCCGCAAATATTATAAAATAACATATTTAATAAACTTTAAATACATTTCAAACTAAACAAATGAAATTAAATACATGTCTGTAATATAAGAAATATTAACATCTGGTATATTTCAAATTACTTCTATTGTACATTAAATTCTATAAAAATACATTACAAAGTTTCAAATGTAATCCAAAGCATTTATTATTGTGGTTCAAAAAAAAGGAGCCCACAGAAAAGGTACAACAAAACAAGGGAAGATAACAAGCAGTGAGGAAGTCACTGCTATTTGTTACTGCGACTTATGTATCACTGTCACTTGACACCATTCCGGCAATTTTATCACTACTCCCATCTCTACCAGTGACAGTTGCCTTAAAAATATACTATTTTCATTTTCCATGTGATTTCATGTGCTTTCTTAAGATAATTTTGCCAGTGACCGACAAATATTTATCCCTTTGGGTGTTAACATAGTCTTTTAAAACAACCTTCAGAGCATGGTGATGTTCTTGTTGTGGACCTTCAAATGTTTTTATTTTGCTTGCAAACATGCACGACAATTTTTTTTTTTTTTCTCCACTGCCAAACATTTGTTTATTCAATCCTAAAATGCTTGTTGAATAGTTAATGTTTCTGTGGTGGTTTGTTAGCTTTTTTTAAAACTCGACTGTGGAGTAGCTGCTCTTAATTTTAAACATTTACAAGGATCACAAATTACAAATTAAATGAGTAGTGCACACAGCACTTCTGACAGTGTCGCCAATTCACATATGTGCAGATCACATTCCATTGACTAGTGGAGGGAAGGTATAAAAATAAACCAGCCAGACTATGCAACAGTTTTCATTCTTCCCCACGGCACTTTCTACCACATCTATTCATTCCATCCTTTATCTGTACTAGAGCAATGCACAAAACTCAAGGGTGGGGGGACAGAGAGAAAGACAGAGGGTGTGAGCAAGCTGCATGAAACAATGCATGCTGCATGAGTGACAGAGAAAGAACTTGTGGCGATGTGACACGTATAACACACCGCTCAGACACTGTATACAGAACGAATATCAGTTGAATTCATATAATTGTATATATTTTGCACATTGTTGAGGTACAGTTTCTATCCACGGCACAGCACACCGTGGCGTAAGACTGTCTCGTACTGTGACCTTGTCAGAGGTCAAACATTTTGGGCAGGTGATTTGTTAAGCTCTTTTAAGGGGAACCTTCCCCCGTTATATTGTATTCTTTGTTTTTCTAGCTTATGTTTGAAAAAAAATTCAAATTTATCTCTATTTCCAACCAGCTATTAACCTTACACTGCAGTATAGACAAGACAAGGGAACTACGAACTCATAATTATAATTCAGTTTTAAATCTGTCAAAAGTTGGCAGAGTCAATATTGTAACATACATACAATTTCTTAGTTCAGTTTTTGTCTGTACTGCTGTGCAAGGTTAGAAGCTAGTTGGGTATAACGATACTCTCAAAATTTTCTTTTTTAAAAATATAAACAAGCTAGAAAAATCAAGCATCCAATTGGTAGGGGAAGGTTCCCCTTAAGGTGCCCACCTAACTGGCACACAAACTGTGCATTGCAGTGTGTTCGAAATACATGTTTTTAAAACAAACTACTCCCTGTCTCCACAAAAAAAAAAAAGAGAGATCACACTCCAGACTAGGGTGGAACGCTAGTTTCATTACATCTTGAAAATTATGAACATTGTTTTAATGCCATTCAACAATGAACATGAACAGCATTTCCAGATTGCAGTATATAAAAATATTCTGGGTAAATAACTGCAAAACTAATATAAGACCCGGCCTTGGACTTCGCTACAAACTTTCCAGCAATAAAATGATAGGTCACCACTTAAAAGTCCTCTAGGTACCTGCAACATAACAAGAACACTGCAAGACTCATAAAAAAAAAAAATACACTTGATTAGGACTGAATGTGTTGTTATTCGCCCAATTCTACCCCAAAGGATGGTTTTGAAGACACAGAACTGTAGAAAAAGATTGAATTACAATGCAATTAATAGTGTACTATATTACTTATAATAATGCATAGGTTGCAACAAAAATAATACCTATGTGACTATATACCTTTATTCATAATTAACAGGTTCATTAAGAGTGCAGGAAAATATGAGATTCAGTTCTATTTTGTTTAGGACTTACAACTGAGAACTTGAGATCGGCACAAAATAGACACAGCAAGCCAGTTTCTCTAAATATGGTAGATTGGCCCAAATAGCTATGTTTGTTGATGTGGCCTGATTAAGAAGAGGAACACTGTGGTGCTCTTGAGGGGAGGGGGAGGAGTGGAGGGGATATGCTTAACGTGGCCTTGGGAAGAGAGTGAAGACACTTGAAGCAAAAGAAGGTATTCTACTGCCCCCAAAAGGGGGCGGTACGAACACTTTGAGAACTGCTGCTAAAAACAATCAAATTAAAAGTGTAAAAGAAAGTTTAAACAGTGTTAAGAAGAATGTAAATAGCCAGATATCTAATGCAAGTGATTTAATAGACAAGAAGATACACACAATAAATGAAAATATAGATAATAAAATAGACATAGTAAATAAACATGTAGATATAAAAATAGAAAGCATCAGAAAGTTGGTCAATGCAAGAATTGACTGTGTGGTGGACAGGAAAATTTACAATGTAAACCAAAGAACAGACAAAATAAATGAAGTCAGAAAAGGGCAAGTTAAAATTAACAAAGCAACCTTGGAGGGTGGCCAGCAGCTCTGTGGAATTGGCGTTCTGCAACCAGACGGTCACAATTAAACCTGCCCCCTATGATGGCCAGACTCCTTGGTAGGAGTACCAACACCAGTTCAAAATAGTTGCCACACTGAATGGCTGGTTAGACAAACAGTGGGCTTACTACCTTGTGGCTCAAGATGTCTACAAAATTAAATGTGAAAAATTCCCTGACTTTTCCCTGTTTTCCTGACCAAAAGTTGTTAAAATGCAGCAGTGTACGGTACTATTTTACAGCGGCAGAGAATTCCACAAATTATGCAAATGGTGATAATTTTTGTGGCATGAAGAATTTGAGACAGAATGACCCAAACCACTACAAACATGCTCACAAACTTTCGCAGAGATAAGATCCCAAAAGTTTAAAACAAAAATTAAACTCGGGATGTATAGGTTCCAATTCCAGGATTGAGAATGAAAATAATATTAGAACAAAGTCAAGAATTGGTATCAGTAAAAATGTGGAAACATCTAATAACATTAATCTTGGCTGATGAAACAGTCTGAAACCATGACACACGAGTGGCAGTCATTACATTTAAATGTTTTGGTAAAGTAATGTAATGATTCTTGGCACAGATTTTCCTTGACTTAAGGTTAAATACCCTGAGTTTTACAGAATGAAATAATTCCCTGACTGTTCCCTGTTTTCCAGATCTGTAGACACCCTGGTGGCTGTATTGAGAGGCCCCACACCGAACATACTCAAATGTCTGCCAGACTAACATCAGCTGGAGTATCCCACAATGGTGTCAGCCTTGGAGCTACGTTTTGGTGACCAATACCTGCAACATGCCCAACTGTGAAGCTGCACCCAGAGACCATTGTTAAATGTTAACTTTAAATCCAGATTCTACAGTCCAGTAAACCTTGGCGATTGGACTAGATTACCATAATTGTTGAATCACAGCTTTTCCAAAAAAACTGGAAAATAATACCAGAAAACAGAAAACTGTGTATATGAACATTACTAATTACACTTAATAGAAATTTCATAGGGGCATCACGTTATTTGTTATATATACCATGCTACAAAGATCAGGGAAATTGTGGAGTACAACACGTAAAATTTATGTTTTATATATATATATATATATATATATATATATAAATAAATAAATATATATATAGACACACACACACACACAAACATATCAGTGGGGTGGCTAAAATGTGTTAAATGCAAGACCTAACAAAACTAAACCTAAATTCACAATACATGAATCACACGGGATGTGTGTGCCAACATGCTACAACCTTACAGGAATAAACTACAGTAGTTAAACAGTGTCAGAATAACAGTTAATCCTGTTAGCTTTTGCAAGGCTTACGTTGTTGAAATTCACGAGAGGATTATAATATGTTCCATGGAAGTAGTACAAAAAATATGTATATCATATGACAAGGCGTTATGAGGCTTTATTTACGTGTATCACCATGATATATTTGTACTACAATGGTGAATTGATGGAAACAAAACTCAATCAACAGTCGGCTGTCCGCTGCGAATTTTACCATACCCATACAACTGTTATATGTCAGTGTGTGCAGTTGGTGGTGAATGGAGTGTAGGTACGTGTGTTTGGTTTTCCTTCTGTATTTGACTGTGTGAAGACTTGTGATTTATGAATGGACAGTGCTAGTACAAGTGTTTCTTTGCTATTATTTCTGTGCGTGTGAAGAGTTAAACATAATTATTATACAGAAATACCAGTGTTTGTGGAATTTAACAGAAGGTAAACGTGTCCAACAAACCTATATGAGTTATCCACAATACATCACCAAGGAGGTATATCCGCCGCTTACATGGGTGAAACATCACTTATGTTTAGTAATGAACTGTACATAGACAAGTTTTTAGCAAGAAATTTTATTCAGTGTAGTGAATTGTACTGTGAAGTACTACATGTTAGCATGGGAATTAAAGGACTTACATTCTGCTGGCACCTAGCAGTGTCAATTGTAGAACACCTAAACAAACTAATCCTAAGTTTACAAAAGGCAGCAGTTATAGTTTTTGCTGTGTTTAATTATTGTAATTGTTCATTGTGAAGTAACATTAAGTAAGGTTACGTCTTCCTGCATTTAATACGGTAAAGCAACCCAATTGACATACGTGTTACATATGAGGTAAGTTAAAAAAAAAAAAGTGACTTTTCAAATTTTGTAGGCTACGTACATTTGAATATTGATTGTTTTTTTTTGTTATGTTGGTACACATGTCCCCAACATATGTTGACATTATCAGCCATTTTGCATTTTAGTTTGTTTTTGACAGATATAAAGGTTAGACGTGTTTTGGTGTGCTTGGCAATTTTTTGATATAAAAAAATGGATCAAAGAATCTGTATTAAATTTTGTGTGAAAAATAAAATGAAGTGCTCTGACGCACTTAAAATGTTGACTGTGGCATTTGGCAAGTCTACTTTGAGCAAAAAAAATGTTTATAAGTGGTACAAGCTCTTCACAGAAGGCCGAGAAGATGTTACTGACGATGCCCGCCCTGGACGTCCCAGCATGTCAACAACCGATGAAAACATTGAAGCAGTGAAGAAAATTGTTATGGAGAATCGTCGAATTACTATTAGAGAAGTTGCTGAGGATGTCGGCATATCGGTTGGTTCATGCCATGCAATTTTTTCAGATGTTTTGGGCATGAAACGTGCGGCAGCGAAGTTTGTTCAAAAATTGCTAAATTTTGATCAAAAGCACCGTCGCATGAGCATCGCTCAGGAGCTGTTGAATGTCGTCAACGACGATCCAGATTTGTTCAAAAGGGTCATAACTGGTGACGAAACATGGGTTTATGGTTATGACGTCGAAACCAAAGCCCAATCAACCCAATGGAAGCGGCCAGAAGAGCCAAGACCGGAAAAAACATGCCATGTTCGGTCAAATGTGAAGGTTTTGCTCACTGTTTTCTTTGATTACAATGGCGTGGTTCATAGCGAGTTCTTGCCAAAAGGTCGTACGATCAATAAGGAATATTACCTTGAAGTTATGCGCCGTTTGCGTGAAGCAATACGAAGAAAACGCCCGGATTTGTGGCAAAACAGTTCATGGCTTTTGCATCACGATAATACACCTGCTCACACATAGTTGCTTGTTAGTGATTTTTTGGCCAAAAACAACACCGTAATCATGCCTCAGCCACCGTATTCACCGGACTTGGCCCCCTGCGACTTTTTCCTGTTCCCAAAACTGAAGAGACCCATGAAAGGACAGAGGTTTGCCACGATTTAGGGGATAAAGACAGCATCACTGGGAGAGCTCAAAGCCATACCAAAAAGTGCATATCAGAAGTGATTCGAGGATTGGAAAAAGCGCTGGCACAAGTGTATTATATCTGAGGGGGATTACTTTGAAGGGGACAAAATAAATATTGATGAATAAATAAACAGATATCGAGAAAAATAAAAATTCACCTTTTTTTTTTAACAAATCTCGTAACTTAATTTTTACATCTTTTACCCCACATTATTCCCTGATCTTCATAACCCTCTCCACTACTGCATTTCACAGTCTGTACTGTAAACATTGTGATGGCATTAAATTTGTGTATAGTGTGAATAGTAATATCAATCCATACCATTTTCTGAGATTATTTTTTTCTTCAGAAAACCCACTAAGTTTTACCGAAATTATAAAGAATAGCGACTTTACTGAAAGTCTGGAAAATAATACCTGCAAATGTTATATATGGTTATTACTAATCACACTAAATACAAATTTTAGTGGGGCTTCACGCAATTTGCAGTATAAACCATGAAATGTGATAGTGAGGACTATGAAAATTTTGGTGTTTATGTAGTAAAACCAATAAAATGTATGTACAATACATTTATATCGGGTCGCTAAATTATATTCAATTCGAGAATACCTTTTGGAACTAATCCTTAATGTATAATACAACGTATTACTAGTAGAATAAATATACATATAGTAGATCATACAAAAAGATGTTTCACAGATGGTGTTTATAAACCGTTTACGTGTATCGCCATGATACATTACAACACATTCGGTGACCAATGATGCACAAGAGACAGGATACAAATGCACATCGAAATTGGTTGTATTGTGGAAATTTGTGCTATTTCAGTGCAATGTGAGATTTTGACTGTACGGAGGTTTGCGATGTACGAGTGTTGTTACGAGTGTTTTATTGCAAGTCATTGTTTGACGTGTTAAATAAAATAACTGTGCAAAAATACAAGTGTTTCTGTGCCATTATGTCTATGAGGAAATGTTAAAATATAATATTTGTTCAGTAATTTAACCGTCTATGGAGTTTCGACTAATTGAATACACATTAATGTGTCGTGCTTGATCATCTACGAGGTATGCTGATTCAATGGGTGAGTAACATAATAAATTTGGAGTTTTAGCATACAGTCATCATATTGTAGTGTATTGTACTGTGTAGTATTGCGTGTGTTAATTAAAGATCTTACGTAACTTTGCCACCAGTCATGTAAAATGCAGCAGACCTAACAAAATTAAACCTAACTTCACGACAGGTGAATCACAGGGGTGGATGACCCTACGCGAGCGTACTTATTATGGTTTTGGCACGTTTTATTATGTGTGGTATATGTATATGACAGGGTTTTATATTTTGTAGTATGTCGTCAAGGGTATAGATATTGCTGGTTGTGTAGCTATTGGATGTGCAGCATACCTAACAGAATTAAATCTTACTTCACAATATGTAACTCACAGGTGCTCTATGAACTGCAGCACGATGATATAAGGTGTCTTGTGTTGGCAAACAGTACACCTGTATTTACATATCTTGAAGTTAGGTATTCTACGGTTAGGTCTTTTTGCATTTAACGTATTTATGTAAGAAAATATAACAATAACATACATTTTTAACCCATAATTTCCCTGATCATAGCAATCCCGACTATCATATTTGTGGTTTGTATTGATAATATGTTGATGCCCCTTGTAAATTCATGTTCTGTGTAACTATACCACTTTCCGGGAATTTTTGGATAAATATCCAATATAGCGGCTTTTCCGAATGAAACGTCCTAGACCACTAAAAGTAGCATTAATGGGTTATGCACAGCTTACCTTGTTCATATTTAGGAGAATGTAATATTCAAATAAGTAGAACGTATCAAACAAAATAGTTAAAAGTACGAGCAACCCGCCGCTTGTTTACGCCGGATGCCATGATTCCTGCCTTCACCTTATTGGCTTGTGGATATTGTTATGTCACAGTGACGTGTCACATGTGATGTTAACGGACATTTTTGAACAGCTCAGTAGCCGTTGTGCCGTTGCCGGGGTGAGTTGTGACGTCACAATCAGACGGATTTAAAAACAGAAAAAGCAAGAATGAGTGCTTCTGTGCGTTATATTTGCCTATGAACGAATGCTTCTGTGCATTATATTTGCCTGTGAACGAGCACTTCAGTGCGTAATATTTGCCTATGTGGTGTTTTAGTAGATGATAGTGCTTCGTCGAGTGAGGTAAGGTTGAATTGGCCGAGGACCCGCCGCCTACATAGGTGAGTTAATTTATATTCTTCCGGTGTGTTCTACGGTTCCTTTAAATCCCTAACATCCTAGATTAGACTAAATTCGTAGGTTAGTTTAAAACCCTACAATCCAAGGTTAGTTTAAAATCCTAAAATCACAGGTTAGACTAACACCATACAATCCTAGGTTACATTATAATCCTAGGTTAGATTAAAACCCAACAATACTAGGTTAGTTGAAAAATGTAAAATAGTGATTCACTCATCGTGGGGTTAGGTGGGCACATATACAAAATTAGTTATACGTTAATGACCCTAGTATTCTGCGTAATTAGTACAGTGGGAATATATTACTTTTCGGGGGGGGGTGTTACAGAAAAGCTGCTAAACTGGATATTTACACATTTTTATTCTGTTTTAGGAAAAGTCAAGGTAATTATGCAGTTTAGGGGCATTTCTGAACTAAACATCCTAGACCAACAAAAGTAGCATTAATGGGTTCTGCACAGCTTACCTTGTTCATATTTCAGAGGGGGTCATGTTAAAATAAGTAGAACGTATCAAATTAAATTGTTAAACATACCAGTAATCCGCCACTTTGTTTACTAGGGGCGCCATTATTAATGGCCGCGTATTGCTGATCCCACGCAACCTAGCGGGCGCGGATGTCATTATGGGCAGTACGTCAGTTAGCCAGTGTCTGGCCAGTGGTGCGGTACGTGGTGGATAAGGTGGTGGTACGTTTGTGCGTCGTTTGAATCCTACCGAAGAAAGGCTAAGAATTGAAGAATGGAGGGTGCTAGTACAAGTGATTCTGTGCGTAAGAGTCGCCTATGTGGAGGGTGTTACCTGGACGTTTGCCAATTTGTAGAACTAACGATGTTTTGGTCACTTTTGTTTGACTTTTTGGTAGATCACAGGGTACTGTCAAGTGAGGTAAGGTGCGACAAATGCACGACGGTAATCCAATTGGCAGAGCGCTCTCAACGGTCTGTTAGAACCTGTGTCGGTAAAAAATACAAGAAGGTGCGATAATTATTAAGTTTAAGGGCTTTTCTGAAAAACACAATAAAAATTCAAAATTATGATATATTTCGGTTATTATCTAGTTTAGGGGCTTTTCTGAAAAACACAATAACAATTTAAAATTATGATATATTTCTACTCTACTAATGATGCAGAACACGAATATACTAGGGGCATTAACGTCCGACTAATTTCGTAATATGTGCCCACCTAACCTAACAAAACCTAACCCCACGATGGGCGAATCACTATTTTACATTTTTAAACTAACCTAGGATTGTTGGGTTTTACACTAACCTATGATGTTAGGGTTTTAAACTAACCTAGGATAGTAGGGTTTTACACTAACCTAGGATGTTTGGGTTTTACACTAACCTAGGATGTTTGGGTTTTACACTAACCTAGGATGTTTGGGTTTTACACTAACCTAGGATGTTTGGGTTTTACACTAACCTAGGATGTTTGGGTTTTACACTAACCTAGGATGTTTGGGTTTTACACTAACCTAGGATGTTTGGGTTTTACACTAACCTAGGATGTTTGGGTTTTACACTAACCTAGGATGTTTGGGTTTTACACTAACCTAGGATGTTTGGGTTTTACACTAAAATACGAATGTAGGATTGTAGGGATTTAAAGGAACCGTAAAACACACCAAAAGAATGTAAATTGACTCACCTAGGTAGGGGGCTGGTATAATTCCTCTGACGTTAATAGACGTAAACAAACATATTTTGCAAGTTTTTTAAATATGTTCTACTTATTTTAACATTACGCCCTCTTGAATATGAACAAGGTAAGCTGTGCAGAACCCATCAATGTATATTTGGTAATTATCTAGTTTAGGGGCTTTTCTGAAAAACACAATAAAAATTCAAAATTATGATATATTTCGGTTATTATCTAGTTTAGGGGCTTTTCTGAAAAACACAATAACAATTTAAAATTATGATATATTTCTACTCTACTAATGATGCAGAACACGAATATACTAGGGGCATTAACGTCCGACTAATTTCGTAATATGTGCCCACCTAACCGAACAAAACCTAACCCCACGATGGGCGAATCACTATTTTACATTTTTAAACTAACGTAGGATTGTTGGGTTTTACATTAACCTATGATGTTAGGGTTTTAAACTAACCTAGGATAGTAGGGTTTTACACTAACCTAGGATGTTTGGGTTTTATACTAACCTAGGATGTTTGGGTTTTACACTAACCTAGGATGTTTGGGTTTTACACTAAAATACGAATGTAGGATTGCAGGGATTTAAAGGAACCGTAAAACACACCAAAAGAATGTAAATTGACTCACCTAGGTAGGGGGCTGGTATAATTCCTCTGACGTTAATAGACACAAACAAACATATTTCGCAAGTTTTTTTTAATATGTTCTACTTATTTTAACACTACGGCCGCTTCAATATCAACTAGGTAAGCTATGCTGAATTCATTAAAACAACTTTTGTTGGCATAAAACGTTTCGTTCATAAACGTAAACAAACTGTCAGAAACAGTCATCTCACAAACTTGTTCAATTTTTTAAAATATGTTGCACTTATTTTAAAGCGATGCCCCTAGTATATTCGTGTTCTGCATCATTAGTAGAGTAGAAATATATCATAATTTTAAATTTTTATTGTGTTTTTCAGAAAAGCCCCTAAACTAGATAATTACCTAAAAACGTAAAATAGTGATTCACCCATCGTGGAGTTAGGTTCTGTTAGGTTAGGTGGGTACATGTTAGGAAATTCGTCGTACGTTAATGCCCCTAGTATATTCGTGTTCTACGTTATTAGTAGAGTCGAAATATACCACTTTCTGGAGTTTTTTTTATTATTTTCAGAAAAGCCCCTAAACTAGAAAATTACCCTGCACAATTACCAAAGACACTATTCTTTACAACTAGAGTGCCATTTATGTTAATATTCTTTCAGAGAATGGTCACCAAATAGCACAATTACCCTACGACTATCTACAGCATTTCTAAAAAATTTTGAACTGTTATAATATTAAAATTACTTAAATTACTCCGAGTTACTGTTCACCTCATCAAGCCTCAGCAACTCCTCTGCTGACATACTGCCCTTATCCCTTTTCTTGCTTTCTTTTCGATCTTTTTTTTCCTTTTTACGCCTCTCCCTCTCTTCTTTTTCGGCNTGCCCTTATCCCTTTTCTTGCTTTCTTTTCGATCTTTTTTTTCCTTTTTACGCCTCTCCCTCTCTTCTTTTTCGGCTCCACTTTTTTTCATGAAACTGAACATCGGTTGCAGAAATAACGTTTTAATTAATATGACAATGTGTGTTTTAATTAGTGTAGTAGTCAACGATCACAAAAATTAAATTNCAGAAATAACGTTTTAATTAATATGACAATGTGTGTTTTAATTAGTGTAGTAGTCAACGATCACAAAAATTAAATTAAAATTTTGCACCAACTACTATCATCTTTGACACCGAGCACGTGTAACCTACGAGTCTGAAAACTCCAATGAAAACATAAACAATTTAATTCTGGAGGACAGAACAGGCAGACAACATGACAAAACCACACATTGTAAACACAATATGGGAAAGTATTAAAAAAAAATACGGGTTGCAAGCTTGTGTACCCCCCGTGAGCTGAAGAACCGCGCGAAAGATTCTGGTATATGGATATTTCTAAACTTTTTAATTCAGATTAAATATAATTGTTTGCGTTTTTTGTGAATAATTATGCAAGGTACAGTTTGTGCAATGTTTGACTGCAATAGCTTCCGCCACAAAGCAAGAAAAGAAGATCAGCGAAACTTCCATATATTAAACCGAGCTCTTATTTTGAGATTCAAAATATAAACAGGATCCCAATTCCTGAGACTGTCGGAATTAATCACGCGTGCGAATTGTTTCGATACTTCCAGTCCGGGAGCGAGTGTCAGAAAGCCAAAAAGTGTATTCTTGAAATTGCCATAACGAATGTCGGAATGATAACTAACGGAATATAAAAGAATCGATAGCAAAAATTTGAAACTTTGAATTTCGTGTGTTGCTATCGACGCAAGAACAATAATGTTAAATCAGGGAGAACATGAAAATTGATTTTATAATACGGAAAAATGTTTTACATCATAAAAGTTTCCGCCCAATTTATATCTTCAATAATACAACAGTATGGTATTTATGCAGTTTATGGGCTTTTCTGTAAAAAAAAAAAAAAACCCCGAAAAATTGGTATTTTTCCACTCTACTAATTACGCAGAACACAAATATACTAGGGTCATAAATGTATGACTAATTTCGTAATATATGTCCCACCTGACATAACAGAACCTAACCCCACGATGAGTGAATCACTATTTTACATTTTTTAATTAACCTAGGATTGTAGGAATATAAACTAACCTAGGATTGTAGGGTTTTAAACTAACCTAGGATTGTTTGGTTTTACAATAACCTAGGGTTTTTCGGGTTTTACACAAGCCTATGATTTAAGGATTTTATAATAAATTACTAATTTAGGATTTTAGGGATTTAAAGGAACTGTAAAACATACCAAAATAATATCAATTTACTCACCTAGGTAAGCAGATGGTATAATTCCTCTGTCAACAGCCAATTCAACCTTACCTCACTCGGCAAAGCATCGTAATCAACTAACACGCCACATACGCGAATATTATGCAATGAAGCATTCATTTATTGCCGAATATTACACACTGAACACTCTTTCATAGGCGAATATAACGCACAGAAGCACTCGTTTTTGCTTTCTCCGTTTTAAATCAACTGGATTCGAACGTTATGACTTATCAGGGCAAAGAAGCAATGGCTACCAAAGTTCAAAATTTTCCGTTAACAACGCCACATTGTGACGTAACAATACGCAGGAGTTAATACAGTGATGGTAGGAATCTGACGTCACCACACATCATGGCACCTGCAGTAAATAGAGCAGCGGATTACTGGTATTTTTAACTATTTTATTTGATACATTCTACTTATTTTAACATGGCCCCCTCTGAAATATGAACAAGGTAAGCTGTGCAGAACCCATTAATGCTACTTTTGTTGGTCTAGGACATTTCGTTCAGAAAGGCCACTAAACTGCATAATTAACAACAATATATAATGTGGTGATGATACTATTACGTTTAATAAATAAAAAGGATGTGGTTTTGCAGATACAGAAGGTACATAGCATTACTATATATATATATATATATATATATATATATAATATTTTTAATTTAATTGTTTTGAATTGGACATTTTAAAAATTGAATTATGGTAATTATTACAAGAAGTTTGATATACATTCATCAGAAAATTTTGAACTTTTTTATACTTGTACAACTACTGGCAAAATAATTGCAAAAATAAAGAATTTTATACATATAGCAAATCATACAGCTACCTATGTTCATACAAGTTTATTTTCGACAACTAACAACTACCCTACTTCCTCCCGCTTTAATCCAATGAAAGAAACACATTTTATCGTCTGCATTTGTCGCATACATTTTCCCAGTACCATCTCCAATCTGCACTGGTCTGCTCTGCTCTTCCATCTAGACCCTTCTTCTTGCGGGGTATGTCCATGGCTACAATTGAGGCCATAACACCAGACAACCCTGCTCAGCAGTGATACATTCGCCCAATTTTGATCATTAAACACTACCAAACAAACAAACCTAATGCATATAATGATACATTTTGTTGAGTATCAGATTATTTCAATTAGGGATATAAAGTTTTCAGCTCGTCAACAACATCTACTCCTACTTTTGTCAAATTATAAAAGGAAATAACTGCTGGTTTTTTCCTATCTCCTGTTCCTTCATCAATTTTCCCTTCGGAGTGGAAGGTTGACAGCAAAAGCACAGTTTTGTTGACTTTTGGCTTATATGTGACAAGAAGCCCGTCCTTCTGGTAACCAAAAAGGCTACTGTTTACTGGCCTCTTCTTTGTATTTATGAACTCGGAGGGTATTTCCCTCTAATTTTTTCTAAGAGTCTCTACAGTTGTTGTCCTCAATTCCAACAATGTATTTGCTAAGGAGATTGACGTAAAGTAGTTATCCATTGTTATATTACACCTATTATTGGAAATTGGCTCAAGTAGTCGTAACACAGCGCTATTGGCGCTATTATTCAAGGCATATGGCCCAGAAGGTTATTGGCCACAATACATTTCCAAATTAGCCGTATAAAATACCCGGGCGTCGACCAAGGCGTACAGTTTTATTCCATATTTGGCTGGCTTATTAGGTATGTCCATGCGAAATTTGCAATGTCCCCTAAAACTGATGATCCTGATTTTCACTAGGTCTATCATTCGGTTTCAAGGAAATGATGTGGAATAACTTCATTTTATTCAATTGGAGAATTGGAAATTTGACCTCCAGTACTGCATTGTCCAACCTCAAGTAACCATGAACAACAATCTAAAACCGAAAAATCCCACTTTATTCAAAAATATTACCTAAAATTTACCTACCAACACTAAAAGAAAAAAAAAGTGTTTACAGTCATTCCTATCTTCAGGTAAATTCTTCAAAAAATGTAAAATTTTCACTGCACAACTCATTTTTTAGCAAAAAAAAACTAACTTGCACTTCACTCAAACAATCACAGTGAAGGGTGAAAGAATACTGACAAATCTGGGAGACAACAAGCCGAAGGGAGGCAGGACCGTANTCAAACAATCACAGTGAAGGGTGAAAGAATACTGACAAATCTGGGAGACAACAAGCCGAAGGGAGGCAGGACCGTACATGCCTTGTCCTGTCGGACGGTGCCAGTGATGCGAGTGGTCGCACCGTAAGTATTTCCCTCACACTCCCGCTTTTGTGTACAAAATCATTTTTATGCTAGTGACATGGGAATATTTTTTTTTTAAATAATAATTTATTAAATTGTATTTATACATAAAGAACAAATAGAAAAAATATCAGAGGGAAATANAATAATAATTTATTAAATTGTATTTATACATAAAGAACAAATAGAAAAAATATCAGAGGGAAATAAAAAAAATTAACTCCGATACACACTTTTTTCGGGAAGTGTGAGGGAAATGCTCACAGCGCGACCAACTCTGGGTTAAGGAGAAAATTATTAGATATTAATTTAAAAATTTTTTAATTAATATTCAATTTACGTTGATTTCTCATGAGAATTTTGGCTGGATCAGTTCATTTTCAAGGGTTACACTGTGGACATCAAAAAATGTATATTTAATTAATTATGAATGGCATTTCATATGTAAAAAAACATCACTAATTATTGCTGTGTTATTTTAATAAGAGTTACACAATGGACTAATTAGATTCTCATAAAGTTACAGGATTAATTAGTTATTGGCGACTATGTGGTCGGTACTTTGCACCATCTGTATTCTGTTATCCATGCAGCGATTTTCTCACATCCATTCCTGTATTGCTAATAATTACAGTAGTAATTATGAAGGGTTGATTAGGTTTTTTTAATGCAGTTGAAACATAGTTATGCCTAATGTCAGTGAAATTCACCACAATGACTCTTGTGGCATAACTTTGACGTGATCAAGGTTACCCAAGGCTGGTTGAGTGTTGGATTGCCCGGTGCCATAACCCAGTGGAGAGTTAGTGATGTGGGTCGTTCGGTCGATGGCCCAGGGGGCCCTGGATCCCTCCATCCTTTTGAAGATGAAGTTGTCACGTACTAACTGTTACACTATTTACACCTTATGAAGAGAGTGTAGGCCATCCCATACGCCTGAAATATGCTAGGAAAATTGCAGGTGGTACTACACATGAATAAATACACATTGAACTTTGTAAAGTGGTTTATTCACTGAGCTTGATTAAATGTGAATAGTGAAAGAAAACGGACACAACACTTACGGCTGGTCAATGATCTTAGCATGAAAATGAGTGGTGTTTTATGTTGATACTCGGTAGCGTTAAGCTCTTTGGTGAGAGTGCAGGTGGCTCTCCCCTCGGTACTTAAAAAGAAGTAAAATAAACGTTCTGGTTAATTAATTAACTATTGCAATGAAGTGATAACAACCAAAATGATGGAACTGAGGGGGCTCACTGTTCTGGTCTGAGTGCTGAGACGAACTGCTCGAGTAACATCGGCTTCCATCATAAGTGACGAAAACCGACCTCAAATGCTGAATGGTAAAATATAACATGAACACTTTGAAATATGATTGTAATAGTGAAACGTTTTATAAATTAACTGAAACACATTGGTGACACCCCCATTGATTAACAAATGTCTGTTAAGGTTGAAGTTGTGAAGTTGACAGGTAGTGTCACCACACTAAATAACATGTTACAAGGATGGAGGCCTTTATAGGCAATCTCTGTTTTTGAAAATATAATTGCTCCTTCATAATAAAACATTAAATACATTGTTATGTTTCTAATGAAAAGTGTTTGTATTTCATTTACTATGATGCATTTGTATTTCACTGGCTACAGTGTTGCCAGGTGGCTGTATCCTGAAGGGATGGACGAGTCCACCTGGCCAAAGGCGTGTGGGTTGCCATGCTCGATTGCTCTTAATGCAATAAAACACACCCCTGGATGTTGCTGTGAATGATATGAAGGTGCTCTATGTGTTTGCAAAAATGCTGCGCACTATTGTGTACACTTTGGGGCACTTCTCACTTCAGCTTTGGCCTACAGACCAGTTCGACGCCAATCGGTAGTAAGTCACATCGTATGCTACGACGTAACGACCAATTGCTATTAATTCAGATATTGGCTACCCTGAAGAAATAATCTAAGGATCCTATCTCTGTCAAGGTAAACATTGTTTAGGTAAAACCGTTTGTCTTACATTTTTTGCTACTGTTTATCCAGTTAGAAATTTGTATACATAATTTCGGGGGTTAAATTCCAATTCTTTCTATAATTATACATTGAAGATTAGNATCCAGTTAGAAATTTGTATACATAATTTCGGGGGTTAAATTCCAATTCTTTCTATAATTATACATTGAAGATTAGCGATCCTCATTTTTTCAAACACCTTTGTATTTTAAATGTCCTTCTTGCAAAGCATATCGAAGATCAACTATATCCTATTGGAAAACAAATGCCATGCAAGTCACAAACCTAAGAGCATGTAAGGAGAAAGAGTTGGCACNATCCAGTTAGAAATTTGTATACATAATTTCGGGGGTTAAATTCCAATTCTTTCTATAATTATACATTGAAGATTAGATATCCTCATTTTTTCAAACACCTTTGTATTTTAAATGTCCTTCTTGCAAAGCATATCGAAGAACAACTATATCCTATTGGAAAACAAATGCCATGCAAGTCACAAACCTAAGAGCATGTAAGGAGAAAGAGTTGGCACNTCAACTATATCCTATTGGAAAACAAATGCCATGCAAGTCACAAACCTAAGAGCATGTAAGGAGAAAGAGTTGGCACCCCCAGGTTAAGCTAGGTTGACAATATAAGAATTAAGAATTAAATTATGCGTTAAGATGTGGTATAATAAACGAAAGTGTGTAACCTTGTGTATGTATTTCCATTGTAACTTAGTAGGTCATGTGCATTGTTGGGATTTCCTTAAGCTTTAAGATAAATAAATATATTTTATATATTAATTGAAATTTGTAAAGCAGCAACCAATCAGAACACAGCAGTCTGTTTTGTTGGCAGGAAACGGTTATTTACGATAATGTAAGCATTAATAATATTAAAAAGGTGCGTGTGTGCAAATGTTAAAGATTATATTTGTTCACAAATATAATCTGGTAGAAAATGTCAGCTTTGAATTATGTTCTGCTTAAATATGAGATTAGGTTAGGAGTAAATGTATGTATGGTAGGCTTGTTGCCTAAACATATTGGCTGGAATTAAGAATTAGAACATTATTGGAAACTGCAAATACAGAAGACGTGTTTCTGTATGGCAGATCAGTGTTTACTGAATTGTTGTTAAAGCATAATTTTTTTATTGTAAATCTAGTTTTAGGCTTTTATTNTATGGCAGATCAGTGTTTACTGAATTGTTGTTAAAGCATAATTTTTTTATTGTAAATCTAGTTTTAGGCTTTTATTTATTATTTACGGGCTATATTCGAGGGTGTAAACGATTATTTGCTGCCAAACTTGCAGCATAAAATCAATTTGATANTTATTATTTACGGGCTATATTCGAGGGTGTAAACGATTATTTGCTGCCAAACTTGCAGCATAAAATCAATTTGATAATATTACATAGAACTGTTATTAAACATTTTAGAACTCAAAGTTATTAGCAGGAATATATATAAATGTATTACATAGCTAATTATTTTCGTAATACAATTTTTCTTTTGAATTTTCAAGAAGAAAGTTTTTTTTTTCCTGCAGGGGGCATTGACTGATACCTTATTGTTAAACATTTGTGAAAGATAAATTTATTGTCAGTTGCAATAAACTTTTGAAATGCATGTGAATAAAAATCGAAGTCAAACATTTTAGAAGTCATGAGTTTATAGTAATATTTCCTGGGGACGTTTCATATTTTCACACTTAATTTGGGTTTTTAATTCTGGCAAAAAAGCGATCAAATCTTATTGCACACACTTTTTTCATAAATGTAAGTGTAGATACATGCTTAATGCATAAACATGTGTGTCTGTTATAATACAAACATATTACAAAATGTTTAAGGATATTTTCAATGCTATTGCATCAATTACGAAGGAACAATGATCAAAGACACAAAACCTAAATAAAGGACAGTTTCAAATAACAGGCGACGCTGACCACGGCTTCCCCCATAACCTTTGTTGGCCTGCGCACGCCACCTAGTGGAACAGGTAGGCACTATCTTCACAATTCACCGGCCGCGTGCCACACGTCTGGAGGCCACAAGCACAAGTTATGCTACCAAAATCCTTGTAGTCAATTTCACTGCCTCAAGGTATACATATGTTTCAACCACATTAAAAATCCTGATTAACCCTTCATAATTACTACTGAAAATAATTAGCAATACGAAGGATGGATGTGGGAAAATCGCTGAATAGGTAACAGAATACCAATGGTACAAAGTGCCGACCACATGGTCGCCAGGAACTAATTAATCCTGTAACTTTATGACAATCTAATTAGTTTATTGTGTAACTCTTATTAAAAGGACACAGCAATTATTAGTGATATCTTTAACAAGTACCATTCATAATTAATTAGAGATACGTATTTTGACTCCGACAGTGAAACACTTGAAGACTTAAAAACTATCTGACCGATGCCAAATTTCTCATGAAAAATCAACGTAAATTTAATATTAATTAAAAGGCTTAAAATTAATATATAATCATTCTCTCCATGTTTAAAAGTGTTCTATATGTGTTTTCTCTTTTCCAGGTAGTTGTAAAGACTCACTATAAAAATGTTGAAAATGCTATAAAAATTATTGCCACATAATTTTTATCACTTTTTTGTATGTCAACGTAAATCACAATTCATGTCATGCATGCAATGTATTTTCAAGGGCTATGTGGTTATTTCACTCATTTCATCTTTTGTGAAGGGATATTCTGTTTTGGCTGCCGGCGGTCGACTACCGTTACTTCCACCACATCACCTCCTCTTCTGTCTGAGAGTAGCGGGCATCAGGGCAGGTCGTATCAGGTGGCTCGGGGGTGAAGCAACTTTGTACCTGAACCATGTTCACTGCAATAGACTTTAATCGTACCGGAATATTTTTTTATAACTGTGTCTTGCACCCCCGAGTACGCCTCCCTTCCGGAGCAGATTCACGGTTCCTCCGGCATAACATAAAACATAATCTTTTTTTCGTGTCCGTTGATGCCTTTGTGAAACAGCTTAGGCCAGTGCGGGGCCTGGTGCTGCATGCCCAGTTCAGTTTATGTACCATCTCATCTGGAATTTCTGAAATACAACTGGTATTTTCTTGAAACCGATGTGTTTGGGTACGTTATTCCTGCTTCACGGGGATCTTAAGGGCGACTGCCCCTTACAACCGTCAACTAACTGCCTCATTTCTCTACATCTCATAAGTCTGAGTGTACTTTGTGAAATTTGAAGTTTGTAGTCAGTGCATTGGAATGGCATTCTGGGGGAGCCACAATATCCCAGTTCGGGAGTGTGTATGTTACATTGCATATCTAGCCGCCGACGTCAATCCTCATGTGAGACCTCGTTAAGACATGGGGTGCATGGTCCATTAGTCCGGTTATTCGAACATGGCCAACCTCAAGAGTATCATGATAACCCGAGTGGATTCCTCTGACTGGTTAGCTTGCACTCTCTGGACATTAATCTTATCGCCAGGAACCTGTGACCAAATGCGAAACTTGTCACAGGGGTGCCAGGAAATGGATCTACTACTACACTGTAGAATTATTAACACAAAGAACACACAGCAGATCGAGAAATGTAAGTTTTATTTAACGAACTTTAACCACAACAACAACACACACGAGATAAACAATAGCTAACAGAGAATGTTTTATTATTGGCTGAGGGCTCTAGACATTAACCAATCAGAGCATAGCTCGCAGTTTATACCGCCAAATACAAAATTAGTTTCCTCCAACACAACCCTCTTAATTTGGTAATCACAATATTTCAAAAATTTGTAAATGCAAACATTTGTATATAAGAAAAAATTAGTTCACACGAATATCACATCTTAGCTATCAAGATTTCAATTACAAAATACTAAGCTTAACTCAAGGCAATAGAAGGGTAAGCTTAACTTTCATAAATGAAATTCACAATTTTTTTTTTTTAGCTTAGAATCCAATCATCTGTTTTTTAAAATCTTGGAATTTATTTGGACCCAATGCTTTGGTTACCAAATCTGCAATTTGCTTGCTTGTTGGAATATATTCAATGTGAATGATTTTATTTTCAATAAATTCTTTTAAGTAATGAAAGCGAACGTCTATGTGTTTACTTTTTCTGTTAAAATTACCCTTTTTAGCTAAACCTATAGTGCTTTGATTATCAACATGAATTGTAGCTGTTATGGTTTTTCCTGTGAGTTATTCAAAGAGACTTTTAAGGTACACTACTTCCTTACAGCATTCAGCAGCTGCAATATATTCACTTTCTGTGCTCGAAGTGGCGACGATAGGCTGCTTCTTCGAACTCCAACTTATAGGACCTCCGGCGTAATAGATGATATACCCTGACGTACTTTTTCTGTTTTCGGTATCACCTGCGTAGTCGGAGTCACTATGGGCGATGATTTCATCAGTAGAGTCTTTCGAGTAGCGAATACCTTCATTGATTGTGCCTTTTAGGTATTTGAGTGTCGTTTTTAGGTTGGTGAGGTCATCTTGCGTGGGCTTTTCCACACGTCGACTGCTCATACCTACAGCATAGGCCAAGTCAGGTCGAGTTTTCGTTGAGATGTACAAAATACTTCCAACAGCCTCCCTGAATGGGAAACCGGTGACCATATTACCATCTTTGTTGGTAGCTTGCTTGACGAATGGTGTGGTTACGGGTTTAGCACTTTCCATTCTGTACTTCTTGAGCACTTGCTTGACATGCTTGGCTGTGAAATTTTGAGACCGTTTTTTTCATGTGTGACTTCTAGTCCAAGGAATGTTACAGGATTTTTCACAGCAGTCATCTCTAATTCTTTAGTCAGCTGAGCGAGTAGTTGTGTTATTTTATCTTCAATGCCAGAGGTGATAATTCCGTCATCTACGTGGATGGCAAGAAGCAAGGTTGAATCTGCTTTTTTGAAAATGCAAGGTTCATTTTTGAGAGCCTTTAGTCCACTTTTAATGAGAAATTCAGAGAAACGTTTGTTCCACCTAAGTGGAGCTTCACAAAGTCCGTAGAGGGCTTTTTCCAGTCGGCAAATTTTATTTTTAGGTTTTTGCCAGCCTTCTGGTATCTCCATGTATACAGGATTTAGATTTTTTCCGTATAGGAATGCTGATTTTATGTCGATTTTTGTGACATGATGGTTTTCTCGAGCGATCAAAGTTTGAATGAGTCGCAAAACATCACTTTTCACAACAGGACTATAGGTCTCTTCGTTGTAGCCAAGTGTTTGCTCACAACCTCTTGCGACCAGTCGGGCTTTGTATTTGCAGTCGTCTTTTATACTGTTCGTCAGAATTTTATGATTTTCGGCAGCTTTCCGGTCGACGATAGTCCAGGTGTCGTTTTTTGCAAGGGACTGTTTCTCATCCACAATAGCTTGAAGCCAAAAATGTTTTTCTTTGCACCAGACAGCTTCTTTGTACGACAAGAGAGCACTTTCTTGGAGTTCTTCTAAAGAGTCTAGATTTAGGTGATAATCACTCAATTTGTCTGGCAATTTCTTAGTTCTCTTCGATCTCCTTAGGGTATATTGTTGTCCATCTTAGGTCTCTTGAAATGACGATGCATATGATGTATTTGGAGTATCAGTTGTGACTTCGGTTTCCTCTTCTTTTTGAGAGATTTCGTCCTCATACTCGTCATCGTCGTCTTTGTCTGAGAGAGAATCGTCTTTTGCGGAGCTGATGTCTTCATCTTCATCAAAGTCAAGACTCACTGTTTTTTTTATTTCTTCAGGTTGTTTTACGTCTTGGTTAGTGAAGTAGACATCTCTGGATGCAACGATTTGTTGTTTTTCCGGATTCCACAATCTGTAGGCGTTGCTGGTGTAGCCCACATGAATGTATTTCTTCACTTTCAGATCCAGTTTCTTAGTGTGAGAGAGTACCTTGGAATATGCAACTGATACAAAGATTTGGAGGCCGGACAAGTCAGGTTTTTTATTTAACCAAAGTTCCGCAGGTGTTAGTTTCATGGCTTTTGTAGGGCTGCGGTTTTGTAAGTATGTTGGCGTGAGAAGGGCTTCTCCCCACATGTCTTTTTCCATTCCAGAATCGAAAAGTAATGCTCTGGTTTTGTTCATTAAAGTCCTGCCAAGTCTCTCAGCATGAGAATTGAGCTGAGGAGTATACAGCGGAGTATAATCTAATTCGATACCCTTTTCGTCGCAATACTCCTTGCAATCCTTTGAAACATACTCTCCCCCATTGTCAAGACATATTTTTTCAACTTTTGAGGACTATTTGTTTTCAATTTTTGTGATGTAATTTTTCAATATCTGTTTTACTTCATCTTTGCTCCTCAGGAGAAACGTTGTTGAGAAATGTGACCAGTCATTCATGACTGACACAAAGTATTGGTAGTTGTCCCAAGTAGGTGTCTCCAGGGGTCCTACTACATCTGTGTGAAGTAACATTAGAGGTTCCGTTGCACATGCACGATTGAAACCGAAGGGTCTGCGGCAAGCTTTAGCCTTGAGGCAGACTTGACAAGATTCAAGTGGTTTTAGGTCAGCATCTGTCAGTTTTACACCATGTGAGAGTTTCACAAGTTTCTTGAGGTATTTTGGTCCCAAGTGTCCGAGCTTTCTATGCCACATAGCGTTATTATTGTTTGAGGCAATCAGGGCTTCTTGCTGAGAACCCATTTTTACTTCAAATAGTCCACCAGCGTTTTTGGTTCGAGTCTAAACAAGTTCTTTACCCTCATAAATTTCGACTTTATTGTCCTCAAAAACAACTTTGCCATCTCTTTTGGTAATTGCATTGACTCAGAGAAGATTTTTAGAAAGATCTGGCACATACAGAACATTGCTTAGTTTGCATCCTGGGGTTTCAAATTTTCCAGCACTAACCGCCCGAATTGTGCTGTTGCCCTTAGCAACTGTGATTTCTGTGTCATTAGGATGCTTTTGGGTCAGCAGTTCATCATTTTTGATCATATGAACGCTTGCGTCACTGTCGACCACAAATGTAGTAACATTCTGCTTGGTTGAATTTGACTTGTCTTCAGCTAAAAATGCTGCTTGGTTTTTGTCATGATTTTTACCACTATTTTTGTCACGAAAGAAGCAATCTTTAGTTTCATGATTTTTATTTTTACATTTTTACACCCATAATTAAAGCGAGAGTCATTTTTACGAGGAAAANTTTTACACCCATAATTAAAGCGAGAGTCATTTTTACGAGGAAAATCGTCCTGGCGGTTTTGTCCTTTGTTGAAATTTTGCCAAGAATGAGTAGAGCGTTTTGTTCCACCGTAAAAAGCAGTGGGGGTTGCGGCGTTACTCTCTGATTTTTGTGATTCTTCATTTAGAAGTCTTGCTGTCAGATTTTCGAGAGTTTTTTTTTCAGTTTTAGGGGTCGAATTCCACGATGTTATAAACGTGTCATAATTTGAAGGAAGACACGACATTATCTTAGCCATTAACATTTCGTCGTCAATCTTGTCTTTTGAAAGGGAATTGAGACGAAAACGAATATTTTCTAGGTTACTTAAGTTTACTGCCATGTCCTTACTGCTATCAAATGTATAGGCAAAAAATTGTTCGTAAGTCGCGTTTTTCTGATGTTCTGTGTCACGTTCAAATATATTACATATTTTAGTGTACATTTCATGAGACGTAGAACAAGAAAGAAGATGGGATCGATGTTTCTTGTCCAAAGTACCTAAAATGGCCTGACGGGCTTTGGCATCTTTCTGTTTCCACTCTTGTTTCGTTTTGTCATTTGCAACGTCCTGCAGCTTATTTTTACCTTCAACAATATCAATGAGGCCTTTTGATTCAAATAAGATGTTTATCTCGAACTTCCAGAGAGGAAATGATGCACAATCGGTCAACTTCTCGGTGTTGTTGATAAAATGTTCGTACTCACCCATTTCGATGTTTTTTACTTGAAAGATGTTTTACTTTTACTTGTGTGAGTTACTGGTGCATCTGGGCCCATAACCTGTTGAATTATTAACACAAAGAACACGCAGCAGATCGAGAAATGTAAGTTTTATTTAACGAACTTTAACCACAACAACAACACACACGAGATGAACAATAGCTAACAGAGAATGTTTATTATTGGCTGAGGGCTCTAGACATTAACCAATCAGAGCATAGCTCACGGTTTATACTGCCAAATACAAAATTAGTTTCCTCCAACATTTACCAACATATCTATCTATGCATAACTTGATCATACTATAACTCTAAAACCAACTACGTTTCAGATCTTCCAATCATATTGTCAACTCATCTCGTGGCCACCTATAACATTCTAAAAGTGGACATTTGATCACCCCTGATCACTGTCTTCCAGTGATCACCTAATTTCCAAATTCTGCACAAATATACTTCATATGTCCCTTTGACACATGACCACAAATGATTAATTAAATATCAATTATATAGTCAAATACTATTTATACCTCGGTTTGCCAACCATGTGACAACCACATGTAAACATTAGTCATGTATGGTAGTATTTCTTCTATTTTCTCCTCTTATACATTATGCATGCTGTTTCTTGGCTTATCTCATAGTTGATTCTCTTCTTAACATTATTTTAATTATTTATTGGATAATCTTGCATTCCATTTACATACCTGTGTGAATATCATGTGACCATGTGGACATTATTTGATCACATTCCATTTGCTCACCAGTAACCATGTGCCAACCATGTCTAATAAATTTATGCGGGGATATCTATTGACGTGAACCTCGCGTTCACGAGCTCCTTTGTGCCCACTCTGACTGCCACAGTCGTGTCCACTACACCAGACACACTACACCGACGGGCTTGTCGGCACGAGTGAGTGTTTTCATAATTGCATCAGTGTTCATAATAGCATCAGTGTATTCAATCAGGGTATCTAATTGCATCAGTGTTATTAATTACATCAGTGTTCATAATTGCAGCAGGGTATTTATTCAGTGTTATTAATTGTCAAAGTGTATATAATTAATATAATAAGTGTCTTCATGAAAGACAGTCGACACAGCCACAGCCAGGGACATTTGACATTGTACACTTGGCATTACTGTGGCTAGTACAATGGAAACATTTAGGATTAATATAATCATTTTTATTGTGTATATGTATAAGGAAAAATTATGTTGTATTAGGTTAATTTAATTCATGTCACTTCCTTCTCATAATCATTTTTTAGTGCATATTGTGCTTCATCGTTTCGCCGCTTGGCATCATCTATGCTCAGGTAGCAAAAGCCGGCCCAGGTTTCCCCCCAGTTCTCTTCAGCACTTGAACGCATCAAGACATGTAAGTCTCTCACTGTGCAAAGGCCCTTGGTGCCGTCATCTTAAGCTGAACTCATATTCACTGCAATAGACTTCACTTCATGAACCGGATCATTAATTTATAGCGCCGAGGGGAGAGCAACGTTACTCTCATCGGAGAGTTTTAACGCAATCGCGTTTCACATGATAAAGCCACATGTTCACCGTTTAAGGGCCGTTAAGGCCAAATTTTGTACTAAAGTTGTGTGTGTTTATTAAAGAGTCGCAAGGAATAAATAACTCCACAAGCATCGTAAGTGTTTCATTTGTAATTTAATTAAGGCGTGCGAGGTGGCCTACAGCTTCGCCATCGTATGTGATGGAGTGTTAACCAGAGTCCCCTAGGCTGTCGACCGAAACGACTCTCATTTCATCAGTTCACCGCAGAGCTGTGGAGCCGGGCACATATTTCCTACATCATCAGCTCTGGTAACACCACGTGTCAAGTTGGCTTTCCCAACCAGGGACGAGTATTTCTCCAAGCCATTGCTTGACCACATCACTATACTATAGTTAACCCTATCTAAAATCCGATTTATGTGATTAAACATCCAACAATTATCATTTAATATCAATTATAAAACTTCCATTTAACGTTTATTTTCTGTTAGCCAAAGTAAACATTTTGTGCTCCATTGCGCACAATGCGGAATATTAGTATTCCTATATATTGCAATCTTCTATTAGGCATTAAAATACATACTATTACTTAACTTTTCTAACTGACAAATCTCCAATATAAGGATGCAAATCTTCAATACAATTGTACAAAATCACTCTCTATTTAAACATTGGTGTGCCAACCATGTGTCAACCATACCATTAACGAATGATATAGGGGATATTTCCCCACACAACTTTCCACTCTAATAATATATTCAATTTAAAAGTAGAGACTTATATCTTGTAATATATCAACCGAGATTATACCATTTGCATTATTCATCTATCAACCAATATTCACTAATTATATTGTTAATATTTATATAATTTGGCCTATTCACATACTTTACACATCAAAACATCAATCATATGTCAATTGAACTAAAAACATGATATTCCAATTAACTTATCTTGATTATGTCCTCTTCTGATGGTTAACTCCAGCTGATCTTCCTGCCAATGTTGATATTCTTGATATCAAGCCATTTAGCCTAATATTTACTTTCTACATCTTACCATGTAGTTACACTGCCAATTTTTTGGTTAACAGGGTTACAAATCGTCCCATGCATTCCTCTATTTACGAAATTTTAGAGCTTACATTGTCACAACTACATGTTAAATCATCTCATACCTATATTTAATCAGTTTCCCTCATCAATTAAAACTTTTAAATTTTGTCGTTAACTTAGTTGAATTTCAGGAAACATTAATACAATGTTATAATGTTCTTATAGTTGTAAAATTTAGGGTCTACATGATCACAGCCTTATATTGAATCATCCCACAAATATATTTTATCAATTTACATTACCAAATAATACTTATTAATTTTGTCAGTAACTAATGCCAGATATCAAAACATTCTTAAAATGTTATAATGTTCTTCTAGCTGCCGGATTTTAGGGTCAACATGATTACAGCCTATTATAATTCATCCCACACCTATGTTCAATCAATTTCCTTCATCAAAATTTACTTTTTAATTTTGTCATTAACTTAAACCCATTTTCAAAACTTTCATAAAATATAACAATATTCTTCCAGCTGCCAAATTTTTATGTTTACATGGTCACAATCTTGAATTAATTCATCCCCCACATATTATGAATCTCTTTCTCTCACCAAATAGTACTTATTAGTTTTATCGTTAACTTGGCCAAATATCCAAAGACATTCATATAATGTTATAATGTTCTTCTAACTGCCAAATTTTTGGGTGTACATGGTCACAACCTTGTATTAATTTATCCCACCAAATGTTTAATCAATTTCCCTCATCACGATTTACTTTTTAATTTTGTCGCTAACTAGACCAAATTTCTAAATTTTCATTAAATGTTACAATGTTCTTTTAACTGCCAAATTTTTATGTTTACATAATCACGACCTTATATTAATTCATCCCACACATATATTGTATCCATCCTCTCAAGCAATTAACAGTTATAAATTTTGTCGTTAACTACGCCAGATTTCAAAACATTAATTTAATGTTATAATGTTCTTCTAACTGCCAAATGTTTGAGTTTTCATTGTCACAAACTTTATCAATTCAAACTATGCACCTGTATTTCCCATTTCTTGCACCAAATAAAACTTTTTAATTTTATCGTGCACTGTCTTATTCATACTACAACACATTTTTATCGGAGTTTTTATATTTATATTAGATTAATTTCTAAATATTGCATATTATTCTACTGTTAAAAGTAAGCATTAAACAACACTTCTTTCTTCATTTATCTTCAACCAATTAGTAAAATTAAAACATAATTGAGTCGTTTTGCCAATGTTTACATTTCTATATCTTTAGCAAAGACATTCTAAAATGTTAGAATGTTATTACAACTGCCAAATTTTTAGGTTTGCATGGTCAAAACCTTATATTAATTCAAATTATGCATCTGTTTTTCATATTACATGTACCAAATAAGACTTTTTAATTTTATCGTAAACTATTCATATATCACATTTTGTCGGAAATTTTATTTTGACATAAGTTCAGTTTCTATACATTGCATATTGTTCTGCAACTCAATATGAGTATAAAACTATACTTCTTCCTTCGTTTTTCATTACTCAATTCTCAAAATTAAACATTAACGAAAAAGTGTTGTCAATGTTTACATTTTTTCGGAGCAGATTAGTTGTTCTTTAACAGCGATATTTATCATAATTCCGGCTATTTCCATGTTAAATGAACCAATACCAATAATTAGTTATTAATTTTTTATCTCTCACTTACCAAAAATCTGATGTTTCTTATTCATGTAGTAGGCCGACATCGGTGTTGCAACACGAAGTTTTCGAATGTTGATTTCTTGTTCTTCGGATGAAGAATTCTTCTGCATTCATTTCCATATCTTCCTTAGGACCGGCACAACACAAATTCACCCGCACTCACATGATTTTAGGTGTTATTATTAAAATAAAGGGGAAATTCCGCACCCGACAGAAGACACTACTCGCGCACAGTCGCCATGACAGATAGTTGTGGCAATTCTGGCTGTGACGGACGTAAAATGAAAAGAAAAAATTATGTTAAACATAACCCTTTTAATTAAACTACAAAGAATTGCATAGTTTCTACAGTTGGCCGTTTACACTGCGTAAGTACCCCCAATCAACTCTTGTGTTACAATACATGAAGTAGCTAGCAATGAATTCTTTAAGATTTTGATTTCAAAAATGTTCTATTTTTTAGAAACAAGGATACTCCGCATTATTAGCTGCCACATTAAGAAGAGCTCTATTTGTGCTTCTTCATTTTAGTCCAGTGAAAAAGAACAAAACACGTACTTCTCGTAATTACGCTGAGAAAAGTTACAAGTGGCATGCTAAGGTGGTAAAGTTTACTAGGATCGAGATTCGAACCATGAACCTCCAGATTTCTGTCGTTGTTCCCTGCCAATCAGACCAAGACCCGTGGTGATACATAAGAACCACCGAACACGAGCGCGTTTCCCCCAAAGTGAACGTATTTTGCGCTGTATCCAAAGACACTGTTTCCGGCCCTTTCTTTTTTCACGAGCCCACTGATACTGGAATCCCTTATTTGGACTTGCTTACAGAGTGGCTGTTTCCTCAGTTAGTAGAGGCGGCGGGGGACTTCATTTTCCAGCAGGATGGTGCGCCACCCCATTGGCACCTAGCTGTTCGCGGATACCAGAACGAGACGTTGCCGCAACGCTGGATTGGTCGAGGAGCAGCTGGTGACCAGGCTCTACATCACTGACCGCCAAGAAGCCCGCATCTTACCCGGTGCGATTTTTTCTATGGGGGTACGTAAAGGATTAAGCGTTTCGTCCACCATTGCCTGCTAACATTGACGACCTTAAAACGAGAATTACGGACGCCATCCAAACCGTTACACCGGACATGCTGACAAGAGTGTGAAACGAGTTTTATCACCGCATAGATGTCGTTCGGGCCGCTCGTGGTGGTCACATTGAACATTTATGAACATACTAGCTGTGCCCGTGTGGACTACAAAATTATTGTTTAGGTTTTTTTTTTTAATAAAGTCCATGCGTTTTATAGTTTTTCCTGACAATGTCTGCACTTGCTTTTCAAATTTAATGATTGCAAGGTGAAAAACTTCGCCATTGAATGTTGCTCGCTTGGTTATAGTAATAAACCTATAGGGAGAAATAACGGTATTTATTAGTAGACAGACACTGATCATAAACACAGAAAAGAGCACTAACGATGTCATTTTTTGGTACTAGAATCGCTCTTTTACACAGCCACTGGTCGTCATTTATATTTCTTTGTAGATCTGGGTAAACGCTAGCAATCAGTTCCGTATCACTCTGCACCAAATTACTAGAATCCCCCGTTACTGACATACAACCCTCGGCATCTGTTTCTAACCGCCCATCTCCAATTTTTAATAGTGTATCAGCATAATGTCCTGTATCAACGTCATTGTAGAGGTGCACTCAGATATTTGTCGTCAAGTTGAATTTATTTACATTTGCCCATAAGCTTGACGACTTGAGACAGGCTTTGATTCCATCTGCAGGTGTGCCCCTCTGAATCTCTGGTAGAGTTTGGCGGAAGTCACCAGCCAGTAATTCAACAATTCCTCCCATAATATCTGTACCCTATTGTTTTGTACAACCTGTAGAGTTCGGTTTAGAGCCTCTATTGCTTTTTTGTGTGACATTGTGCTTTCGTCCCACACTAACAACTTACATTGACGCAGAATTGTACCCCAAGCGCTATATTTACTAAAACAAATTTCCTGAGGGTATGAATTTTTTTTGGGATAAAAAGTAGCCCATGTCACTTCCCGGCCGTCCATCTATCTCTGTACAAAAAATCACGTCGATCCGTTTCTCCGTTGCGACGTGAAAGAAGGACAAACCAACAAACACACTTTCGCATTCATAATATTAGTTAGGGTGGGAAACAAACTTCACCGTTCCACGGTTCATTTGTTTGGTCAACAAAGGTTGTAGGTTGATTGATTTTGATGTTATAGACCTTCAAAGTTGAGGTATTCTCTTATACTCACCCAGTCCCCCTGTTCGAGTTTTATAGCACTCTGGTTTCTTACCCCCACAAAACTGAAAGCCAGTACCTTGGCAGGAAAAAGCCTTCTTCCACAGTTACTACTTCTTTATTAAGTGTCGGTGACGGACGTCTTGGTCATTACACTCTCTTACACGCCGGAAATAGTTTCCATCTAATCTTCTATCATCAACTGCATGTTATGTCAATAATTCAATCTGATAATTGTGCACTTGAAGAATTCCCTAACAAAGGTGTCACCGGCATGCAGTGTTTGCGAAGTGTTGGTTTGAGTGAGACTCTGTGAAGTGTACACAACAACTAGAATGTGCAAGAAACAACTGCATTGATTTCCGAACTAAGATAGAGGAGATGATCTACTGCGATTTCTTTAGTTTGATCCTCGTCTACTGGTGTTAACAGCAGAACTTCAGGTTTTTCAGAGATATGTGAATTGTGAAATTCACAGAATGACATCCTTACATTTAAGTCAGTCAGCGGAGAACCTCTGACATAAGTATTGCACACAGGGCTTTCACATGCAGAAACATCCATAACAATGACGTAGTAGGGGACAAAGAATGTCATTGGCATGCATTTCAAAAGTATTTTTATTAACCTAAGAATATTGAGCAACTCGTTAAAAAATACGAATTTCTTTGCTATTCTCATGGTAGCAAACTGTTAATATGTTAATATTCAATTTTTAAAAAATTACAGACTTTTCCAACAACTGATAGGTGCTTCATTTTCCTACCAACACCATGCTAGCTGTAACTACGGACTGCAGTAAGTCATCCAGGACACTAGAGGCAGTATCCAGGTCCAGTGGGAGGCTGTGCTGCGACTCCACGTCTCCTCATGCGGCAGTAATGCTCCTCCAGCCTGTGGGCGGCTCCGTCCTCCGTGTCGGCGTCTGCTGAGGACCACAGCTTCTCGGCAGTGGCGGAGGCCCTGGGCCACACACGTGCCACCACGTTGCTCTCGTCCACCACCTCGCCCCACATGCACGCTTCCCCGCCGATCAGCAGCTGCTTCTGAGTCGCTGTGCCGTTGAAGTCGCTGGGCTCGCACTCGTAGTACTTGTACCAGTCTCCTCCTGAGTCCAAGTGGTCCAGGTACCAGCAGGCGGACAGCAGCGCCGGGTGTCCTGCCGCCGTCACCTACTCACACGACAACCAACCAGCTGGTCATCCTCTCTCCATTCTAACAGCAGTCACGAGAGTCTAGCCCAGTGGTACAGATACACTTTCCTACTTGCAGGCGACAAAATACTTAAGGTTATGGCGCAAATTCACAGTCACGTACAATGTAAACAATATACAACTCTCTGCAGTAGGAAAACTAAACTAGGGTATTATGTGTACCGACACTATACAAACGAGCTCTAGGTTTATTGCTAAACATATAATTAAAAAAAAAGAAATGTTATTTTAAAGTTGTTAAAAAACAAAGAATAATGGATATCTAAATAAACAATGATTGTTTTTATAAATTTAAAAAAAATTAATATCTGACTATTGGGACAGGGCATGTTACCCACATACCGTCCCATAACTACACTACTGGGTAACATGTGTCGCCTTCCACCACGGCAAACCAGGTTAGCTTGCTGCTTGGCCACGCCCAGATTACAGCTCGTGACAAATGTAAACACTGCAGTTAACTCGGCTCTCAAGATCTCGACGTTAAGAGCCGTCCAAATATCTTCACTCACTCACTGTAGTTGACCAGTGGCCTACTAAGACAAACAATAGAAACTCAACAATTCGTGATCATGTAATCAGCTCATGCGAAAGAAAAGAAGTAAGTCTATGGGGTGGTCCGAATGGTCTTCATATGTTTATATATGTACAACCTGCTTTCAGATGACTGACACAAGTACCTGTAACATGGAAGAATAGGTGGTTGCCAGTGTATTGACTCATGAATGACCAGTCTGGTAAAACAATAAGGAATGCACAACGTCACTTCTGCGAGAATTTGCAAAGAGGCGCCCACCAGAACAGACATTACTCAGATGGGAACAAAAGCTGTTTATGGCAGGGTCAGTACTGAGTAAGAAGAGGATAGGGGGGCCGCAGTCGAGGCAGGAGAAATACGCAGCTTATCAGTGCTCAGACCTGCCAAGAGTTCCTTACGGAAACGATCGCGGGAACATGAAGTTCCTAAGGCTACAACTTTGACTTAGATGAAAAATGATCTGCGATCGAAATCCTATCGTTCTGTTTTCATCAATGAGCTTACTGATGCTGATATGGAAAGAAGGTCTGCAGCATGCACATGGTTACTGGATTTGTTTGTGCCCCTCCCCCAAAGTTTAAAGGGCTTCTTCACAGATGACTGTGTCATCCACTAAAGTTCCAGTGATAGGAATGTTTATTTCTGGAGAAAATAAACCCCACATTTTATGAGCCATTACAGCACTATCCACCATTTTTGATGATTTGGGCTGTACTGTCCGGTAGCCACATAAAAGAGCCCCCATTTCTTGATGGTACGGTCGATCGTAATTACTGTATCTCCATGTTGAGGGACTGGTTTGTCCCCAAACTGCAACAACTCGGTATTCTGGCGGGAAACTGGTTCCAACATGTCGGAGCTACAGCTCATTATGCTGTCAGTGTCTGTAAATTCTTGCACGAATATTAAAAAAAAAAAAAGTGTGGATTAGGAAAAGATCTGTTCATCTGCCTGAACCTATCAAATGGCTTACACATAGTTCAGATCTCACATCATGTGACAAATAGCTATTGGGTGTTGTTAAGGAATGTGTTTCCAAGGGAACGAAGATAGTATGTAACCTACAAGTTCAGGATTGCTGTTCGTTTTACATTTACACAGATTGATAAGCCTAGTCTTCATAAAATCTCGCACAGGACAAGAAGACGAACCATCTTGTGTCAGAAAAATGGTGATGTTCATACTGGCCTTCTGGAGCAGTAACTTTGTAATAAACGTGTGAGTAGAGACTACATACAGTTTTCAATTGAATACTTTGCAACTTCGTTGAAGTTTCAACCATCTAAAAACAGGCGAAATATGTAAATAAATAGATGCTGCTAACCATGTGGGTAATAAGACATGTGCACTATCATATACGGTGTGATGATAGTTACGGCCAACGAGCATTACTATTAGACTAAAGGTTGTATAGTGTTACAACCCTGCTAGACCACCTGGCCACTGTGCTGTGTATTTGTGCTATGTGATTCTTGAAAGCCAAGCCATCCGTTGTCGTGGACTAGTAAATTATCGGACGATCGTAAGTTTTTCATCTGACCAGTGATGTGAGCGATGTGAATATTTTCATCTGAACAGTGATGTGAGCAATGTGAATAAAGAAAACGTCCCATGCGTGTAATAAATAAATTAGGGAATTTATTGAAATTAATTTTGCTGTTACCAATAAAAACCACAGTAATTTGCTTTATGTGAATCTGAAAGTGCCTCTTGTGTTTTGTTTAAACACAATACTCATCCCACATTAAAAGCAACCAAGGTTAGTTAGCTTTACCAATGCCACGATAACTCGATCAAATGTTTTAAATTCTCTGAGCTCAATCTGTTTTAATAAACAGATATTTACTTTCTGTTTTATGTAATTTAAATCAACTTTCGTCATCACCAGGGGAAAACATAATCAAAAACAAAAGCTACAGAACAGCTGAATGTTTGGTCATTAAATATTTGCCCTTGTCATGGATGCCTCATGCCCAACGACAGGCATTCCTGTAACCTCACACCAGGAGCAGTTTCGTATATGTGTATTGAAGTTTCCTCACGAATGTCCGTATGTCATGGATGCTTCATGCCCAACGACAGGCATTTCCTGTAGCATTACACCTGGAGCAGTTTCGTATATGTGTATTGAAGTTTCCTCACGAATGTCCGTATGTCATGGATGCCTCATGCCCAACGACAGGCATTTCCTGTAGCATTACACCTGGAGCAGTTTCGTATATGTGTATTGAAGTTTCCTCACGAATGTCCGTATGTCATGGATGCCTCATGCCCAACGACAGGCATTTCCTGTAGCCTTACACCAGTAGCATTTTCGTATGTGTGGGAGCGGCCCACTTATTCAACAACCATCTTACGTAACTTCAAACTTTAAAAAAAACTCATTCCACTAGTATTATGTCTTAGTTTATGTAGTAAAAATACGTATTCAACCGCTACCCTAAGTTAGTTTAGGTAGTCCTGTTAGGTAGAGATACTGTGTTGGAAAACGATGGATTAAAATCAATGTGCGCGTTAGCACGGTCTTTGCTCCCCACAGACTTTCGTCAGCTAGGTACGTTTGTGTCACATGCACCACTACTCTATTTCACTTCTGCATATTTGAGTAATCTGAGACTGTGGTTGGGAGGAAAAGCTGTAAGAATACTTTAAGGTTACAGGACCAAGTTAAGTTGAGAAGTTATAATTGTCCTCACGTGCTTAGGTTTACAAGTTTTAAGCTCAGTGCACCAACCTTGGCGAGAAGCGAGTGAAGTGAATGACTGAAGATATTTGGGCGGCTCTTAAGAGCGAGGTCTTGAGAGCTGACGAGGGTGAAGCGAGGTGAGTATGGAGCAGCGTCGGAATGAAAGGGTGGGGGAAACGGGAGATCCCCGAGAAAACTCTCCGACCAGTGGCATCGTCCGGCACGATTCCCACATGCGAAAATCCGGGAGAGACCCCGCCGGGAATCGAACCCGGTTCACCTAGCTGGGAGGCGAGTAGTCTAACCACTACACCACCGCGGCCTCACCTCGGCGAGAAGATCTCCCTGGTCGCCGGTCCATATGTGCACGACGGTTCTCTCAGGAATGGACACGTTGTTCTGGAAGACTTCCTGCCACACGACAGAGCTGGCTCCGAGGTTGGTAGTAATGTTGACCACCCTCTGCATATAGTACTGCTCCAACTGTTGGTAGCCGGCGATGTTGTGGTCGCCCATGAAGGTCGTTATGTCGGGGTTACTCTCCCTGTAACACATCATCTCTCACGACGTGTCGCAAGATACGTCCCTCGTGCGACTGCAGCTCTTTTACGTATCCGGGACTTATAGCCCATTCCGGTTACTTCTAACTTCCATGATGCCCTGCTAAAGTTCTCCTTCCAGGGTATTCCTCATTGAAACAAATCTTTACTAAGTCTAGAAAATTATACGATAGGGACAGCACACCGCATTCGTGCACACTCAAGTGTAATAGTATTTTACATAAGAACAATTTTCACCAGGTGCTACCAACACTCATATATTCTCTCTTTGTTATTTATATCAATTGCATGTGAAATATTATAATTTATAGATAAATACAAATAAAGGTTCAATTTAACCATAAATAATGTACTTTTATATTAACACAAGTTTAAAACGCTTGTAATATATGGTATATTTAGAAAACGACTAAACACATAATATATGGTATCATTTTTCAAAGGTTTGATTCAAAGAGTGTGAAGAAACCGCGAATAGACTACTAAGCACGAGGGCGCCAAGTGACCCAAACACACAGATTTGACGCCTCGTCATACGACACAATGCAGTGGCACGCCTCTTTCCATCGTCAACTCACCTTTGTTACGCCAAGTTTATCAAATAAACCAGCAAGCAACGAACCAAAAGCGCAACATATGCAAGGATTTGTTGATCACATATGAACAACGCAATTCGCAAGCCGTCACAAGTCTTACAATTTGTGTGGAGTGGGGAGGATTGAGCGGGAATCGTGCTGTACGATGGCGTTGGTCGGCGGGTTTTCTCGGGAATCTCCCGTTTCCAAAGCTGCTACATACTGGCCACGCTTCATCCTCATCGGCTCTCAAGACCTCAGTTTTAAGAGCCACCCAAATCTCTTCACTCGGTCAGTCACAACGATGTACTGCACATTCCTATAATTATACATGTCTAAATTAAAAATTTCTTCACCCAATCACTTACCAGCACTGCAAAAATCATTCAACTATACTATCGTTAAGATCGTTAAAGCGATATATCAGAAAAATCTTGCTCACGAAACCTACATGCTATGTGAATTTTATTTAATAGTATCAATTTTACACATGGTTTAGTAACTCGACTATCTCCCGTGAAATTTGCAGGCGTTTTTATTAGGCTTAGTCAACTTGTAAAATTCTGAAAGTATACTGGTAATATTGGAAATATGGAAAGGGGAAATAGTTTTTATATGATTAAAAAGCAGCAAGTCACTTCGGTGAAGAGAGATAGCTTGTGAAATGAATATCTTCATTTAGTTGTCTGAACATCACTAAGTGAAGACCAGAATCCACAAAGTATCTGCAGTATTCACTCCGAGTAGGAAGAAAGGACATCTAGGTAGTCCTGTCACATCTTAGTAGCTGTACCGTGAGTTACAAGAACAGACAATACTGAGAAAGTGTTTCATTGGTTGGTCTGCAAATATTCCCATGAAGACTTCACCAACGCTAACAAAAATTTAATCTAATTTACTGAAAACCATCGTTGTGAGATGCACCTATGAACAGTCCCGAGGGTGAATCTGTTAGAGCCAGCTAAGTTATAACGAAAGATTTTTACAACCTAATTCCATATAAAGCTAAGAGGACTCTGTATTTCAGCAATTGTGAACAGCCTTTTATAACAATCGCTGTAAATTATAAAAAAAAAAAAAAATTGCAATGTACAGACGTAGAATTTAGAGGAATTTGAATTATTATCACAGATGTGGTGTAGATAAGATTATAAAAGCACGTGAATTTGCAGTTAGTCGTCAGTCTGGCACTTCTACTCTGGGTTATTGCATAATTGAATATCCGTACTACTAATAACATAAATCACGCATTCTAAACTAATAATTACATACAGCATAGTGAATTATGTTCATCTGGTATTTTTTTTTTTATTATTTTACAAACCCCCTGATGTGTTATTGGTAACAATCAATTGTTTTAATTAAATTTTTAATATCGAAGTAAAATAGCAGAAAAATGTATTAAATGAATTACACCCATGAGTTATAATGCATTTTAAAATTCATGAAGAATGTTTTAACTTTTTTATATACAAAAACCCAAACAAACCAGCATTTTCAAATGTATAACCTAAAAATGTTTCACCTGAGCAAGCCTGAACTTACCAGCAATCGAAGCTGACCTCGTCTCCTCCAAGGTGGATGTACTCGTCACGGAACAAACCAAGAACTTCTCTAAACAAGGTCTGTATGAAGGAGTATGTGGAAGTGAGGATGGGGTTTATTGGCCCGTACGTGCCGTCAGTCTTGTTGTCCTTGTAGCACGGCGTGAGCAGACCAGGATGTCCTTGTCCCCAGGACAGGGAGTGCCCTGCAAGTTGCATATAGGAAGGAGTAACCCACAGTCGCCACAAGTACCTCAGTAGCAACTGTTGCATAAGTTAACGCAACAAGGGGAGCTAGTCACCAAAAAATCATTATTTTTTATTTATAAAAAACTCCCTTTCAACTTGAAGACATAAATTATAAGTACTGTGTCCTTGCACAAATAAAATAGATCCCATTATATTTTTTCAATATGGCATGCCAAAATCACAATTCAATGTTTTCCAGACGTACGAATAAAATAAACGAAACCATTAAAAGAAAATTTAAGGGTGACTGAAAAGTCAGGTTTTAATTCATTTTAAGGCATCTTAAGCAAAACCTATTTTATAAAAAAAATCATAGAATGCTGCAAATAAAAATGTGCAAGAATTTCTTTATTTTGAGCTATTTTTGAAAATTGAGAAAAGACTTCATAGCGTGATTTAGTGATTTAAAGATTCTTTGAGGTAACTCGTTGTACATTATTTCAATATGAATTAACACATTGCGATTTTGACAGTCCACTGTGCGAAAAAGTTACTGCGTACAACTTTGTAATGCAAATAAATAGTACTAATGCGTAATGTCTACATGTTGAACATGCATTTCGTTCGAATATAAAGAAATGCGTTTTCCGGTAACCAATATCATTAAATTATTCACACAAACACATCACACTCGCCGACATCCCGTGGCACCGCTGGTCTCCGGTGCAGAAGGTTCTGGGTTCGAATCCTATGCAAAGCATTGGTGTTAGTTAGGTCATAAGTTACTTTGTAAGCCGTCCCCTGATAAGCCTTCAGGCATAACACCGGGAGACGTTAATAAGCCCTTTCCAATCCCATATCACACTCATCATGATCAAGCTAACTGGGCCGACCTCCGTAGCGTGATTGGCTATACACCAACTTACGATACAAGGGGTTTTGGGTTCAAGTCCCGGGTAAGGCATGGGTATTGGTGTATGCTTGTTGGGGTCGTTTTAAATGGAATCATCTCACTAAACTCTGTCAAACTGGTCGAGTGATTGTCATTACAGGCGGAACAAAACTTAAAAGAAAAGGCTCAGTGATATGACAGTGGCTTTGCATTCGGTAGGACACGGGTTCGAATCCCAGTCCGACCATCTTTTCTAAAGCTTTGTATGGTTTTGTTAAATCACTCCCGGTGAATGTCGAGCCTTGGCGTATTTCTTTCCTATTCCAACACTAATGACCCCAGTAGTTAGCGGGATAGTAAGCGATACAAAACTTTGAATTCTCAAGTGAGTTTGTATTTTAGTTTTATTGGAAGATAATAATGACGAGCATTTCTAAGTCTTGTTCTAAAATCTTTGGCCACTGAAATCACTTTTCTCCCTCTACACTCATTTAGAGCAAGGTGGCAAAATAACGACATACTGAACTGGCCAATAGTCAGTCTTGTGGTGCAAAACTCGCCTCTAAGGATATTTCAACTGCGCGTCTGTCACTGTACGTCGTAATAATCTCAGTTCTCTACTCGGATAATTATTTCTAAAACGCCCATTTCTACAATTTTCCTTGGGAAGACGGCAGCCGTATTATTTTCAGTAGCAGATGAATGCATTATTTCGGGGGCTACAAAATACTATTAGGAAAATGTTGAAACCTTGACTGTCTCTTACATATTTCGACCAGTAAACAGCATATCTCGAGTGTTATGTTATTGAGTGCAGCTGTTTATGAACGTAAACAGAACTCTTAACAACAGATGGTGCCATCTGTAGATGCTTGTGCAAGTTTAGGACCACACCTGGCGGTTTCGCCGCCATCTGCTAATCTCAATCCACACATTGCCTGTCAAACCGCACACATGCGCGTATTGCTTGTTAAGCTGAGCTTCCCATGAGTGTTCATTGTGTGTCAAAACTTTTGTTTTCGGTAAGGTACAGTAAGCTTATCAAAACTGCAACAATCCTTAGCGCTTGGAAATTCTGGCCTGCTTAAAAAATCGCTTATAATAAAGCCTTGGATAAAATCTTTCAATAGTGATCGTGAGGCAAGCCGAAGATTTAGAAATGTATATAACATAAGGAATTGCCAGAGAATACTTCTATAGCCTTATCGGTATTGTAACGTAATGTATAAACTTATCAACGTCAAAAATGTCTAAACGCAACGCACCGCAACTGCACGATGTAAACGCTCGCACTTAAAACCACGTGTTGTACTGCTGTGGAAAAAACGCTACAGTTCATTCAAGGTTACTTTCAACTTTTATGAAGCACTGCCTGATGCAAGCAAAGTTTAATCAAGTCTAGAAAATTACGCCGAAAGGGAGAACGCTCCATATTCGTGCACACTCAATTTTATAATATTTTGCATGATAACTGCTTCTTACTAGGCATTGTCCTCACATCCTTATTATCTCTGTTTTTATTCGTATTAATTATACATGAAATATTATAATTCATAAATCAAACATAACTGAAAATTCAATTCAACCAAAAATAAAATACTTTTATGTCAAAAAAATGTAAATTATTTGTGAAACATAGTAAACACGCCATACATGGGGTGATTCTTCGAAGGTCTGTTTCACAAGTGCGAAGATACTACGGCCAGTGTACGAGTGACCCGGCCCAAGTGCGAAGATACTACGACCAGTGTACGAGTGACCCGGCCCA
>NQII01000120.1:849018-863996 GCA_002778355.1 Clitarchus hookeri | reverse complement strand
CCGCCTCTGGTCCACTTCGCACTTGGCCGGGTCACTCGTACACGGGTCGTAGTATCGTAGGGTAAGAAGACTTGTCGGAGAGTTGTGGACGTGGGCGAGCTTGAACATTCACGACTGTGGCAAGACGTGAACATGGCGGACGACGGTAGAGAGGAGACAACGCCCTATATGCTCGAGAAGTGATCGCATTACTCACGGATGAGTAATTCGGTATCTGTGACTAGTAGCTTGAGAATCAATTAAGGGTGTTGGACCCCCAAAAATTAATAGTTTTATTTTTGTACCAAACATTGTTCGACTTTTACACAATATATGTAATGACATATTTCTAGAATAAATTGTTTTACACTTTATATATATTTCTTGAATAATTTTATGTCACAATAAAATTTTTTCGGTTTTTCTACAGCTATGAGAACAAATACCTACTAAGTTAGTTGTACAAATGAAAACATTTACAAAGTAAATTAATGCCATGGGCTACAACGTGACATATATGTCATCACCAAATAACAAGCCATATACATGAAAAAGTTGTTAAATGTAAAGAAACTTTTAAATATTTTTAACTTTTTTTAATGTATGAACTGTTATTTGGTGATTACATATATGTCACACGGTAGCCCATGGCATCAGTTCACGTTGTACATTTTTTCACTTGTACAACTTAGTTACTATTTGTTATTATGGCTGCAGCAAAACAGAAAAAAATTAGAATTTGACATGAAATTATTTAAGAAATATAAAGTGTAAAAAAAAAAATATATCCTTTGAAAATATCATCACATATATTGTGTAAAAGTTAAACAATGTTTGGTACAAAAATTAAACTATTAATTTTTTGGGGTCCAAAATTAGTATGAGTTGGGGGGGGGGAGATTTTGGTTTACTGCAGAGATTGCTAATTACATTTGCACTCAGGCCCCTAATACATTAAGAGACAGTTACATTGTGATAGACATAGTTGCATATTCTGTATGATATAGATGGCGTAAATTAGCAAATTAAATAGTCAAACACCACCTCCACACCCTCGCAAATCTCGCTGCGTCCAGGGAGTTGTAACAATAGTGAGGGAACGCCAATAAATATATAAACACCCATTAAATACTTCCTTGAAACAGTACCTACGACATTTGATTTTTTTTTTTTGCATTTATTGATTGACAAATGTATTTCAAGCGAAACAATGTTATCACCTGGTGTATCGAATTCTGGCATAACACGTATTCCTCTGAGACGCGCGTAGTTTATGATGTCCTTCACGTCGCTCTGGTTGTAGATAAGTCTCGTAGGATGATACGCGCCTTTCTCACTGGAAAAAAAAATACAAGAAAAACATTACATTATATAATTATCTCTGGGAAGAAAAAGTATACATTGAACTTTCTCGTGAATGGTATGTACTAGTGTGGATGTTCTGCAATTTAATGAAACGACTGCACGTTTGGTTCGAGAAATAAACGTATTGTTACATGTTCCCTTGCCACGTTCTGCTCGAGGAGGCGCGTCAGTGTGCGAAGGTCACGCGTGCAGTAATATTAGGAAGCTGTGGAGATTTACAAAGGCAAGCCGCCGCGTGTCATTGTTATAAGCCTATTGCTACTCGCTGACATTCAGCAGATGGCATTTCTGCAGTTATGTTTGCAAGAGCGGGCTGGTCACCGCTCCAGCCTCTCTCAACGAGACCCGGGGTGGGGCGAACCTGCTATATCCGGCCAGCGAGACTCCTTAAGCCGCGACGGACACCCAAGCCGACATTTGTGAGAGTTTGTGAAATTGCACGATCTTAAGCGACAGTTTTGTGCGGAGACGACGAGCCAGCAGAGCGTCGAGTGGCGGCGAGAGTGAAGTCTGCAGACTGCGAGCATCGGTACAGTGAAGAGAGAGAGACTGGTGGGCGGGACTATTGAACTGGATGCGCGAGTGTAAGACATTTGGAATGATGGCAATAGACAGAGTGAACATGTGTAAATAATGAGTGTGAAGTAGGTGACTATAGCCAATACAGAGACATTGAGAAGGAATTTAATTAGAATTGAGATAGACATTAAGCATTGCACTCACAGAGAATAACGAGAGTAATATTGGAGATTGGTAATTTAATGCTGTAAATAATAACTGTGCAAATAAATAAAAAAAATCAAATTTAGTTATTTTATTTTTGTTAAGACTTCCATCGCTCACAAACTTGGATACGTTCGTCTGGCGTCATGTAACAGTGCGTTTATACAAAGAAAGTATTACCTCTATACACATGGAGTATTTTATAAATCTGATACATGCCCAACAGTGTTACTAATGGTCGCGAAATGGTAAGTTTTTAAAACTTTGACTACAGAATAACAACTTGAATGGAATTATTGGCAATGAAATTTGAATAATACATGTTCGTTGACATCACTTTTATGTCATTCCGGCTACTTTCTAAAGTCTTTTAAATGTAAAGCTTAAAATCAATTTCAAATAATTAAAAATCTCTCTGGACTCTATGCGGAAAATTTAGGAAGGGTGGTCACTATTTATTTATAACTTTATTTCTTAAACACGGTCCACGTAATACTCAATAGCTAATATTACCAATGAATGGAATACAGTTCTGGGGCCTCGGCGTCTGATCGCTAACTCACCGAGCTCCCGCCAGAGAGCACAGGATTCGGTTTTCATGAGGGAAACATGGCGGACTATTCCAGTGGCGTGCGTTTTTTTTAAAGTAAACTATTCCCTATTTTTGCATTCTTTCACCTGTGCATCTCATTTTCAGGCCGTGTTCCAAATGATGTTTTTAACATTATTAATGTTTTAAACCGTAATAACTAGTGGAGTTTTGTTAACATTTACAGCAATTATTACCGTCTTCAAAAATATCAACTCTGCAGTAATAAATTAAATTTTGTCTGCAATAACGTCCGAGTATTTCGTGGATTAGGCCTATATATAAATGATTTTCAAGCACTACATTATTTTAATTATGTTTTCTAATTTCTTTAGTAATTGATATTACGATGCGTTGTTACGAGTGCTAAACAGGTGACGGTGGGCAGCTTCCTCCTTCACTGTGTCTGTCATCCTCCTTCCCCGTGTCTACCTCTGGCTGGGGCACAGTCTCTATGGATACTATTTTTTAAAATATAATGATGAAAATGTATTAAACAAGTTATGTCAATAACTAAAGACAAGACCTTTCGAAGAAAAATAAATGGAACCAGATCATAAACGCCGCCATCTCAGGACAACCATATTAGTAATGCGAGGACATGAGTGATGTGTTGTGAATGTTTGAGAGAAGACTTCATCACTTCAGCGCACAATATACTTTATAAACTGGATGATTTTAATCGTTGAGCGACCTTGGTGTTTGCCTGCGAAGTCACAAATGTTCAGTATCGGAGTAACCTACTTCCAATTTACCCAGTCAAATAAGCTAATAAAAAGTAANTTACCCAGTCAAATAAGCTAATAAAAAGTAATGAAAAGTATTCTCGCACGCACACATGGACACACAGATGTGGCCAACTAACAACCAAATATAAGGATAGGCGTGAATACAATACATCGAGATATATATAGCCTTCTAGCAAATCTTTCCGCTAAAATGTCCCTTGAGATAGACACAACTAAGGAATTAGAAAGGCAGTTTTATACGTCTATAAGCAGGGGATTATTTTTGGTATTTTCGTTTTGTGATTTGCATGGTTACATTGGTCGGAATTATATTTTCTTTCTGTTGTTTAGTCTTTCATCTCTTGTTTCTTTCTACTGGAGTTAGCGCACGCAATGGACGATATACAATTNTTTTAATCGTTGAGCGACCTTGGTGTTTGCCTGCGAAGTCACAAATGTTCAGTATCGGAGTAACCTACTTCCAATTGACCCAGTCAAATAAGCTAATAAAAAGTAATGAAAAGTATTCTCGCACGCACACATGGACACACAGATGTGGCCAACTAACAACCAAATATAAGGATAGGCGTGAATACAATACATCGAGATATAGCCTTCTAGCAAATCTTTCCGCTAAAATGTCCCTTGAGATAGACACAACTAAGGAATTAGAAAGGCAGTTTTATACGTCTATAAGCAGGGGATTATTTTTGGTATTTTCGTTTTGTGATTTGCATGGTTACATTGGTCGGAATTATATTTTCTTTCTGTTGTTTAGTCTTTCATCTCTTGTTTCTTTCTACTGGAGTTAGCGCACGCAATGGACGATATACAATTAAACCCTCAGTATAATTCATCTGAACACTTGTATGAAAGTTCAAAAACAGTGTGTGGACGTACCTTAGCTGAGGAAACGCTTGGCTCTGATAGGGGAAGCTCTGCTCGTCGACGATGTGCCAGTGGAAGACATTCATCTTGTTCATCTCCATGCCGTCGATGACAGTCTTGATTGTGGACACTGGCAGGAAGTGGCGAGAAGTGTCCAGCATCACACCTCGGTGTGTGAAGCGAGGGAAGTCCATTATGGCAGTGCTGTCCACTCTCAGCTGAAACGACACACCTTAGCATTCCCATTGGTTTCCAATAGCTCACTACGAGAGGAATAAACATTTTGGATCAATTTACTCCGACAAATCGAGTATAGTCTACTCGCGGTTTCTTCGCACTTTTTGTTTCAAACCTTTGAAAAATCACCCCATCCATGACGTGTTTGTTTGTTTCCTCAATACGTCATGTGCCACAGGCATTTTATACTTCTGTAGACATGAAAGTAGCCTATCTTATTTGTGGTTAAGTTTAACTTTTGCTTATACTAATTCATCTCTAATTAATATGAATAAAAACATAGAAAAATAAGTGTGTAGGTAATGACTAGTGAGAAAATATTCTCAAGCAAAATTTTATTGAACTAAGTGGGCACGAATGCGGTGCATTGTCCCTTTGGTGTAATTTCTAAACTTAGTTAAGCTTTGTTTGCATGAGGCGGAGGAATAGAATGAAAGTAGAACTTTCGTAGTGCTTCAGAAAAGTAACCGTGAATGTACTATAGTTCGTGTCATGCGTGATGTATTACAACGAATGTAAACTGATGAAATTTACTGGCACCACGTGATTCAATCGATCTCACCTTCCCTCTGGGGCCACGGTGGTGTAGTGGCCAGACTACTCGCCTCCCGCCAAGGCGATCCGGGTTCCATTCCCGGCGGGATCACCCCGATTTTCGCACCTGGGAATCGTGGTGATCAATGCCGCTGGTCTACGGATTTTCTCGGGGATCTCCCGTTTCCCCTGCCCTGGCATTCCGGCGCTGCTCCATTCTCACCTCGCCCAAATCTCTGGACTCCGCTCTTTATTATATACGAATCAATACAAACAATGCAGTGGAACTTGACACGGATATGCATGATAAGTGCGATTTGAGAAGGAAAGGAGTGACGAATCTACTCTCTAGTACGTGTGCCGAGCCTGAACGATGTGAAGGTCGACTGCATGTACGCTATCCTCGCCAGTTGGTGAGACTCATATGATGATCGTGATGACATTACAGGATCATGAACAGTCATCGTGCCTTTGTGTTACGATAAATACAGTGTGTACAATGCAAACCGGTACAGAGTGGAACAGCATGTGTTTATTGCCCGCACATGCTGGGAAACAGTATGGATAAACAACTGAAATGTAATTCGTAAAAGTGTTTCTCACCGCTTTGCCAGACTCGTCCAGGTAGAGAATCTGCGAGAATGTCTCAAGTCCTCTCAGGATTCCCCAGATGGACTGGCTTGTCAAGAGAGCGGTTTTATCCTGATCTGGACTGTTAACCCTCAACTCGTCTGAAAACAAAAATAGCCAGGAATACAAAACTGCATGAAGTTTGAACATACGTTCGTTAGAACTCTTGTCATTGGTGGAAACAAAGGTGTAGATGTGCAACAGTATCTGCTGTGTGAGGCTGGCAATCACGACCTGCGACGTGTCCAGTGCCATTCCTTGGTGGTCGATGCCATGCACAGGCATGCTCGTCACTGTCAGTACCACCTAGCACAGAGGAAGCTTCTCATTGGCTATGGGAGTGAATGGAAGGTAAGCACACAGCTCCCACCATGCTTTTCAACAGCATGCAGCACGTCTCAAGTGTTTTACATTAATGCGAAAGAAATGAGCAAAGGCTGACTAGACAATGCAGGATGAGACACAGAGTAGTGCATGTCATTTGGTCGACAGACCGTTATTCTAAGTAACTTCTAAGCAAAATGACTTCTAGAGGAAATAACATTCTGCCAAATTGACTTTAATGCTGTTATTTTTATGCCAAATGATTTTTCGCACAAGCGCCATATATTTTTCGACCAAGTAATGTCTAAGCCAATTAATTTTTAGGCCCAGTATTACTATAGACCAAAATATTAAGTACAGTTAATTTAGGACGAGCTACTTTTAGGCCATGTAATTTTTATGCAAATGAACTTAATATCCAATAACTGAGCCCTTTCAGGCATAATGGTCTATATACAGTATGTTGCAATGGAAGTGGAGTAGTGTCTACACTGCACATTGCACATAGCAGAAAACAGAGTACAATAAGGAAAGCCCCTCCTCACATGGTGAGGGACATCATTCGTAGTTCACGCTATTTCACAGTCTCATGAACAGCTGTTGCAAATGAGATCCATCACAATAAATTTTATTGATCCCGAAATATGGCAGAGCTTCACACTGACACATGTACAATACCGAACAAAAAATTTGGTCTGTTGCAATACCTCAGATAATATATCTAGCTGTGCCTGAAAGAGTTAAGTTGGGTTTGCAATTTAAAAAGAAAACATAAATATGAAATAAGAAATGAACAGTAATTGCATTTCTCTCGCTCGCGGAATTACATATTCTGGATTTACGATTCGTAATTCACATGATAATTCTTAAGTACAGCCAATGAAGGCTTCTGATAAGCTTCTCTTGTTTACATTTCTGTGAACATTGTCTGGCAGAGAATCTTAATAATATTAACTTACTTTATAATCGTAAACACGCACACACAAGCCTGTTTATTATTTTTGATGCTTACATTACAATAAATAACAGTTTCCCGCCAACAACACCGACTGATCTGTTCTAATTGGTCACCGCCACAAAACGTTTACTTAAGGTATAAAATATAATGATCACTTTTAAGGCTTAAGGAAACGCCAACACAGGGCACGACCTGCCAAGTTCAATTGGAAACCAACACATAAGCAGGGATTGGAAAATTTTGCGAATTCTTTTTAGGACAAGCTAGATCTCAAACACATGACATTTTTGTCACGTTTGCAATTATATCACAGTTTATCAGACAACTCGTGTGAACTCTGAGTCAATAACAGACCTGCAAGAAAACAAGCATCGAATCCCGTGTCACCTGGTCTGAGATAAAACTGGCTACACACTGGCAGCAGCCAATGAACAGAAAGCTGAGGCTCGAAATACATAACACAGTGGAGTCTAGCCTATAAGTCGTTTAAAATGCGAAACTACCCTGTCCCTAGACATAGGAGGATATTGGCCGTGAACGCCACAGGTGGCGGAAGGCGTCCAGGTACTTGAGGTGTCGTGGGAGTACCCTCTCACAGTATCTGAATCTCGTAACCCGCCAAGTACCCCAGAATGGGTGGATGAATCATCATACACAGCCTCTCTACACCAATGCAACCCAAGGTTCCTAGCACCATCCCTGGGTTCAAGCAAACTGGGCTCCGCCGAGTAGTCTCTGCGCTACCTGGACTACTCAGGCTGGGGAAGGGGCATTTGCCCTGATAGTCGAAGTCACAGAGGGTAAGAAGAAATTCTAGGTATTGTAATGGTGAAGGCACAGTGATAGCTAGATCACTCATCTCAGGGGCTTGCGGGCCGTTGGGCGGCCATTGTCTCCAGCGTCTCGGCACGGTGTCAGTTCTGGTTAAGTAGTGCCCTACAAGAGATTCTCTTATGTGTCCGATCTTCGGATTGGTCACGTAATGGCAGTGGTTGAGACTTGGCACGCTGAAGAAAGCCTTAGAAGGGTCGACCCAGTGAGCGGCGACACAGCTCCAGCACTGTCCTGGAGAGAGAGTAGAGGCTGGGTAGTGCCTCGGCCGGACCACGGGTTCCTCTGATTGTGGGATGTGAGAAGAGAGTGGACGGTGCATCGTAGCATCAGTTCGGAGTTTGGAGCTGGTCAGCTGAGATGCTAGCTGAATGCTTCTCCACGCTGAATGAGTGCATCTCAATCCTAGTTCTATGGGGTCCACTGGCGCTATGATGTTATACTCCAGCAGGAAGTCGGACGCGGCAGTCGGGGGGTTTCTCTGTAGCGGCCTGAGAGGCAACGCTTGCTGTAGTGCCGAATAACTTGTCCCAACACACATAAGATAAGATATGTTCAGCTCTTCTGTACAAGTCTTAACGCGTACGTTAACTCTTATTGTTTGCAACTGTAAACCCAGTTTTGGAGGCAAGCGTCAGGCAGAGAGGTGAGGCGCTAACACGTACAGTGCTCGTCCATAGCTACGGCCGGCAGGTCCTCGCAGTTGGCTATGAGGTTGACGTTGACGGCGTCCAGGTAGCCGATGTACTGGGGGTCACTCCTCCACGTCAGCTTGCCGCCAGTGAGGTCCACCATCGCCGCCGACGACAGCGTCACGTGGTCGCGTATGACCGCCGTGTACCTCTTCACCGCCTCTTGCATAAGGTCGCATGTCTTGCCGACCACCTGCAACAGTAACCCAGCACAAGTACCGTGAGTTCTGGTTCACATTGTCACGCTATGTGTAGTGATACAGACACTTAGCTAGACTCCACAATCTCTCGTGCACTCGAGCCTAGTTAGCTCTTCATTGGCTGCTGCTCCAGTTTTACCCCAGTCCACGTGACTTTCAAGCAGCGATCCTATTGTGGAAGGAAGCCAAATGTTTAGGTGTTTTAAGTCTAGCTTGTACTGAAATGAATTCACAAAAATCATAATTTTTAATACAACAAGAAAATTATTTAAAAACACCAAATGCCTTCCTATTTCATGTTGTTAAAATGGCATATTACTTCCCCTTTTTTTATGTATCTTCAAAGTTCATAGGCCTACTTCTTCTCCCCTCTCACACATAATAAAATATAATACAATTGTTAATATAAATTACATGACGGAACAATAACAGCTATAAAACATACTACAAAATAATTGTTTCAAAATGACGGACTTAAAAAGGAAACATAAAGCGAGATGTTAATATATACGTAGGTACAATTTTTTTACAATAAATTTTATAGACTATAAAATTTGTATAGATCCTACTATATATTATATTCTTAATCTAATAATAAATTTAAAATAAAAAACAGCTGATGCTAGAATTTATAGTTAAATTAGATAAAATAGTAACATAAAACAGATGTGTTTGTAAATTTAAGATCAATATATTACAAAGAGTAGGTTTTTTTTAAAAAAAAACTATCTAAGTTTATTCTTATAAACTATGTAAAAGAGGCGAATAATAATTTGAATAATGACATTTAGTATTATAACTTGAAATGAATGAAGAAACATATCACAAGCGATAGGAAATAAATAAAAAACCATTTAAAGAACGTTATTACTGCCTCATTTTACAATAAACACACAAATATAAAGGAATAAACCGATAAAATGATAATTATTAGATATTTTTTAGGAAAGAAATTTTTGTTTTGATTAAGAAAATTTCATTATATGAAGGGAAACAACTAGTAGGTCCTGTATAGTAAAACCGTGTATTCTTTAAGAATTACCAAATAGTATAAATTATAATGAAGGTGCTCAAATGTTAATATCCGCAGTTTCTTGGAATGATAAGCCGGATGGTCATTATGTGTAATGTAATTCAGCAGAATTTAATTTAACAAATTACTTATTTCATAAAGGCGATAAAAAGTTGGTTCAAACTAAAAAGAGGTAGAAGGGAATCTATGACCACAACAGTAGTAGCGGTTATGCAATACATTAAGTTAAATATAAAATAAAACTGAATTATATAAGCATTATTTCCACTCAAGCAGAAATGAAACATCAATAAAAAATAGAGTTACAAGCCATAATGCATTAATTAAAATGGGAAATTATATTATTAGAAAATATTGTACTTATAATGCCAAAAGTACTAATTCAGAGTGGATAGAGTATATACATATATATGTTCAGAAAAACACACTCTAATTCAGTTACTACATTTCCAGTCTCCTCTCTTTAAATCTAAGTATTATATGACACCAGAATATTTAAATTATTCATTGTCTCGGCTGTTATGTAGTTATAAGTATGGTATTAAGAATTATTATTTTAATATATGTATATGTGACCAATCTAAGGCCTTCATACGAGCAGCAACCGACTGCCCAAGCCATGTTATAATCCTGGTATGGATCAGAATCTGCCATCACTTTTATAGGCATACTTAGCATTACTTGAAATACCAATAGTTGAGACCCTTAAAATTTGGAATGTACGAGGGTGATAAACCGTCTTATCTCCTGTGCTCTTCTTGAACGTCAATCCATCAATCTTTCACAATATTTCCATAAATCCGCACTTCAATAAGCACCACATACACACACAGACCAATCGACACCAATCCATTCCTATCCATGTCAATCCACAAACTAATCCACAACAATCAACACCACATACACCAAAATCAGCACCACATGCACCAAAATCAGCACTACATGCAACACAATCAGCACCACAATCAGCTATCCACACCAATCACCACACCAATCCGTACCAATCCACACACCAATCCATATCAATCCACACCAATCCATACCAATCCACACCCATCCATACCAATCCATACCAATCCACACCAATCCATACCAATCCACACCAATCCACACCAATCCATACCAATCCACACCAATCCATAACAATAAACACCACTCCTTCGCAATCCTCCACCACGTTTCACAGCAACCGTTGCCAATCATTCGAACAATCCCAATCATTCGATCAATCCCAATTATTCTATCAATCCCAATTATTCTATCAATCCCAATTCTTCTATCAATCCCAATTCATCGGTCAATCCCAATCCTTCGATCAATCCCAATCCTTCGATCAATCCCAATCCTTCGATCAATCCCAATCCTTCGATCAATCCCAATCCTTCGATCAATCCCAATCCTTCGATCAATCCCAATCCTTCGATCAATCTCAATCCTTCGATCAATCCCAATCCTTCGATCAATCTCAATACTTCGATCAATCCCTATCCTTCGATCAATCCCAATCCATCAATCAATCCCAATCCTTCGATCAATCTCAATCCTTCGATCAATCCCAATACATCGATCAATCCCAATCCTTCGATCGATCCCAATTCTTCTATCAATCCCAATCCATCGATCAATCCCAATCCTTCGATCAATCCCAATCCTTCGATCAATCCCAATCCTTCGATCAATCTCAATCCTTCGATCAATCCCAATCCTTCGATCAATCTCAATACTTCGATCAATCCCTATCCTTCGATCAATCCCAATCCATCAATCAATCCCAATCCTTCGATCAATCTCAATCCTTCGATCAATCCCAATACATCGATCAATCCCAATCCTTCGATCGATCCCAATTCTTCTATCAATCCCAATCCATCGATCAATCCCAATCCTTCGATCAATCCCAATCCTTCGATCAATCCCAATCCTTCGATCAATCTCAATCCTTCGATCAATCCTCCTCCGAAAATCTCAATCCTTCGATCAATCCCAATCCTTCGATAAATCCCAATTCTTCGATCAATCCTTCGGTTTGTCACCCACCAATATGTATAGAAATTACTTTCGTTCGCCAACTGTCTCCAAATTTGTACATGTCGACAGAACTAATGTTTTGTATGCAGTGCACTATTCCTGCATTTTTACACAAAAGTTTTTATTACAATTTTATATGCAGATATTTCCGTTAATAGTCGAGTGCTCATAGCACCACTTTAAATAAAGTTGTGAGGGAAAAAAGGATACGACATACAAAAATAAAGAAAAACCAATTATTTTATAATAATTATTTATTATTATTTTGTGATTACAATTTTAGAAGAAAGCAGTTCATCACATGATGCGATATATCCCCAAACCCTTCAGTTTACTCGTGATTGAAGATATCTCGTTAAAATGCGAGAGATCCCCACATTTTTGAAGGTCAATAAAATATCTGAATATATCAGGTAGTTCATTCGGGTCTTCGGGAAATTGGTAGCCAGTATTCTCGGCGTCTTCTGCCTTCTTCGTGTCACTTGTTGCAGCAAATGTGTTGGAGAGGTGTGTCAGTGAATTGAGAAAATCGCCATCATCGTCTTCAGCTCTATCACTGTCTTCATGTTCATTTTCATCAACGCTCTCTTCGTGGTCATCTTCACCTCCTATTTTGTATTATATATGAAATTTGCTTTTCTTTGTAGTGGGAGTTGTTTGCTCATCAGTATTTAGAGTCAACGACAGTTTATTTTGAAGTTCGTCGACTTCACACTAACGTATTGCAAGAGTAAATCCTGCGCATACCAACTCTACTGCACTCATTCCGTCTTTAGCATTAACTTTCTCATCACAATCAATCACCTGTCGAATCGATACAAATCGCTGCAGCAAGAGGTATTGCCAGCAACACTTGCTGACTCCCAGTAGACGAATCCTTGCAGATCTCGGTATGTTCTTTCAATATATCGCCTTGCACAAGCTGCATGTGGTCAATGTCGTAATGTTTCATCGCGCGAAAAAAACTCTTCGTACAGGCCATTCTCTCATGCCGACGGGCATTTTGACCATAGGTGAAAACTCGATCGCAGAATCGGCACTGGCGACAACCAGTTAGTGATGACGCAGTTCATGGTTCCATGACCGTTGAGATCAAATGCAGGCCTTCGTATTGGCAATTCATATTCGTGGTATGACGAAAGAGCGCTTTCAAATAGATGTTCACCTCATGGTGTCAGAACGTCAACTGTCACTTTTTTCTATATAAATGCGGTTCTCATTACAATAAAGAACCAAGCTTTTGCCCACAAAAGGCCTTCCACCATAAAGTTTATATGTACAAAATATGGGAGTACTCTGAGAAAACCCATACTCGTCCGCCCCAGAAGAAAACACAGATAATTATGTGTAGGTATTGAAATACGTAAAGTAGAGTTGAGGGGTTTTGGCGGGTCTTGAGAGCCGATGAGAATGAAACGAGATGAGTATGGAGTACCGCCGGAATGCAGAGGCTGGGTAAATGGGAGATCCCCGAGAAAACCAATCGACCAGCTGCGGGATTCCCACAAAAATCTGAGTGACTCCGTCGGGAATCGCACCCCATTAGGCTTGGTGGGAGGCGAGTAGTCTGACCACTACACTACCGTGGCCCCCGTCAAATAAGTAACTCAATTGGTGACCAGATACTTTCGAGTAACTACCGTTGTTACTGCAAACAGCAAAGATTTTCGGATTCTGTGTCCTGCAGGCTCAACCGCACAAAGCCATGTAACCCGGAGCCTAAGTGCATTGCTGCCTCGGTGAGTATCCAGTTTCACCCCAGATCAGGTAACACATCATTCCGTCCTTGTTCCTTGCAGACTGTTATCCACTGTATGTGATCCAGTTCGGACAAGTCACTTGAATTTACATGTGTTAAAATTGCAGCTTGTTCTGGGTATTTAATAATTTTCATTCCCTCTTATGCCACGAGGCTGACGAGAATCTTAATGCAAGGAGTAAAGACTGAAGTTTAACATATTCCTGTGAGATGGATTCAGGTAGGGACATGTGTGTTTCGCGAAAACACTTCAACGCAGGTTAAACTTCAAATATCTTACACATAAACCTGCTACGTGTTTCCGAGAGAAGACACTTTTCCAATTGCCTAGGCCAATCAGAACTATGTTACTCCGATTATGAACGTGTAGTGTAGTGAGTAGCAGTATGGCTGTACTGAGAGGGAATACAGAAAACAACATAACTAGTGTTCCTGGCTGGGATGGATATATGCGACTAACTTATAACATGTCTTGAGCGTCAGTAAGCATATGATTGCAAACTAAGAATTCCAATGGAAGCCGACCTCCCGGGGCAAAGTCGGTTGGTGCGACGCTGGTATGGGGTGCCCATGGTTCCGGGTTCGAATCCCAGGTAAGGCATGGGTATTAGTTTAAGTTAGGTCATAAGTTAGTTTTTAAGCCGTTCCCTGATAAGACCTCAGGCATAATACCAGGGAATATTAATTAAGCCCTTTCCAATGTTAAACAAAGTTAGATTTGGAGTGGGGGTAGTCATAATCTGCATGTAATGTTTCTTCATCGCTCTTCAGATAATTTTTCAGGCCACAACAAAATTCCGTTTTGCAAAGTGTTTAGAAGGTGTTATTGTATGTCATTCACAGCCTATTTATCACAACGTACTGCAAATAATATTTACAAAAACTATATTTATAAGTAGCCCTTCAATCGTAAGCTCTAACTGCCACATTTCTATTTAAAAAAACGTCTTCTCTCCGACCCCAAAACACTGTGTGGATAAATAAATGGCGTTTACAGAAGACATCTGTGACATAAACTGAGTACCTCATAATGCAACGGACGACGTGTAAAGCAGGCGTCACATGTGTAGAAACCGTCACCACAACAGACGTCGTCAGTTATATGAAGTTCGCCGTCGTATCACGGCGTACGAATTCCTTGAAGACATTAGTGACGTAACAGCAACTCGCCAGCAGTTTTCCTGACGTTCAGAGTAGGAAACGAGAGGACCTCGAGTAAACCCACCGACCAGTGGCATCGTCAGGCACGATTCCCATTGGCGAAAATCCGGGGGTGGCCTCTGCGGGAATCGAACCAGGTTCGCCTAGGTGGGAGGTGAGCAGTTTATCCACTACACCACCGTGACCACACAATTCATTGGAGATTGTAAACAATATATGAACGCATCTCGGTGGGCAATAAAAATTTGGGTGCAGCCCATTTACTATCACAATGGCATCCTTTACTACATTTTGGAAGGGACAGTGTACACTCCCCCCC